>JBAIZL010000006.1:56055897-56413397 GCA_036971475.1 Prosapia bicincta
CCTGGCAACATTAAGCTACATTATAACTAATCATTTGTTTGATTAATGTGAACACTGCTTTCTATACATAATTACTACAAAAATGAATCAAAACGAAGTATAATTACAGTACAAATAGAGTTTTTAAATTAACGTCAACCCTTTATAGACTAATTATTTGTAAATTAAACAATATAGTGTTTTCAAGTAGTTTTTACTTACAATTATATTATGTTGTCAATTCTAACAACACAATGAACATTTGCAGTAAATTCCTACAACCTGTGAACTTTCTCCACATTATCTCTAGGTTCTTACGTCATGAGATAAAGCTCCTTCATAGAATTAAAGATATACTTTGTATACGACAGCTTGTCAAACTGTCTAGGTGTAATGTTACTGCGAGTACAACGGGCAGTCAAGTTTAATAGATTATTTGTACTTGTTTAGTGCCTTCTTTGTGGGTATTCAAATGCGTATTAGTATTTTAAAGTCATAGCATAAATTTATAATGGTATACATTCCGAATCCTCGTCACTGTCCAAGGTGTTGTGTTCAGCAACTGGTGAAAACGTGAGGAGCTGGACACGCACCTGTGGCAAAGTCACACTTTTTCAACTCCTATCGACAGTTTTTTAGTAATTCCACGTACTTCTGAGACTACTTGCGCTCCCCTGCCAACGGTAAACATTGCGTGGGGATAAACATCGCCGGTTAGACTGGCGAAAAATAAATTACAAATCTACACTCATTTACTTACTTAATAGCCATCCTAACATCCATCCTTGGCGGTCGAGTAATTTGGCGATGCGATGACCAGTGTGGTTGTGCTTTGTCAAAAGTGGAAGAAAATGGATGTTAAAATAAGAAGAGTGTAGCAAGGGAGCAACCTAGCCTCTCGGCTCTTATCTCCTTTGCCAAAGAACACAGTTGTAGCCATAAAGTTTGGGAGTCTACAATCCAGTTATTGATACCTGTGCCACCACAAATCCAACCTCAAACTCGTGCTTCTCGACTGTGTGACTAGCTTCAGGCTTGATTCCACGATCCGTAGTACCAGTATGTAAGAGTCTTTCGACCTTACTGGAAGACCTTGACTGGTCACCGGACAGTCACTGGGACGAGACGAACTCCACCAGTGACAGCTGTTAGGCCGCTCTTCCAGAACTACTCGGGACCAGTAGAACCTCCCATAGGGCCAGGTTTCAGTACATCAATACCCCGTCTGATAATAGTGCAATCAGATTTTTATCCACTTTCGGTTGGCCTTAACCATAGGCCAGACCCCCAGCCTAGGGTCTTGGCCCTAAGAGAGCATAACCCAACCCGTTAGACCTTAAAAGCATCCCCTATCGACAGTTGTTTTTGTAATTTCACGTATTTCTGAGTCTATATCCTCTCCCCTGCCAGTGGTAGATATTACGTGCGAGAGAAAAAAAACATCGCCGGTTAGACTGGCAACATATTAACAAATATAAAAACATTTACCTATTTACTGGCCGACCTAACACCAATCCTTGCCAGTCGAGCAAATTGGCGATGCGATGACCAGTAGGTCAACAAATGGGATTTGTTGAGAAGATGGGATTGTCGTAACCATGGCCTGTACAAACCTGAAAAATGTTGGCATTCATGACTTCACCACCACACAGCAGACACTCCAGTGTCGGCAGCACATGCATACGGTGGAGGTGCGCAGCAAGGTAGCCATGACAAGTCTTTAATCTGAATCCTGCAATAGTAACAGCTCGGGGCAAGATATGGTCAATTAGTCCTCCCGAGACAAGACTTTCCAACCGTTTTCCCACCGAGAGTAATTGAATTTGGCTCCATTTTTTGGTAGCCTACAAAAAACCGTAATAATATTTTGAAATGAAACAAATAATAATATAAGCCAAAAGTTTAATTCTACTATTTACATTTTCCTTGATGCTGTAATTAAATATTTACGAGATCCATTTCCTTTATGGTCTTATACAGAATAAAAAAATAAAGTTTTTTTTTATTAGTACGAACTAATGGCAAAACGTAAAGTTAAAAAGTAATTTATCCAATTTTTGTGAAGCAAGGGGTCTAAGAGTTTAGCATGTAAATGGATGATTGAACACAGGGCGGACTAGACATTTCCAACACAGATCAGAAATGGGCGACAATAGTACTGACTTATTATTAATCTATCACCCGAGGCGAAGCCGTGAATTGAAATACAAAACATAGGTCGTGGGGCGCATTAGGACATAACTGATATGAATAAGTGATTGTTTAATACTAAAAGAATAAGTAATAACTTAACGCATAAGAGATACTTAAATAAAATATTATTTAGATATAATAAAAGAGCTCTGTTAATTTCTTGTAATTTCAAACAAACGAAAATTTTATTAAAATATTTTGGTTCAATATTAAGAATAGCCTTATAATATAAGTAATTCATAAAACAAATTACTAAAAATTCAATAATAATTAAAAAATTATTTTATTACATGAATAAAAACGAACATTATAAAAAAACTTTACCTAGACATACGTACAGATTAGTTGTTAACGATAACTAATTTTTATTACAATTCACTTAATTGAACTTTCCTAGAGTTTTAAATTTATTATAATTAAAAATTGTTTGTCAATCCTTATGGGATTGTGAATTTGTATGAGTTTTAAAGATAATTAATCTGTATATCTTGTAAAAGAATTTTGTTTGGTTCGTTTTTAAAACCTGTTAAAAAATGTATTCTCTATTTATACAAGAAATATACGGTAGAGTGTTCAGCAAATACCCGAGTTACGGTTTTTTGTTTGTTTTTTGTTGTCTCGACTATTTTATCTGCTCTCTAATTCAGTTGAATAGCGTACGACTCTTTCGTATATCCACCATCATCGCATTTCGGAGGATACATATGACCGACCAATCGAAAACCCTGCAATCGCTGTAGGGGTACAAACAGCGCGGGTGGGACGGAAGTGGTTCGCGCAAAGCCGGACAAGTGTACCGGGTTGTTTTTGTTGGGCACAGGATCACAAATAATCGGGAAATTCCCCTCAATTAGGGCCTCCTATTTACAGCAATGCAAGTAGTAGCCCCAATAGAATTATATACAGCCCGCTCTAGAGTATTATAACAGGTACAGTATAATTACTTGCCTTTCTACGTTAGATATTCTTATCACTCCCGTCTATTGATTTAATCATACCAATATTGCTTCATTTTGTATTTAAAAAAAGTAATATAAACAAACGAAATTTTCAAGTTAATTCCTAATCGTCAAGAAGTAAACATTTTATTGTAGTTCCTTTTTATTAAATAATTACAGTTGTTATAAATAAATTAACCTATACGTTAAAACATCGGCTTTATCACATAACCTATGACATAAAATCAGCTGTTTTATGAAATCATATGTTATCACTTTTTTTAAGACAAACGGGACAAAATAACTATATTGCATACCTTCCCCCTTTTTTGAAAGGTTTATAGTTTATAGTAATCTCCCATATAAAACTAAAACTAATTATTTAAATTTAATTAATGAACTAATATACGAAAAACCCTCTTTTCAAGAGTCATCCACAATAAGTTAAAAATATTTATTTGAACTTGATTAAATGAACTAAACGTAAATTATTAACCATAGAAAATTTTACTAATATATATATATATAACAGTACCAACATCATCAGGAAATAATTCTTGTATTTGTATTTTGACTTATGTTCTTTATCAATACACAAGAATACATATTGCGATATATATAGGCCTATATATATAATTAATTAAAAATATTTGAAAACAAGAATACTTTTAAAATATATATTATTCAAAGCTTTTCGCCGATAAAACAGTAGCAGCATCTTCAGGAAAAATAATTATGTAACAAAATATTATTCCAAAAACTAAAACATAATTACTACAAACAACCATTTGTTTATTAGTAATGCACTTTATGTAATTTTTTCTATTACATCAATGACCTTATAAATAGTTTGGTGCCTTGATTTCACTTGAATTTGTTCATCAAATAATCTGTCTTTAACTTTATGTTTATAAATTTCCAATGTTTCACTTATATTCATCTTTAATCCTTTGTTTAATTATTTAATTAATTTAATATTTACTATTTCAGAAAAATTGTGTCCATTATTAATACAATGCGTAGCTAAATTTGATTTGTATATGTTTGGTTTGATATAAGTGTTTAAATGTTCTTTGTATCTTTCTTTTAATTTCTTTTTTGTTTGTCCTACATATAATTTATTACAAGCTTGACATTTTATATTATATACACCATTTATTTCGTGCATATTGTTTATTAAATTTTTAATTTTATTATCGGTTTTGTAAGTATTTGTAAATTTGTTTCTTTAAATAATCTTGTAAATTTGTTTATTTCGTTACCAGTGAATGTAAAAGTTGTCCAAATTTTTTCTCTTGTATTATTTACAAAGTTACTGTCGATTTTCTGTTTTCCTATTATGTTATTATTTATTTTTTCTTTTATATCCATTTTCCAATCCAATTTTATGTATTATATTTTTCTCTTTCATTTGATCATTCAGGTTCATTGGTATTTTGTGCAATCTTCAGAATAAATTATAAAGCGCTGCTATTTTTTGGTTATATGGATGATTTGAATAATTAGGTATTATTTGATTTGTCTGCGTTGGTTTTCTATATATATTATATTCATATTTTTCATTGTTTCTAGTAATTGTAATATCTAAATAATTTAGTTTATTTTTTAATTCGAATTCATGAGTAATTTTTTTATTTTCGTGTATATTATTTATACAATTTAATATCTCGTCAATACTTGAAACATTATTATTTGGTATGTATAAGAATCTAAGAAAGAATGTATAGGAAATTACATTTAAAAATTATTTAGCGGCAACTTTAAACAATGTCAGAATGAAGAAGAAAATCTGTAGCATTATTCACAGTTATTTTCCTCCGGAAATCTTTCAAAGAAAATTCACTTTGATCTCCGGTTCAATTACTAAATTCACGTTATACGGATCCATTGCAATGTAAAATGGTTTTTTATATGCTACGAAATTTTTAAAAAACTACACTTGATAAATCTCATGTCCAGATAAAACTATTATTCTGTACTTTAGTACAAATTCCTTAGGAGTGATATTAGTTACTTGTTCTATGCTGACTTTGGCAATATTAATAATAACCGCATTCCTGCTCCATTAAGTAATAAAATCAATCACTATATTTTTAGAAACATTGTACTAACACTTAGTTTTACTGATACACACATTCACTCTTTCCTAGTGACTAAGATAATACTTCAACATACTAAACGGAAAAATTTTTTAAATAAAAGAAGTATTATAAAAGAAAATTTTAAATAAATTCTTACTCGGGTCAGCAAAGAAAATTTCTATATTAGTTATTGTTTATTAAATAATTACAAATAAATAAGTATGAGTATATATAGACAGAATCACAACATTAAATGGCAAAATAGAAAGCGAAATTATTTTAAAAAATTAATAATTAAATATATTTAAAAAATAATATTTGAAAAAACTGTATCAACATCAAATGTCATCCATTACAAGTTTTAAAAAATGTATTTTTACTAAGAATTGAATATTCGAACTATATATATATATATATATATATATATATATATATATATATATATATATATATATATAGAGAGAGAGAGAGAGAGAGAGAGAGAGAGAGAGTTTGAATCAATTGTAGGAATTGTATAAAATCGTATGCTATATAAAACTATATATGATAATACTTTCTAATTAAAAAAAACTTGATAAAACCAATTTACGCCACCCATAGACTACCCCAATTTCTTTGTGATATTTGTAAAACAGAAATATAACATATATTTAGTATAAAGATAAAATTATAATCGCCTGCAGTTTAAACATACAGCGTCCCCATAAACGGAATTTAAAAGTAAATTATTGTAGAACTAATTCTCTGTCCAATAACTTAAAGTTCATAAATTTTTAATGGATTTAATTTTAGAATTTTAATTTCAGAAATGCTCTTATAGTCCTCCTATTGCTGGTAAGTAAATACTGGATAAAGGTTACTTTAGAATTATGCAGTGCAACCGGAACTACTTTGCAAAATCTGTACTGAATTTAGACCCGTTTTTTATATTCCTTAATCAGTTAAAAATGTTTGGCAAGAGCAAAAACAGAAATTTCTGATACTAAAATATGTTTAAAGACTATAATTAATGTGTCAGCCTGGAACAGAGTATTTAAATGAGGAAGAATAGTTTACAATGTGGCCCGTATATGCTGCTTGGCTTAGACTTGCTATGTGTTAATACGTCACGCACTACTTTGCGCTGTAACTTGACGCTAATTGCCTTCGCTAAATATACAGCAGAGTAACAGTTACTTCGGAAGGCTAAATGTTGAATACGGATCAACATACGAAGGTGTGTTTTTACTTCGTAAATATCGAATTTCACGACATAAGTTTTATAACAAGTTTATTAGATGTATTACAAATAATAAACAAAAATAATAAATATCTTATTTATAACTCTTATATACTTGTTATAACAAGTAGTTACTGCAAAGTTACTCGCATGACAAATGCAAAGTTACTCGCCTGGAAATTGCAAAGTTACTTTCTTGTAAACTGCAAATAATGTGCCTGTAATCTGCAAAATTCCTTGCCTATAATATGCAAAGCTACTGGCTTGTAAACTGCAAAGTTACTCGCCTGAAAATTGCAAAGTTACTTTCTTGTAAACTGCAAATAATGTGCCTGTAAACTGCAAAGTTACTTGCCCGGAAATTAGAGAGTTACTTTCTTGTAAACTGCAAATAATGTACCTGTAAACTGCAAAGTTACTTGCTGGAAATTAGAGAGTTACTTTCTTGTAAACTGCAAATAATGTGCCTGTAAACTGCAAAGTTACTTGCCTGGAAATTAGAGAGTTACTTTCTTGTAAACTGCAAATAATGTGCCTGTAAACCGATAAGTTACTTGAGGCTTTTCGCCTCAATGAAAATGTTTACAATAAAAAGGTTGTTGTTTTAAGATCTTATGTTATCATTGCTCTAATAAAACAATTTTCTTTTTTGACGCGTTTCGGAACAACTCCACTCCCAAAACCTAAATGGTACACTCTCTTTAATAGCAACAATCAACAAAGAAAAGTTTTTTAATGTTAGGAAAGGCAGAAAATGTATACTAATATTCATGACAGAAGTGAGGATGACTATATTACGAATTTCTCCAATAAGATCATACATGACTACAGGTCTAATAAGACGTTAAGTTATTTATGATCTTGTAAAGTGTTTCAATACAATTACAAATTAAATAGATGTAAATTTTTAATTATTTTTCTATTGACATTTACGTTTCCATTGTCTCTTTATAAATATACATCCAATCACCCGAGCGATGATTCTCCCCATTTCCCTCTACCAGAAGGGAGTCATATTATTAACTTAACATTAGCTGTTCAACTTCCTTCCCCAACATCCTTCATAGCTAGGCAATGAGCGATGACAGATAATTTGTTATTTTCGGTTTAAATGTATCAAGACTGGATTACAGTTTCAACACCGCACAAAAGCTAAATGATCGTGAGGTAACTTAATTGTAGAAAATGTGAGAAGAAATATAAACTCGTAGACTACAAAAAAAGTGTGATAACAAACTTTTTAAAATTGAAAAATATATTCTTTTTCAATTCTTTCTATTAGCTCACACTATCTTCATATATACCTGTACAAATTTTCAATTGTTAGTAAAATACTTTTATTTATCCACTCAAGTTCGAACACATTATTTAAATCTTGTAGTAGATGGCGCTTGATGTTACTACAGGTTTTTATAAATATTAATTAAATACAATTTAATTAATTTCAGTTTTATATGGGAAAAACATTTCACAAAAGGGGTAAGGTATACAATATAATTATTTTATCCCATTTGGCTTAAAATCAGTGATAAGATATGATTTCATAAAACAGGTAATTTCTTGTTATAGGTTATGTAGTCGAACAATTGTTATGGCTAATAGTTTATGTTACTTTATTTTTATTAATTGTAATTATATAAAAGTAGATAAAATAAAATTTTTCTTTGTTGACCTTAGTCGGAATTGAATTGAAAAAGTGTTTGTTTAAATTACTTGTTTACATGTTTCTAGCCGTTACCTTATTAATGTATTCTCAATTTGTGGTAAGAAACTACCAAAAACTTATTAACAACTTGGAGCAACTTTAGTGTAATTTTTTTACTATAAATAGATAATACCTCTTAGCCTCAAAAACCTTTTACTTAAATCCTAAAGTACATATCGATTGTTAATCATCTTCAGGGAGAATTATTACAAGAATATCTGAATATATTATTTACATTGAAATGGAAAATAGGATTTGAATAAAACGTTTTTGTGGTAAAGAGGTTTTATTTATTTATAACTTTAAAAAAATATTGGAAATTGTGGGGTGAGTGTTACTGTGGTTTACCTGTTGATGAATTACTATTTAAACTGTGTAGCTTACCATTAGTGGTAAATTGTAAAATTAATAGTACCACTAGTAACAACGGTTGACTGCTAGCAAGGAACTCGTAGTAAATGCACGGACTTATACGTCATTGTTTCCTTTGCAGCCAGTAATGACGCGTTGGCTTCTACTGATCAGCCTGGCGTGCCTCGCCATTGGCGCGTACAGCACGCCGATCATCAACACCGCCTCCGAGACACAGGGGCGGCAAGGCGCTACAGAAGCAGTCGCAGCGCCGGCGGCTCCTGCAGCCCCCGCACCAGCGCCCGACGATGACGATGACGACGACGACGACGATGATGACGACGATGACGTAGATCTTGATATCACCGATGACGATGATGACGACGACGATGATGATGATGACGATGAATCGGCGGCAAGCGATGACGATGACGATGATGATGACGATGATGAAGACTACTTTGAAAGGTTCTTCGACGATATTCTCGGAGGTAAGGCAAAAACGTAACTGTAATAATCGGGAAAAATTATATTAATTGATAATAAAGCTGAGACAATGAAATTACGTAAATCTATAACTTTTAATTAAGTTTCACCGAACGTAATGAACTACAAAATTTAAAGAGCGTAAATTTAGGTAAACCGTTTCTAAGTACTTATGATACGTAATTGACTTTATTATAAAAAATTCATAGCCTAAAATATTTTAAACTAAAAATTTTAAAATAAAAACCCACTAAGTACAATGTAACATTTTTTAATTTTAATACAATCTCCTATATTGTGGTTATTGTGTTTCTATTTATTTAGTCACAATTAGTCCGCACTGCTCATGAAATTTATTAAAATATTTTTATTAGTCAATTTCTCATACACGTTGTAATAAAATAATATACAGTTTTAAAAAAATGTGAATATCTTGGTTTTGAACAGAACAGCTGAACGTTAGAATTAGCAAAGCGTTATGTTTAAAATTTATACGCCATGCCTTAAATTTAACGCAAAGCGTTAAAAGAAAAATTTAACCAAAAACGTTACAGAAGTAAAACGATGATTTTAAGTAAAATTATTTCATTTAAAGTAAAATATCACTGAAACAGTTTGAAAGTAAACACAAAAAATCCAGAACAGATGAAAATAACTCCTGCTGGCAACTTAAAATAGCTTAAAGTTGTATAATATAAATATACAAGATCGTTATCATCAAACGGTTCAATAGCAAAAATTAGAGGAATAGTTGATTTAAAGTGATTTCATTAAAAACCATTTGTAATGCTTATTTAGTTTAATTTGTAAATATTCTTCAAATTTATTGAATAAAATTTATAATAATATTTAAAAATTACTTACTTAAAATTTAAGTAATAAATAAATGAATGAATTTATACATTTTTAAACTTGAAACGTTTATGTACATTCTCGTATTTATAAATATTTTTGGACAAATTATTTTAATAAGAAATATGAGTAATATTTAATTATTTTTCAGCATAGCTCTTTCCTTTTAGTAATAAGGATGTTAATTCCGTTAATTCATTAGGTTCGTCCAATGAAAAGTGTTCATTTCATATATATATGAGAGAGAGAGAGAGAGAGAGAGAGAGAGAGAGAGAGAAAGAGAGATTGGGTGAGGAGGAGACGTTTTAACGTTTTATCGATGTATAGGAATATTTGATATAAATATATATATATGTGTGTGTGTGTGTCTTTATGTGTACTTTTCCTATATTGTGTTTGTGTGTAACAGACTATAGTATCGTAAGCTTTGGGACTGTCTATGTTTAGGGGAAAATTCTAAATAATTTTAGGCGAAGAAAATATCGGAAAAAATGTATTATTGTAATGTTTTTTTTTAATGTCTTTTTTGCTAAAGGTTTCAAATAACATTTCTATTTTTAAAACTGTGACCTAATGCGTTCAGTTACTTTAAAGATTAGACTGAAAAGCAGAAGAGTTTTTTTACTTGTGTTTCGCATAATGTTACAACCAAGCAATACGTTTTTTTAAAATTATTCTTTCCAAAACTCCTCTCACTTCCACTTCCTTTCTCCCGCTCGCGCTCACTCACACACACGCATGCATACACAGCAAAAGCCATGAAAGCAAATTGGGTCAAGTTAAAAAAAAAGAAAAATTCTGGAAACCGTTACATAATAGAAACCTAAGTTAATGCTAGTTGCCCTGTGTTCATGCCAAGGCCAATCCTCCCATCCTGATTCGTGTAAGGCATACTTAATAAGGCGTAAACACAATGTCCATGTATAATGGAAAATACTTGATGAATTTTAATTCTCATTTCTTCATCATCATGAATACATATGATTAATAGCTTTCACACAAAGAAAAAGGTAAATAATTGCTTTAGGGAATTCCGACAGATATTTATCATGGAGATGATGGCTTGTTCTCTCCGAAAGCGGGTCACTAACACTGACGTCATGACCCTATTCAGGGCCTTTGAGTTCGTAGGTATTTCCTTCTTTCCGGCCTCTCTCTTGCTTCTTGCTCTATACTGACAGTTAAAGTAAGCTTCCTTTACCGTATTATTAGGTTACATCCCTATTCCCGGGGATATAACTAGAGACACCTCCCTGAAATCCTTATGCGGTTAGGATTGCTTCAGGGATGTGACCTTTCCCCACGTATAATGAATTATTCCACTACCTTATTATTACGTCACTTGCTAATCCATTCCATCGAGGAATTCAGTATATATCCTATCTTACTGGATGACCGAGTTTTAAAAGTAAGTACCATTTTGGAATTTCACCGTTTTAGCGCTGCGGAAAGCAAACAGCACATGCGCGCTGTGTGCAGGTATCTGTTGACAAACCACAGAAATCATTTTGGATCCATTTGCCATGTTTAAAAGTTGCTTACGTTTGTTTAAATTCCTTTGATCGAAAATGCCGCCGAGTGTGAAATACGCAGTATTTTTATGTAGAAGGCGTAAAAACAGCTGACATTCATTGTGAGACTGTGATGGAGTCTACGGAGAAAACGTCATGAATGATGGTATGGTAAGGATATAATACCGCTCTAGGAATGTTAGAGAATTGGCTAAACTTTCGTTTTTGTGAATTTCTGTCGGCTTATTCTGAACCCGCGTGAGCAAAACTTTCGTTACTTCAAACGTTCTTTCACAATCTCGTAAAATCACACTTCTTGACACTTGAGGTACCTCTCAAGATAACGATGAATTCGTAAATCATCTGTTGTTTCACTTTTCCATGCAATTTTTGCATTTGCTATTTGCTTGACTTTTCTCATATGACAATACACCTTTAGTGTTGTGGTTAACCCGTGATATTCTGAGGAGGGTATATGTACACCTCCAATTCTTCAGCGCTACATTATTGATCCTCCCTTGTACCCTAATCGGAACCATATAGGCATCTGACTAGCTTATTTTAGGACGATGTTTATGCTCATACGTATAAAGAGACTTTCCAAATTTCAAACGACCCCTAGTTTTTACAATATTCGATCGTACCTTCGTGGCTTGGTCCCACTTCGCAATAACCGTCAAACCGACATAGATGTTCGCGTCATCGCTTCAAACTAATGGCTTGTTGAAAATAACTTATCCAGCTGGTTGCCTATCATGGCCATTATGACGTTATTAAAGATATTTTAGCCTTACTTTCCAAATAATTATATCGAATTTTATTGTTTATACAAATCGATTATTTATTTTCATATAAAATTTAAGAAAGTAATTTTAAGTAATTACAATGTGTATTCGTCAACAAAGGAAAATATTATGATGTTAGGAAAGGCAGAAAAATGTACTGGAATATATACAAATATTCTCAACCGGGGAAGATAATTATATTCAGAGGTTCAACTACAATGTAATTTAAGAAAGTAATTTGGAAAAGATAGAAAATCTGCACATGAAAGTATTTGAGAAAACACCAATCTGTCGTACACCACAGAGTTTAGTACAATAATTATACCTGCTTACCAATTAAACTCAATGCTTGTACAACTGTAATTTTTAAGTAAGATGAAAATATAAATATCTAAAATAACATTTTTATATACCTTTAAATATTTATTGTAATTTTAAAATATTCAATGGCCTAGATTAAATAATTTATAATCTAGACCTATTTTGTTACAATCATTCTAGGAAAATGCTTACAAAATTAATACTGTAGATTTAAGTCTTCACTGATAGAACTTTAACAAACCTAATACAAATGCATAAAAGTAAGAGATCGATAGTCAGAGATTTTGCATCAAATTAAGCTTTCAATTACAAACTAACTCATTTCCGCCACACTGCAGGAAAATTCCTTTGAAAAGTGACACTTATTAATCACGTGGCTTGTATTGAATTTCTTGCATTTTAGATGTTGGTTTCGGCGGGATATTTATAATTGTTTTGTTATTAAATAATTGGACGTTTTATTGGTAATACTATTGATTTACTTATAATTTGGGAAATTTCTGTAATGTCAGATTTAGATTTTTGTTTTGAGGAATGGGTTTGTATAAGTAGGAAGAGGATGTTATGTTTTGTTAGGATCTCGGAGGACACTACTGTGTAGAATACTCAGTTGTATTTATACTCTTCTTCCATCCTTCTGCATGATTCGCTTGTAGGTCTTGTGTTTCTTGGTGAAGCCTAACCTTCATATGTGAAAGCCGTCAGCATAGGTTTTGTAGTGGTGGAGGTTACTAAGCTTCAGTCTGTCTCGAGCGTCTGTTTTCAGGCGTTTGTATTCGAGCTAATGTAAGTTTGTAGATTAGTAGGTAAACACTGGTTGGGCATCCGTTACCCCACCATCAGAGGTCGTACTCACTCCGCCGCTGTCATTACCCCCCCCCTAACCAGGCTTCACGACGTTCCGCAAGACCTATAGTGTAGCCTGTGTGGAGCAGCCAAGAAACCTTCAATGAATTCCTGATATCCTCTTGTGTTCCCATGAAATCTCTCATATTCCCATGGCATGTGATCAGCGCCAACAGGGTTCTGAGTTGTAGCCTTGTTAGAGAGAGTAGTTCTTTGCCCCACCTAACTCCGGAGTATCCCCACCGAGTCTCGGTCTTGTTACAACTCAATGACACATTTCAATCATCAATGAACCAAATTTCACCTTTTTTTAGTGTACTCTCCACCCACGCCTTTCTTTCAAGAATGTAGATAAAAAAAACTCCCATATCCAATTGCTAGAGGAAGTGTTTTACCCTGACTCTCTGCTCAGAGCCCCTTTACAGAATCTAGCCCTTTCTACCTCTACTACCTATCTTTCAATACCCGAAGCAACTCAGTCGGTACGTCGTTTCTATTTCCGTTAATCGAGGAAGAGATCAACGTCGGTACAACGTCATAGGAAATATTTTAAATAGAAATATGTTATTATGCTTTATATTATGAATTTAGTTGAAAATATCTAATTAAAAATAAATTCTTATGAAGATCATATAGTAGTTTTATTTTATTTTCAATGATATTTTAGTCATTAAATTTTCAATTTAATTACATATTGTGGTAAGCAACATCTTATGTTGCTGTCAATATTACTTAATTAAATACAATTTCAAAATAAGAATTATTTAAATATTGTGTTACCGGTCGTTAATTATTTTGAATGACATTTTAGTACTTGCAGTTTCAATTAAATATTTAATTAAATATTGTGGTAAGGGTTTTCAGAAGGTTCTAACATTTTAGTAATTAAAATATGAACTAAATTAATATTTAAATATTATGTTAGATGTTTTCGTTCGTTTTCAAATATATTTAGTAATTGAAATTTCAATAAAATAATAATTTAAATATTGTGTACCAGTTTTCCTAAACAACTTGTTTTTAATTACAGTTTCACGTAAATATTGTGATATTTGCATACATGTTTTTATAACTAGAATCCAAATAAAAATATTTTAATATTGTAATAAAAGGATTTCTCTCCAAAAATATTTTAAAAATTATAATTTCAATTAAATAATTATATAAACATTGTTGAGGATTACAATAAAAATATTGAAAAGAACCCCAATACCACAAAAATAATCAAAAATAACAAATAAGACAAGTTACTTAAGATTAAACCCTTATGTACATTTCGATGACCATGTCATCATCATCAGAGGGTCTAGTTACAAAACACAATCTAGCACACAAGAAGTTACAAACTAGAATGATACCAATCGTTCTCCGCGGTCGCTATATATAAGCGTGAGGTAAGCTCCGCCCCCTCTCCGCCCTCGACCGACAAATAACGATCGGCCATCAGGAGAACGATTGGTATCATTCTAGTTTGTAACTTCTTGTGTGCTAGATTGTGTTTTGTAACTAGACCCTCTGATGATGATGACATGGTCATCGAAATGTACATAAGGGTTTAATCTTAAGTAACTTGTCTTATTTGTTATTTTTGATTATTTTTGTGGTATTGGGGTTCTTTTCAATATTTTTATTGTAATATATTGTACCACTGTGCTCTTGATATTGTGTATTGTTGAGGATGTTTTCAATAACATTTTAATAACTATAATTTTACTCAAACAATTGTTCAAATATTTTCGAATATATTGTTGTTTTCAATGACATTCTGTGATACAAATAGGGTTATTGCTGATTTTATTGCAATCAATAGTTCGTAAATAAATAATTAGTTGGCAATTACACTGAAAACGTATTTTAAGTGATAGTGCATTGTTTGTTAATATGTTTGGTTGTAAAATGGTTGCTATATATCTAAAGATTAAAATTAATTTGATCATTTCACACTTTAAAAAACCACTTCTATTTCAGTGTTAAAACGTTTTGTCTATACTTTTTTGTTAAATTTTAACAATTGTCAAACGTTTTGCAAAAAACTCGCAATTATAAATAAACACTTAAGCTATTTAGATTTAGTGACAAAATCGTTAGAGCTTTCTCTCTCGATGATATGCTTTCAAGCACTTCGACGAGCTCATTGGCTCAGTTAACTCAGTAGTATATGAAATAAACAGTTTCGACTTGCTGAGACGACCTGAGGAATTAAAATGCTTCTTTAATGATTATTTATGAATATTTCTCAATATTTTAGAATTATCTTCCTGTTAAGCAAGACTAACAAATGTTTGTTGGTGTTTTTTAGCTTGAAAGGTTGCCGCACCTGACTCCAGCCTGCTATACCAAAGACTTGACGCCACCCAACCCACAAAATGGTTTCACCAGAATAATATTTTCAAATAGTTCTTAAACCGACAGAATGTCCTAACACAAATATTTATTTATTTATTTATTTTTAAACAAAAAAATGTAAATTGTGTAATTGTATAGGTTAAAAATAAAACGTAATTTTGTTAGAAGGCTTTTGAAAATATTATTGAAACCTGAAACATTCGTATCGTTTGAGACCTTGAACGATTTGGATGTTTCATCCATTTCCTATCCTTGTAAACGTTCTGACGCATTGATATTATAAGGGAAATTATTGGAAAGAAAGTTGGTAAAGTCACGACGCCTAGAGTTAAAGGGCAGTACTTTGACCCTGAGCTGAGTAGGACCGATTCCTGATTGTAAAGTTTAAAATTATTTTATGAAACAACCAACAATATAGGTCTACCTTGATCTTTAAATCGTATTTAAAATGGTCGAACTGAAGAGGTACTTTAGGTTTCGTAAATTGCATTTATAAACAACTTATTTCTATCAGTAGCTGTTACAGCGTGCAAAAGTTAGTGGTAATTCGTCAAACATATGATAGGTTAAAAAACTAAGAAGTGTAAGAAAGTAAGATAACAAAATGTTTTAGTCAATACCTACTTATGACAACTTAGAAAACTTTTACTTTAGTTACTTTTTATTATATAATTATAATTATTATAAATAAAGTAACATAACCTATGCGTCAAAACATCTTTTCTACCTCATAACATATAACATAAAATCATCTGTATGTTATTACTTATTTTAAGCAAAATGGGACGAAATAACTACATTGTTTACATTGCTCCTTGAAACATTCATCCTAAAACTGGATTTAATATAAATTGCGTAATTGAATTCTTAGATACAAAGTATATTTTCGTCAAAGTAAATTTAGCGTCACACAAAAGACTGAAAAAAATCTGTTGGAGGTAACATTTGCATGTCCAATATAAAATACAGTATCTTATATGAAAAGTACACAAACAGAAAACAGGGTATTTTGAATTATCTAATATTTTAATTATTTTCTTCTGAACATACCCTATAAAATAAATAATATTTTTTGATTCATTGACTTTTAGATTATGTTGAATTTTTATTTACTAAATTTTAAGTTTTACAAGATCAAGTACTCGCATTTACGATAAAATTCTGTTCCAATTTACTACATAAATATTTCATTTATAGCTTCCGAACACGTTCCAGCCAATTTCAAAATTTAAACACTTTTTTAAAATCCATATTTATTTGAGCACTTGAAATAATCATTAAATAAAAGAGAAACCGGTTGATCTTTGAGTCAAAGAATTTTGTTGCAATAATGCAACGTTTCGACAACTACTTCTTTGCCTTTATCAAGCCTGAAAACAACATTTTAATGCTTTCAGTTATACACACACAATACTAATCCACTTGTTACAATAATTTGTAACTTTAATAAACTTCATAAAGTTTATTTGGTTATTAAATTTAATTTTTTACTCAAATTTTATTGAGTTTTCTAAAAGTTAAAATTATTACAATGAGTGTACTAGGATTTTGTAAATGTCATTAAAAGCAATGTAATACTGTTTTCAGGCTTTATAATGGCAACGTACTAGTTTCCGAAACGTTCCATTATTAAAATAAATATCTTTGATTCGATGTTCAACCTACTTTAGGTTTATTTAATTTTTTTAAGATGTCTAAAATTTGTTTAGTATTTTTTTTTAACGTGTTGAGAGGATATGAATTTTTCAGAGATAAAATACAAATTTCAAAAGCGGGTTGAGTTGTATGAGTGTACATGGTGAAATCTATTACTCCAAATGTTACTAAAAGGTAAACATTCTTCAATGAAATAAACACTGCGCATTACACTCGGCGTAAGGAGGGGAGAGGACGGTAATTTGATAAGGAAACAGCACTCTAGAAAACAGATCTCTGTTTGCAAGAAACGTTTCACGATTCGTGCCAATCTATTCAGATGAAACGTTTTAATGTCCATAACAATTCGTTTCAGTTTGCTAGTTCTGACATTCATTCCAGTACAAACCGCAATGTATCTATTTTGCATATCCTGCCCCTGTCAAGTACAAAAATATGTTTCAAAGCATTTTATGACAATTTCTTGATTATATATTTTTCAGTTCGCTTAATGAACATCATTAAAGTGTATAGTTAAAAAATCTTTAAAAATCTGAAAAACATGTTTATACACTCTTGTATTGTTTATTTTATTGTTTTCTTAATTTAAAAACAATATTATTTTCTAATTGCTATACTACTTGGCCTATTTTTTTATTTAATAAATACAACTTATAAATTTCACTATAGATACAAAAAACCGTTTTAGTAATATTAAAAAATAACTGTTTTGGACTTTTTAATTTTAATTAAATTAATTTTGTTCAAACTTTATTCGTTTTTCAATTGATTTTTATTATGAAAATCTTCTCAGATTTTTTACAAGTTTTATGTAGAACTACAGTATTATCTGTTTGTTGCCCATATCATGAAGGAACTGTACGAAAAACATAATAAAGTATCCACCCGAAATTCCCTAAAGCTCTCGAAAGTATGGGTCTGCGATCTATTCGACTCCCTTTCTCAGAACAGACACATTACGAAACCACTTCCTTTTACTCATAATTACACTTTAATATCATGCCATGAACTGAAAGCCTTAACACCCCAACTACGTATTCAGCAGCTAAATGTACAGCAGTTTTGTATCATTTCTAACCGACTTCAAAAAGGGAGGAGGCTCTTCATTCGACCCAAGTTCTTTTTGTGAATCAATGTTTACCACTTACAAATTCAATCACACTGTTTACTATTTACAAATTGAATTGCCCTATTTACCACTTACAAATTAGATCATCCTGTTCACTACCTACAAACTGAATCACCTTTTTAATATTTACAAATTTAAACACACCGTTTACTACTTACAAATTCAATCACCCTGTTTACTATTTACAAATTGAATCGCCCTATTTACCACTTACAAATTAGATCATCCTGTTCACTACCTACAAACTGAATCACCTTTTTAATATTTACAAATTTAAACACACCGTTTACTACTTACAAATTCAATCACCCTGTTTACTACTTACAAATTAGATCACTCTGTTTACCACTTACAAATTGGATCACCCTGTTTACTACTTACAAATTGGATCACCCTGTTTACTACTTACAAATTGGATCACCCTGTTTACTACTTACAAATTGGATCACCCTGTTTACCACTTACAAATTGGATCAACCTGTTTACCACTTACAAATTCGATCACCCTGTTTATCACTTACAAATTGGATCAACCTGTTTGCCACTTACAAATTCGATCACCCTGTTTATCACTTACAAATTCGATCAAAATGTTTATCCCCTACAAATTGGATCACCCTCTTTACCATTTACAAATTGAATCACGTTGTTTACTATTTACAAATTGCATCACCCTATTTACCACTTACAAATTAGATCATCCTGTTCACTACCTACAAATTGAATCACCTTTTTAATATTTACAAATTTAAGCACACCGTTTACTATTTACAAAATCGATCACCCTGTTAACCACTTACCAATTGGGTCAACCTGTTTACTACCTACAAATTAAATCACCTCGTTTACTACTCACGAATTGAATCACCCAATTTAATAGTCACAAATTAAACCACCCTGCATATTTAAAACTTTATAGACAGATTTTCTTTTTATTCGCTTTTCTTGTGATATAATGTTTACCACTTACAAATTCGATCACCCTGTTTATCACTTACAAATTCGATCAAAATGTTTATCCCCTACAAATTGGATCACCCTCTTTACCACTTACAAATTGAATCACCCTGTTTACTATTTACAAATTGCATCACCCTATTTACCACTTACAAATTAGATCATCCTGTTCACTACCTACAAATTGAATCACCTTTTTAATATTTACAAATTTAAGCACACCGTTTACTATTTACAAAATCGATCACCCTGTTAACCACTTACCAATTGGGTCAACCTGTTTACTACCTACAAATTAAATCACCTCGTTTACTACTCACGAATTGAATCACCCTATTTAATAGTCACAAATTAAACCACCCTGCATATTTAAAACTTTATAGACAGATTTTCTTTTTATTCGCTTTTCTTGTGATATAATGTTTACCACTTACAAATTCGATCACCCTGTTTATCACTTACAAATTCGATCAAAATGTTTATCCCCTACAAATTGGATCACCCTCTTTACCACTTACAAATTGAATCACCCTGTTTACTATTTACAAATTGCATCACCCTATTTACCACTTACAAATTAGATCATCCTGTTCACTACCTACAAATTGAATCACCTTTTTAATATTTACAAATTTAAGCACACCGTTTACTATTTACAAAATCGATCACCCTGTTAACCACTTACCAATTGGGTCAACCTGTTTACTACCTACAAATTAAATCACCTCGTTTACTACTCACGAATTGAATCACCCTGTTTAATAGCCACAAATTAAACCACCCTGCATATTTAAAACTTTTTAAACAAATTGTTTTTCTTGGATCGCTTTTCTTGTGATATTTCTTAAGAGGCTAGAACCATCGAGCCGAGTAACATTAAAATCTCTTGTGCAAGATAATACCTGAATACAATTCCTTCGTGCATTACCGTAACGCCTTACAAATGTTACGCGAAACTAAGAAGATATCAGAGCCATAGTGCTCTAACTTCAAGTAGAGTTACATTCTCTTAGACAGCTCACGACTAATCTCTTGTGCAAGATAATACCTGAATACAATTCCTTCGTGCATTACCGTAACGCCTTACAAATGTTACGCGAAACTAAGAAGATATCAGAGCCATAGTGCTCTAACTTCAAGTAGAGTTACATTCTCTTAGACAGCTCACGACTAATCTCTTGTGCAAGATAATACCTGAATACAATTCCTTCGTGCATTACCGTAAGTCCTTACAAATGTTACGCGAAACTAAGAAGATATCAGAGCCATAGTGCTCTAACTTCAAGTAGAGTTACATTCTCTTAGACAGCTCACGACTAATCTCTTGTGCAAGATAATACCTGAATACAATTCCTTCGTGCATTACCGTAAGCCCTTACAAATGTTACGCGAAACTAAGAAGATATCAGAGCCATAGTGCTCTAACTTCAAGTAGAGTTACATTCTCTTAGACAGCTCACGACTAATTTTTTTGCAAGATAATACCTGAATACAATTCCTTTGTGCATTACCGTAAGTCCTTACAAATGTTACGCGAAACTAAGAAGATATCAGAGCCATAGTGCTCTAACTTCAAGTAGAGTTACATTCTCTTAGACAGCTCACGACTAATCTCTTGTGCAAGATAATACCTGAATACAATTCCTTCGTGCATTACCGTAAGTCCTTACAAATGTTACGCGAAACTAAGAAGATATCAGAGCCATAGTGCTCTAACTTCAAGTAGAGTTACATTCTCTTAGACAGCTCACGACTAATCTCTTGTGCAAGATAATACCTGAATACAATTCCTTCGTGCATTGCCGTAAGTCCTTACAAATGTTACGCGAAACTAAGAAGATATCAGAGCCATAGTGCTCTAGCTTCAAGTAAAGTTACATTCTCTTAGACAGCTCACGACTAATCTCTTGTGCAAGATAATACCTGAATACAATTCCTTCGTGCATTACCGTAAGTCCTTACAAATGTTATGCGAAACTAAGAAGATATCAGAGCCATAGTGCTCTAGCTTCAAGTAGAGTTACATTCTCTTAGACAGCTCACGACTAATCTCTTGTGCAAGATAATACCTGAATACAATTCCTTCGTGCATTACCGTAAGTCCTTACAAATGTTATGCGAAACTAAGAAGATATCAGAGCCATAGTGCTCTAGCTTCAAGTAGAGTTACATTCTCTTAGACAGCTCACGACTAATCTCTTGTGCAAGATAATACCTGATTACAATTCCTTCGTGCATTACCGTAAGTCCTTACAAATGTTACGCGAAACTAAGAAGATATCAGAGCCATAGTGCTCTAACTTCATGTAGAGTTACATTCTCTTAGACAGCTCACGACTAATCTCTTGTGCAAGATAATACCTGAATACAATTCCTTCGTGCATTACCGTAAGTCCTTACAAATGTTACGCGAAACTAAGAAGATATCAGAGCCATAGTGCTCTAACTTCAAGTAGAGTTACATTCTCTTAGACAGCTCACGACTAATCTCTTGTGCAAGATAATACCTGAATACAATTCCTTCGTGCATTACCGTAAGTCCTTACAAATGTTACGCGAAACTAAGAAGATATCAGAGCCATAGTGCTCTAACTTCAAGTAGAGTTACATTCTCTTAGACAGCTCACGACTAATCTCTTGTGCAAGATAATACCTGAATACAATTCCTTCGTGCATTACCGTAAGTCCTTACAAATGTTACGCGAAACTAAGAAGATATCAGAGCCATAGTGCTCTAACTTCAAGTAGAGTTACATTCTCTTAGACAGCTCACGACTAATCTCTTGTGCAAGATAATACCTGATTACAATTCCTTCGTGCATTACCGTAAGTCCTTACAAATGTTACGCGAAACTAAGAAGATATCAGAGCCATAGTGCTCTAACTTCAAGTAGAGTTACATTCTCTTAGACAGCTCACGACTAATCTCTTGTGCAAGATAATACCTGAATACAATTCCTTCGTGCATTACCGTAACGCCTTACAAATGTTACGCGAAACTAAGAAGATATCAGAGCCATAGTGCTCTAACTTCAAGTAGAGTTACATTCTCTTAGACAGCTCACGACTAATCTCTTGTGCAAGATAATACCTGAATACAATTCCTTCGTGCATTACCGTAAGTCCTTACAAATGTTATGCGAAACTAAGAAGATATCAGAGCCATAGTGCTCTAGCTTCAAGTAGAGTTACATTCTCTTAGACAGCTCACGACTAATCTCTTGTGCAAGATAATACCTGAATACAATTCCTTCGTGCATTACCGTAAGTCCTTACAAATGTTATGCGAAACTAAGAAGATATCAGAGCCATAGTGCTCTAACTTCAAGTAGAGTTACATTCTCTTAGACAGCTCACGACTAATCTCTTGTGCAAGATAATACCTGAATACAATTCCTTCGTGCATTACCGTAACGCCTTACAAATGTTACGCGAAACTAAGAAGATATCAGAGCCATAGTGCTCTAACTTCAAGTAGAGTTACATTCTCTTAGACAGCTCACGACTAATCTCTTGTGCAAGATAATACCTGAATACAATTCCTTCGTGCATTACCGTAAGTCCTTACAAATGTTATGCGAAACTAAGAAGATATCAGAGCCATAGTGCTCTAGCTTCAAGTAGAGTTACATTCTCTTAGACAGCTCACGACTAATCTCTTGTGCAAGATAATACCTGAATACAATTCCTTCGTGCATTACCGTAAGTCCTTACAAATGTTACGCGAAACTAAGAAGATATCAGAGCCATAGTGCTCTAACTTCAAGTAGAGTTACATTCTCTTAGACAGCTCACGACTAATCTCTTGTGCAAGATAATACCTGAATACAATTCCTTCGTGCATTACCGTAAGTCCTTACAAATGTTACGCGAAACTAATAAGATATCAGAGCCATAGTGCTCTAGCTTCAAATAGAGTTACATTCTCTTAGACAGCTCACGACTAATCTCTTGTGCAAGATAATACCTGAATACAATTCCTTCGTGCATTACCGTAACGCCTTACAAATGTTACGCGAAACTAAGAAGATATCAGAGCCATAGTGCTCTAACTTCAAGTAGAGTTACATTCTCTTAGACAGCTCACGACTAATCTCTTGTGCAAGATAATACCTGAATACAATTCCTTCGTGCATTACCGTAACGCCTTACAAATGTTACGCGAAACTAAGAAGATATCAGAGCCATAGTGCTCTAACTTCAAGTAGAGTTACATTCTCTTAGACAGCTCACGACTAATCTCTTGTGCAAGATAATACCTGAATACAATTCCTTCGTGCATTACCGTAAGTCCTTACAAATGTTACGCGAAACTAAGAAGATATCAGAGCCATAGTGCTCTAACTTCAAGTAGAGTTACATTCTCTTAGACAGCTCACGACTAATCTCTTGTGCAAGATAATACCTGAATACAATTCCTTCGTGCATTACCGTAAGTCCTTACAAATGTTACGCGAAACTAATAAGATATCAGAGCCATAGTGCTCTAGCTTCAAATAGAGTTACATTCTCTTAGACAGCTCACGACTAATCTCTTGTGCAAGATAATACCTGAATACAATTCCTTCGTGCATTACCGTAACGCCTTACAAATGTTACGCGAAACTAAGAAGATATCAGAGCCATAGTGCTCTAACTTCATGTAGAGTTACATTCTCTTAGACAGCTCACGACTAATCTCTTGTGCAAGATAATACCTGAATACAATTCCTTCGTGCATTACCGTAACGCCTTACAAATGTTATGCGAAACTAAGAAGATATCAGAGCCATAGTGCTCTAACTTCATGTAGAGTTACATTCTCTTAGACAGCTCACGACTAATCTCTTGTGCAAGATAATACCTGAATACAATTCCTTCGTGCATTACCGTAACGCCTTACAAATGTTACGCGAAACTAAGAAGATATCAGAGCCATAGTGCTCTAACTTCATGTAGAGTTACATTCTCTTAGACAGCTCACGACTAATCTCTTGTGCAAGATAATACCTGAATACAATTCCTTCGTGCATTACCGTAACGCCTTACAAATGTTACGCGAAACTAAGAAGATATCAGAGCCATAGTGCTCTAACTTCATGTAGAGTTACATTCTCTTAGACAGCTCACGACTAATCTCTTGTGCAAGATAATACCTGAATACAATTCCTTCGTGCATTACCGTAAGTCCTTACAAATGTTATGCGAAACTAAGAAGATATCAGAGCCATAGTGCTCTAACTTCATGTAGAGTTACATTCTCTTAGACAGCTCACGACTAATCTCTTGTGCAAGATAATACCTGAATACAATTCCTTCGTGCATTACCGTAAGTCCTTACAAATGTTATGCGAAACTAAGAAGATATCAGAGCCATAGTGCTCTAACTTCAAGTAGAGTTACATTCTCTTAGACAGCTCACGACTAATCTCTTGTGCAAGATAATACCTGAATACAATTCCTTCGTGCATTACCGTAACGCCTTACAAATGTTACGCGAAACTAAGAAGATATCAGAGCCATAGTGCTCTAACTTCAAGTAGAGTTACATTCTCTTAGACAGCTCACGACTAATCTCTTGTGCAAGATAATACCTGAATACAATTCCTTCGTGCATTACCGTAAGTCCTTACAAATGTTACGCGAAACTAAGAAAATATCAGAGCCATAGTGCTCTAACTTCAAGTAGAGTTACATTCTCTTAGACAGCTCACGACTAATCTCTTGTGCAAGATAATACCTGAATACAATTCCTTCGTGCATTACCGTAACGCCTTACAAATGTTACGCGAAACTAAGAAGATATCAGAGCCATAGTGCTCTAACTTCAAGTAGAGTTACATTCTCTTAGACAGCTCACGACTAATCTCTTGTGCAAGATAATACCTGAATACAATTCCTTCGTGCATTACCGTAACGCCTTACAAATGTTATGCGAAACTAAGAAGATATCAGAGCCATAGTGCTCTAACTTCAAGTAGAGTTACATTCTCTTAGACAGCTCACGACTAATCTCTTGTGCAAGATAATACCTGAATACAATTCCTTCGTGCATTACCGTAACGCCTTACAAATGTTACGCGAAACTAAGAAGATATCAGAGCCATAGTGCTCTAACTTCAAGTAGAGTTACATTCTCTTAGACAGCTCACGACTAATCTCTTGTGCAAGATAATACCTGAATACAATTCCTTCGTGCATTACCGTAACGCCTTACAAATGTTACGCGAAACTAAGAAGATATCAGAGCCATAGTGCTCTAACTTCAAGTAGAGTTACATTCTCTTAGACAGCTCACGACTAATCTCTTGTGCAAGATAATACCTGAATACAATTCCTTCGTGCATTACCGTAACGCCTTACAAATGTTACGCGAAACTAAGAAGATATCAGAGCCATAGTGCTCTAACTTCAAGTAGAGTTACATTCTCTTAGACAGCTCACGACTAATCTCTTGTGCAAGATAATACCTGAATACAATTCCTTCGTGCATTACCGTAACGCCTTACAAATGTTACGCGAAACTAAGAAGATATCAGAGCCATAGTGCTCTAACTTCAAGTAGAGTTACATTCTCTTAGACAGCTCACGACTAATCTCTTGTGCAAGATAATACCTGAATACAATTCCTTCGTGCATTACCGTAACGCCTTACAAATGTTACGCGAAACTAAGAAGATATCAGAGCCATAGTGCTCTAACTTCAAGTAGAGTTACATTCTCTTAGACAGCTCACGACTAATCTCTTGTGCAAGATAATACCTGAATACAATTCCTTCGTGCATTACCGTAACGCCTTACAAATGTTACGCGAAACTAAGAAGATATCAGAGCCATAGTGCTCTAACTTCAAGTAGAGTTACATTCTCTTAGACAGCTCACGACTAATCTCTTGTGCAAGATAATACCTGAATACAATTCCTTCGTGCATTACCGTAACGCCTTACAAATGTTACGCGAAACTAAGAAGATATCAGAGCCATAGTGCTCTAACTTCAAGTAGAGTTACATTCTCTTAGACAGCTCACGACTAATCTCTTGTGCAAGATAATACCTGAATACAATTCCTTCGTGCATTACCGTAACGCCTTACAAATGTTACGCGAAACTAAGAAGATATCAGAGCCATAGTGCTCTAACTTCAAGTAGAGTTACATTCTCTTAGACAGCTCACGACTAATCTCTTGTGCAAGATAATACCTGAATACAATTCCTTCGTGCATTACCGTAACGCCTTACAAATGTTACGCGAAACTAAGAAGATATCAGAGCCATAGTGCTCTAACTTCAAGTAGAGTTACATTCTCTTAGACAGCTCACGACTAATCTCTTGTGCAAGATAATACCTGAATACAATTCCTTCGTGCATTACCGTAAGTCCTTACAAATGTTACGCGAAACTAAGAAGATATCAGAGCCATAGTGCTCTAGCTTCAAGTAGAGTTACATTCTCTTAGACAGCTCACGACTAATCTCTTGTGCAAGATAATACCTGATTACAATTCCTTCGTGCATTACCGTAAGTCCTTACAAATGTTATGCGAAACTAAGAAGATATCAGAGCCATAGTGCTCTAACTTCAAGTAGAGTTACATTCTCTTAGACAGCTCACGACTAATCTCTTGTGCAAGATAATACCTGAATACAATTCCTTCGTGCATTACCGTAACGCCTTACAAATGTTACGCGAAACTAAGAAGATATCAGAGCCATAGTGCTCTAACTTCATGTAGAGTTACATTCTCTTAGACAGCTCACGACTAATCTCTTGTGCAAGATAATACCTGAATACAATTCCTTCGTGCATTACCGTAAGTCCTTACAAATGTTACGCGAAACTAAGAAGATATCAGAGCCATAGTGCTCTAACTTCAAGTAGAGTTACATTCTCTTAGACAGCTCACGACTAATCTCTTGTGCAAGATAATACCTGAATACAATTCCTTCGTGCATTACCGTAAGTCCTTACAAATGTTATGCGAAACTAAGAAGATATCAGAGCCATAGTGCTCTAACTTCATGTAGAGTTACATTCTCTTAGACAGCTCACGACTAATCTCTTGTGCAAGATAATACCTGATTACAATTCCTTCGTGCATTACCGTAAGTCCTTACAAATGTTATGCGAAACTAAGAAGATATCAGAGCCATAGTGCTCTAACTTCAAGTAGAGTTACATTCTCTTAGACAGCTCACGACTAATCTCTTGTGCAAGATAATACCTGAATACAATTCCTTCGTGCATTACCGTAACGCCTTACAAATGTTACGCGAAACTAAGAAGATATCAGAGCCATAATGCTCTAACTTCAAGTAGAGTTACATTCTCTTAGACAGCTCACGACTAATCTCTTGTGCAAGATAATACCTGAATACAATTCCTTCGTGCATTACCGTAACGCCTTACAAATGTTATGCGAAACTAAGAAGATATCAGAGCCATAGTGCTCTAACTTCAAGTAGAGTTACATTCTCTTAGACAGCTCACGACTAATCTCTTGTGCAAGATAATACCTGAATACAATTCCTTCGTGCATTACCGTAAGTCCTTACAAATGTTACGCGAAACTAAGAAGATATCAGAGCCATAGTGCTCTAACTTCAAGTAGAGTTACATTCTCTTAGACAGCTCACGACTAATCTCTTGTGCAAGATAATACCTGAATACAATTCCTTCGTGCATTACCGTAAGTCCTTACAAATGTTATGCGAAACTAAGAAGATATCAGAGCCATAGTGCTCTAACTTCAAGTAGAGTTACATTCTCTTAGACAGCTCACGACTAATCTCTTGTGCAAGATAATACCTGAATACAATTCCTTCGTGCATTACCGTAAGACCTTACAAATGTTACGCGAAACTAAGAAGATATCAGAGCCATAATGCTCTAACTTCAAGTAGAGTTACATTCTCTCAGACAGCTCACGACTAATCTCTTGTGCAAGATAATACCTGAATACAATTCCTTCGTGCATTACCGTAAGACCTTACAAATGTTACGCGAAACTAAGAAGATATCAGAGCCATAGTGCTCTAACTTCAAGTAGAGTTACATTCTCTTAGACAGCTCACGACTAATCTCTTGTGCAAGATAATACTTGAATACAATTCCTTCGTGCATTACCGTAAGTCCTTACAAATGTTACGCGAAACTAAGAAGATATCAGAGCCATAGTGCTCTAACTTCATGTAGAGTTACATTCTCTTAGACAGCTCACGACTAATCTCTTGTGCAAGATAATACCTGAATACAATTCCTTCGTGCATTACCGTAACGCCTTACAAATGTTACGCGAAACTAAGAAGATATCAGAGCCATAGTGCTCTAACTTCAAGTAGAGTTACATTCTCTTAGACAGCTCACGACTAATCTCTTGTGCAAGATAATACCTGAATACAATTCCTTCGTGCATTACCGTAAGTCCTTACAAATGTTACGCGAAACTAAGAAGATATCAGAGCCATAGTGCTCTAACTTCAAGTAGAGTTACATTCTCTTAGACAGCTCACGACTAATCTCTTGTGCAAGATAATACCTGAATACAATTCCTTCGTGCATTACCGTAAGTCCTTACAAATGTTATGCGAAACTAAGAAGATATCAGAGCCATAGTGCTCTAACTTCATGTAGAGTTACATTCTCTCAGACAGCTCACGACTAATCTCTTGTGCAAGATAATACCTGAATACAATTCCTTCGTGCATTACCGTAAGACCTTACAAATGTTACGCGAAACTAAGAAGATATCAGAGCCATAGTGCTCTAACTTCAAGTAGAGTTACATTCTCTTAGACAGCTCACGACTAATCTCTTGTGCAAGATAATACCTGAATACAATTCCTTCGTGCATTACCGTAAGTCCTTACAAATGTTACACGAAACTAAGAAGATATCAGAGCCATAGTGCTCTAGCTTCAAGTAGAGTTACATTCTCTTAGACAGCTCACGACTAATCTCTTGTGCAAGATAATACCTGAATACAATTCCTTCGTGCATTACCGTAAGTCCTTACAAATGTTACGCGAAACTAATAAGATATCAGAGCCATAGTGCTCTAGCTTCAAATAGAGTTACATTCTCTTAGACAGCTCACGACTAATCTCTTGTGCAAGATAATTCCTGAATACAATTCCTTCGTGCATTACCGTAAGGCCTTACAAATGTTACGCGAAACTAAGAAGATATCAACGCCATAGTGCTCTAACTTCAAGTAGAGTTACATTCTCTTAGACAGCTCACGACTAATCTCTTGTGCAAGATAATTCCTGAATACAATTCCTTCGTGCATTACCGTAAGACCTTACAAATGTTACGCGAAACTAAGAAGATATCAGAGCCATAGTGCTCTAACTTCAAGTAGAGTTACATTCTCTTAGACAGCTCACGACTAATCTCTTGGGAAATGCCAACTCTAGCTACTAAACCCTCCCTTCCGAGACGTCTTTAGAACAATTTCGTGTTTTTCACTGTTTACCTCATTCCTATTCTACATGTCAGCTCCACTGTCATCCAATACGTACAACCTTTTCTTAGACGTTGAAGCTCCCGACAGACTAAGAGACCATTATGCCGAGCAAGGGTAGAAGCTAAAATGTATTTTTGTAATTTAAAGCGAATACTTAGCAAGAGTATTACCCTCACTAAGGATGAAAAGGTATTGTGTAAGTAGTTAGGGTTAAGGTAGGTATATAGGTTTTACCGGTAGGAGGCTACACGTGTACAGGGTCGCTATCTCAAGTAGACTTATACTTTATCGGGGTGTCTACTTGTTAAAGGTTCCGTTATACCTCCTCACGAATAGAACAGAACGAAGACCAAAAGTTAATAATGAACTCATGTTACTGGAGACTTACAGTATCCTGCGGGGAGGGTTGCTTGACCGGGATGAAGTGACGTGTCCACCCGCAACCCAGAAAATCCCAACAAGCCAAAAGCTAACTTTATATAGTGTAATACAAAGTTTTATAAAATATTATGCTATCGTTGACCGTGTCAAAAACGGAGTACAAATTTCAGGTTATGGTTCAATGACCATTAAATATCTGGACTGTCCAAGTACTGTGTTGTTACTTGGAAAACTTGCAAGATTTCCTGATAATTAAATATATATTTAGAAACTAATAACTTGACAGTAATAAATCTATTCGTAGAAATATTTCGCAACAAATCACGAAAAGATAAGCTGAAACTTTATACATTCCCCGTTGGGTTTACCCAACAAATTTGTAAATCTTCTTAAGTCAGTTCGGCAGATGCTACCTCGGTAAACCGCCCTTAGGGTAAATTATAGCTTGCGTTATATAAAAATCTTTGTCCATTTCCACAACGTTTGGCCATCATTTTAATATTGATTAAGAAAAGATTTTTGAAGAAGCTACATTCATGTGTAATGAAGCTTAATTAAATAAAATTTAATCAATCCAAATTAATGTTTAAATATCCTTAGTCAATGAAAATTGGTTTATTCCTGTCATTAATTAAAACTTTTACCCAACTCATGCTTATTGTAGCTTAATTAATATTAATTTAGTTGAATGAGCAATATTTTTGTTTAATGAAATTCAATTCATATTTAAAGATGCTATAGCAGCGTAACTAACGAAACTTAATTTATGTTTCAGGAAAATTAATATTTATTCAATTAAATGAAGCTAAACTAAATGAATATTTCTGAAAGTCAATTAATTTATTTTAAAGATATCTCATTTATGTTTTTTTAATATTAACCTATATCTAAATATTTAATTAAGATTTAATGGATCTGAGATCATGTTATTGATTCTTTATACATTTTTATTTAAATTAATTAATTTAATCCTAATTTATATAAACTGAAATTTTATAAGCCACAAAGTAAAAGCTCTTTTTATAGGCAGTAGTAAAACACAATTTCACTAGAGTGGAAAATAAATTTCCAGAGTAGAAAAGCAATTTATTAAACAGCTGTGATTGACAAGAATTCTTCACGCTTGTTTACCCCTTCCGTTGCCATGGAAACTGTATAAATCGGTGACGTATGTTACCAGTCGATAATCTAATAGAAACCTTGACAACCGCCCAAAACAACTGACTTCACGCATAAACGGGCGTTTGGTTTTATTTGTTCACGTGTTCAAAAATCTGGTTGATGAAAGAAACATTGGGGGCGTTTGTGCTTATCGGTAAAATGTATATCCAAACTAAAGCATGTGGGTCCATTTGTAACATTTAAAAAAACTTTAAAGACAACCAACAATAACAGTTTTAAACGACATGGTTATTCCTACGTCTCGTGCTTCGTCGCAGTGGCCTACCGTAAACATTTTGATTAGTTTCAATTTAAAAAAACTTTTAAAATATTTTTTTATTTTCAGTGTAATTTTAAACTGTATAATGCAATTTTTCAGTAAATGGGTCTAATTGTTAAACAAGAGTAGAAATAGCAATATTATAGTATGCTTACGGTGTGATAAATTGTGAAATGCCTTTTAACAAATAACGCACAAGGTATCTTTGATGACTGTAGTGAAGGAACCTGACAGGTTCCTCATAAGTAGTATAAGGAATATGCCAGGAGTATAAGGTAATCAAAACTATCTTTTTATACTTTTAAGTGGAGAATTTCGAGAGAAAGAAACCTGCAGTTGTAGATTTTGTCTTAATATACAAGTGTATTATATACAAGTCAAAAAAATCATTGTTTTAAGTTATATTTAAAAAGTAAGCATTGTTAAACTTTTGATGGTCAAATTTATACAACATTTATTTATTAGATACTGAAAATGAATTCACAGCAGGTAGAGGAGGAGGAAGAGAGGGAGAGAGAAGGAGATGGGGAAGGAGAAAAGGAATGAGAGGGAGGGGAGGAAGAAGGGATGAGAGGTGAGGAGTAAGAGAGAGGGAAAGAAATAGGGGGAAAGAGAGAAGAGGCGAGATGGGGGTAGAGGAGAGGAAGTGAGAAAGAATGAAAGTAGGTGATATGATTGCACAATATATTTCGAATACAGATGTCTTTATTTATAAAGAAATAAAACCTCTTAAACTGCAAAAATTTATATTTTATGTTGCGATGTACATTTCGATTGCAAAGCAGAAGATTTCGAGGAAAATATTACAAGACTAACTCGTTTTCCTCTGAAAAACTACAAGAGTCAATCTTGTAGTACTTTCCTCTGCAGATGTTTGCTTTCCAATCTAAATGTACATCAGGACGTAAGTAAAACGTTTTTGTGGTTTAAGAGGTTTTATTTGTTTAGAAAAAAAGACACCTATATTCGAAAAATATAGTGCAATCTTATCACCTACTTACTTTGTGTCTCCCTTCTTTCTCTCTCTCCTCCTCTTTTCTACCTCCTATCTCATTTATAATCAGTTATAACACCATTTATAGTTAAAAATGACATCATATTTTCTCCAAGTTAGGATAGTTGTCTTTGTCCAATTACCAACTATCGTACTCGGGAGAAGTGATGTGCTGTAGATGTCTTAGTGATTGGCTTATTGAAAACTTATGCATCGCCTCAAGCTTTCAGTCGCCAACCTTTCCACGCATTGACAAACTCTTGAAAGCAAACTATTGGCCTCCGTTAGTTTCTAACACGTCCGGGCTGCTGATGACGTCACTTGCCTGTAATCGGGTTGTGGCCACAGTAACGATCGCCAAGGTTACTGGGACAACGGTAATTAATGTAGCAATTTCGAATAATGATTGCTTTGTGACGTCACCGCTCACTTTGTCCATCACTTCCAACAGCATTCAAAGGCAAAGTTTTTAGTTCCCCCATTAGTGGTTCTGGAAAAAATATATAGTAATTATCCGTAACATTTATTTCAAAATTACGAGGCAGAAATTATCCTAAATGAGAGCACTACACTTTTAGTATCATTGTATAAGTCTTTAAATGTTTATAAAAATTTCTGTTGTAATAAAGTAAGAATCGATTCATCGGTCCGATGGGATTGATTTCTCATATAACGAGTGTACTTTATAAAGAACGATGTGTGTACTCATCGATAACGCTTCAATGTCGTCGTTTACCCCAAATATTTTACATCAATGGAGATTGTTGAATTTACCAGAAGCGGTTTTCTTACTAAAATTCTTTTGGAGGGCATTCGGATATACATCTTGGCGATAGGCCTATCTCAGACTCTTGTCATTTCTGTGCCTTTGAAAATGCACATGTTAACGTCACCAACATGTTTGGAGTTATTGGGGTGGCACCTGTCACCTCATGCTACCACCGATTTAGAGCTTTCGAAATGTAGACGTTTGATAGGCAAAACAACAATATACACACACATACAAATCGAATCACTAACACTCACACACACTCAACCACTGACACACACACTCTCTCTCTCTCTCTTTGTCTCTCTCTCTCTTTGTCTCTCTCTCTCTCTCTCTCTCACACACACACACACACACACACACACACACACACACACACACACACACACACACACACACACATACACACACACACGGGCGCGCACACTCAACCTTCAACACATATATATATATATATAAAGGTTTCTACCTTATAATTTTATAAAATTTAGCAGCTTCAACCGTGTTTAGCATCAACCATTTCAACCTTAGCTCCGGACCATTACACTTCAACCTTTTAATCTCGAAGGCTGACGTTTTGGGTAATCCAGTCATGGTTGACACCACTTTAAGCTGACAGCGCTTTCACCCAGCGGAAGCGGAAACTTGTCACATAAACTTACTCTAGCGTAACTTAAGGTTTTACACAGGTTTATTCGTACAATTCATCTGAACATGGCAACGTTGGATTATTATGTTTTAGTTTTTACCAGTTATATTGTGTTTGCTACTTAGAATAGTTTCCATAACGTTAGGAAATCATCAAAAACCCGTCAATTAATACTAGTTTAAAGAGGACACGCCAGGATTCCCCTGACGATCCTAAAATTATCGATGCGAGTAAAAAATTGATGATGGCAACGTCACAGACATTGCCATCACCAAAATATTTAATATTCTCTAGTTCTGAGGAGGGGAAAGATCTGTCAAAAGTTTCTCCTTTTCTTATTAATAAGGCGATAACTGCCGGTGCTGGAGGTCCTGTTGCCTCTATCAAAAAGTTACGAAATGGGACACTGTTGGTGGCAACCTGCAATGAAAAACAAACCAGAACTCTTTTAAAAATGACCTCTTTTTTCGATCAGGTCATGGTATCTGTGGCCCCCCATAGATCCTTGAACTTTTCAAAGGGGGTCATCACCTGCAGGGATTTATTAAACGTAACTGTCGACGAAATAAAATTAGAACTGTCTTCTCAGTCAGTAATTGATGTCGTGCCTATTATGAAGACAGACAAAGGGGCAAAAGTTCCAACAGCCTCATACATACTTACATTTGGCAAACCAGAGATACCCGAATATATACATGCGGGTTACCAACGGCTCTCCGTAAGACCATATGTGGCTAACCCTAGGCGCTGCTTCAAGTGTCAACGTTTCGGGCATATTAGCTCTACCTGTTTGAAGTCGAGTGTTTGCGGTAAATGTAGCGAGGAAGGCCATGATGAAAAAGAGTGCGTAAATTCCCTAAAGTGCGCCAACTGTGGCGGTGACCACGCGGCGCGATCATACGACTGTCCTCACTTTAAAGAGGAAAAGGCTATTCTCACCGTCATGGCTAAGGATAGAATAACCTTTTCACAGGCAAGGAAAATTTATAGATCCGCCCAACCAAAGGTTGACGGTAAGACCTATGCCGCTACTGTGACCGCTACTTCGTCCTGTTCAAACTGTGCCGACCTGGCGAAAAAGATAGAAGTTCTAACTGACCAAGTTTCGCGTCTACTGTCGCTAGTCACATGTGGTCAATCTTTGAATATTAAAGAACCTGCAAAGACGTCACGTGATTTGGTTCTTCTACCGAGCACCTCCGCGGAGGGGTTAGGTGGCCGAACCAAGTCCGTCAATGAAATATGCACCTCCGGACAAAAGAAATCGCCTGGCAGTATAAAGTCTGTTGCGTCCAAAGTAGTACTACAACGGAATACAGCAAAAAGTAAGTCTGTACTCCAAAGCAGTAAATCGGCACCAACTATGTTGGGTGCTAAAAAACGAATAAATAAAGGAGGGCATGGTACCAAAATCCCTCCGAAATCCAAATCTTCCTCAGATTCCATCCCTGAACGATTGGATATGGAATCTGAGAATTGTTTGCCTGAGACGTCTTCGAACGTCACGGGCAAACGAGAGCGTACCCATGGGTGTCAGATTAACCCATTGCTAAGTTGATAAATGTCTGCAATTAGCAAGTCAGTGATACAATGGAACATCAACGGTGTTAGGAGTCACTTAGAAGATCTTAAAGTACTCGTGCGAGATGTGTATCCAATGTTTGTATGTCTACAGGAGACACATCTCCACGAATCGCATAGTTTTCATGTTAGGGAGTATTCAGTTTTTAGATCAGACTTCGTTACAGAAGACCGAGCTAGAGGTGGCGTAGCCATCCTAACCCGTGACTGCATCGACGCTGTTTCTCTAAACTTAATAACTCCTTTACAAGCAGTAGCCGTTCAAACAGCTGTCCCATATAAAATCACTGTGTGTTGTATGTACTTGCTACCTCAAGAAAACCTGCATCACAGTGACTTGGTGAATTTGATAACACAGTTACCGACTCCGTTCTTATTGGTAGGAGATTTCAATGCCCACCATTTATCTTGGGGATCTCCAACCTGTAACCCTCGAGGACAACTAGTGGAGAGTGTAAGAACAGAACTGGACCTATGCCTGCTAAATGACGGTTCGCCTACTCATTTAGCGGCATCTACTGGTGGATGGACAGCTGTTGACCTATCGATCTGCAGTCCTCAATTAGCTACTAGATGCACATGGTCGGTACTCCATGATTTGTATGGAAGCGACCATGTGCCCATTAAGATCAATTTATGTGACTCCCAACCTTGTTATGCTCGAAATTCCCGTTGGATTTTGCGAAAAGCCAACTGGGACGCCTTTACGACATATTTTGTATCACTTGACACAGATTACCTGACACCCATTGATGCAATTGTTGAAAATTTCACAAAGACCATTTTAAATGCCGCTGTAGAGACCATTCCGAAAACCTCTGCACATCCACGCCGACCACCTGTGCCGTGGTGGAACGACGAATGCACAGAAATCCTCCGTTTACGACGAAGAGCTTTAAGGAGATTTAAGCGTAACCCAACAAGTGACAACCTTCAGGAATATAAAATACTCCGTGCGAAAGCACGGAGGATATTTAGGCTGAGTAGAAAGAACTCTTGGGAACAGTACATTAGCACAATTAGACGAACAACTTCATCCTCCACAGTGTGGAGGAAACTAAGATCAGTTTGTGGTACTTCCATTCCGTTGCCAGCTATTGCGCTGAATCAACCGAATGGAAGTTTGACCACGGACAGTGATAATATTGCTAATGTGCTGGGAAAATCATTTTCTAATTCTTCTGCTACTACAGCCTATAACATAGTATTCCAGAGACATAAATTGAAGGAAGAAGCAATACCGTTTACTGTTGGGTTGTCTGGCGACTCACCTTTAAACACTCCTTTCTCCTTAGGGGAATTGGAGTCAGCTCTCGCGTCAACGAGGGATTCTGCACCAGGTCCTGATTCCATTGTATACTCCATGCTGAAACATCTACCATCATCGGCGAAACTTTTCCTCCTTCGAATATACAATCGGCTATTCGAGGAGCAGTCTTTCCCCGATGCATGGTTAGAAGCGACAGTAATTCCTATCTTAAAACCAGGTAAAGACAAAACCAATCCCAGTAGTTACAGGCCTATAGCTCTAACAAGCGTCTTGTGCAAACTACTGGAGAAGATGGTCAACCGCCGTCTTGTCTGGTACCTAGAAACCAACAATTTCATTTGCAATGAGCAGTGTGGTTTCAGACACGGGCGATCATCGGTTGACCAATTGGTCTTGTTAGAATCCGCTATTCAAGATGCCTTTCTCTTGCGTCAAACACTCGTTGCTGTTTTCTTCGACCTTGAGAAGGCATACGATATGGCATGGAAAAGAGGAATTCTGAACACTTTAAAATCATGGGGTATACAAGGGAATATCCTAGCATTCATCGCTAACTTTCTTTCAGACAGATCTTTCCGCGTTCGACTTGGAGGCACGTATTCAAACAGCTATACACAGGAGAATGGTGTACCGCAGGGCAGCGTGCTTAGCGTCACGCTATTTGCCGTTGCAATAAATAGTATCACCAGCAATATACGATCTCCGGTACACTGTTCCCTTTTTGTGGATGACTTTTGTATATATGTGCCTGCTCGGTGTATGGCAACAGCGGAAAGGTCTTTGCAGTTAGCAATGTACAGATTAGAGGAATGGTCAAAAGCTACAGGTTTCAAATTCTCTGCTTCGAAGACCCAATGTGTAGCATTTAGTCGTCGTAGGCAGCACCAGGTGCCGATTCTTTATCTTGATGGGATTCAGCTTCAAACCAGGGATAGTGTTCGATTTTTGGGTCTTTTATTTGATAGAAGGCTCTCATGGATCCCACATGTTCGTGATTTGAAGGTGAGATGCAGCAAGAAATTGGATATGTTAAGAGTCCTTAGTGGTACGAATTGGGGAGCAGACAGAACTAGTATGCTTCGGTTTTATCGCGCAGTCGTTAGATCGCGCATAGATTATGGTTGTCAAGTTTACTCATCTGCACGACCTACTGTTCTGAAAACTCTTGATACCATCCACCACTCTGGACTTAGACTGGCTACTGGTGCATTTAGAACTAGCCCAATTCCTAGTCTTCTTGTCGAAGCTGGGGAACCTGCCCTTTCTAGACGACGTCAGATGCTACAAATATCTTACGTTTCTGTTCTTCGAAGCAAACGCAACCACCCGGCATTTGAAATAGTCTTTCACAATACGCTAAATGAAGTGTACAATACACGTCAACGTTCGACCCATCCATTTGGCATACGAACTTTAAGAATATTGGATGACCTTGAGTTGCAACTTCCAACTACGTTTGAACGACAAATGTGCTATCTACCTCCATGGATAATAAAAACGCCGCACTTCGATTTCTCATTGTCCAGTTATATAAAACACGATACTCCTGTTGTGGTCTACCACCAGGAATTTTTATCCATTTATAAATCTCACCAACACAGTGAAATTATTTTCACTGATGGATCTAAACTGGACAATGGCGTTGGGTGTGCGTTTTATGCATCTGGATGTACCTACACGTACGGATTGCCCTCAGCTTGCAGTGTTTTCACGGCAGAACTATTTGCTATTTTTAAAGCTTTGACCGTCATTCAATCTCAATCCTCGCATTATCTTTTGTGTTCGGATTCCAAAAGTGCTCTTCAGGCTCTTCAGGATGTTTTCTCTAGCAACCCTTTAGTTGGGGACATTTTGTGTGCTGTACACAGGCTTCAATTGAGGGGTGTGGGGGTGACTTTCTGTTGGGTACCTGGACATTGCGGAATACTTGGAAACACAAAAGCGGATGAAGCGGCGAAGAAAGCTACAAGTTTGGTGCCTATTACTCAACTAGTTATGGCATCCGATTATGTGTGTTTCGCGAAACATTTATTGCTCGCTGCTTGGAATGACGAGTGGCATACTGTGATTGAGAATAAGCTGAGGGAAATTAAAGATACCGTCCGTCCATGGAGGTCTTCAATTCGTTCAAAACGTAGGGAGGAAGTGGTGGTTACACGCCTTCGCGTTGGCCACTCTTTTGCAACTCATGGATATTTGATGCGTCGTGAAGATCCACCAATATGCCAGTACTGCGGGGGTATCTTCACAATAAAACATATTTTGGTAGATTGTGTTAGTGTAAGCAATATTCGTGCCCTTTTTAATTTAAAAGGGAGTTTGAAGGTGGTGCTAAGGGACGATGCCTCGGCCATTGACCGAGTCATCGCTTTCTTGCACCACTTGAAAATATTTTTTAAAATTTAATACATAAATATATATATTTTTTAAATTTTATTTATACATATAATTCTCTGTGTTTCTTTTATTTATTTTAATTAAATTTATTTTGTGTTCTTGTTATTGTTATTGAGATTTATTTACTGCTAAATTGTTACCTATTATTGTTTTACATATTTTATATTTACTGTTATATTGTTCTTTGTTGTTATTTTGTTATTTAGTTTTTAAGAATTTTTTCATTGTTATATTGTTGTTTTTTGTTTTTTATTGTTGGTGTTTTTTGTCTTGAAATTTTTGTTGTATTTATTTATTTGTTTATTTGATTTTATTTAAAACATTGCGTTCAGTGTTAGATTTTGTTTGGCGATGATAACCACAATTGGTTTTTCGCCAGGAAAAAAAAAAAGAAAAAAAAAAAAAAAAAAAAAAAGTTAGGAAATCATTGTAATTCCTTAGTAAAGTTCTATGCAATTCCTTATGAGCTATGCAATTCCGCAAACGTATCAAGTCAAACATAGAAAGGAATGAAATGAAGTAAATTCTTATTGTAAGTTAGAGCTTGACTAGTAATATCACGCCGTTAAGTGTTTGTTAGTGATAAATTAGTTGCATAAATGTTTACCTTAATAACTACTTTCTTAAGAGAGTGTACAACATAAACATTTTAAAACTCGTGTGAATGTTTGTTTCAGACGACGACGACGATGACGATGACGACGAAGACGACGCTCCAGCTGCTCCAGCAGCCGTCGTTGCTCCGGCCGCCGCCCCGGCAGCCGCGCCTCCAGCGCCCATCCAAGGCCTGGCCGCCAGCAACGTGGACTACAACGCGGCCGATTACGCCACCGCCCCCGGCGAACAGGTGTCCGCCACCGACGAAACCGCTTATGAGGACGAAGCGGCCGAAGAAAGCCAACACCACACCGTAACGCTGACCACGCAGGACGTCGTCGATCCGGAACCGGTTGTGGCCACTATCAGTCAGACGGTGAACTCTGTGAAACCGGCGAGCGCCGAAGACGATGATGACGACGACGATGATGACGATGATGACGATGACGACGACGACGATGCTGAAGATGACGATGATGAAGACGACGACGACGACTTAGATGTTACCGATATTGAGGCGAGAGCACGTGAGTCAAATGCTATAACTCAAAACAGCTGATCCAGACTTTAGGAACTTCAGAGTTGCCAACAAAAGTTGTGATTTTTCTCTGTGTTACATCGATTCATGAACGAAAGGCACTAAGTCATACTCAAAGTATAGTTTTTGATTCATTTGCGTACACCTATACAAACTAAATGTATTCCTGTTATCTTGGAAATGCCATGCTTCAACTCGTGTTAAAGAACACTAACAGCTTTCCTCTTTAAACAAATAATTTAATGTTGTATGTATGTGTGTAAAAACATTGTAACTCAATTTTCAAAGCGAAATCTCATCAAACATATTTCATCAGTGATTAATATACACTTATGATGATTTATACTAAATAAAATACATACCGTATAATAATCCCTGATGATGGCATTATAGTTGCCGAAATGCTTAATGATTATAAAATAAACATTTTTATATTAGGAAGGAATACGAAGCTACGCAATACATTCTAAATATAAAATTACTTTATAAAGCCTTTTACTTAAAATTTGTAGTAATCAGTAATAAAATAAATGCTTTATAGTACGCTTGGGGGTGTCGAGACGTCTCTAATTCTAAATTTTAACACAAACGTCCATAAATTCTATTCTTGATTATTTATTCTCACAGTTGAAAAATTCTCGTCTTGAAAATACTACCCATTTTATTAAAAAATACTTTTCTTTTGAATATTCCCTCACGATGTACTTATAGTAAAAAATAAAATTGTCAAACGTTTCTCTCTGGCTTTCATTTTCTAGCTTAAAATCAATGGTGAATAATTTCATTAGCGAATTTACTATAAATTACCTAATAATATTTTTATATTTGTTGAAATTCGACTTTTCTGGTCATCGCAATATCTGTATCGTTGTTTCACCTTATGCTTTAAACTCCCTGAAAAATATTAGGATTTTAAAACAATTATGTGTTATTTAAATGCTAGAAAATTCAAATTCCGAGCAACACTTTATTACGATTTAATAAATGTTTTAGAATTTTAAGAAAATATCACTCAGAATGTTAGTGAATGTAGGTGCTGTGCACGACTCATGAAAGATGCAGCTGGAAAATATTTCACGACAAGTATAATCCAGAGATATAAGAGCTAATACAGATTGTGAACGGGTTCAAATATTCCGACTATAAATACGGATAAGGCTCAATGCTTAACACAATTCCTTATGCAATTAAACACAAAAATAACTAATATAAAACAAAATTGAAGTCAATCCTTACTTTAAACAACAAAGAAAAGTTTTATTTTAGTTACTTTTTATTAAGTAATTACAATTAATATAAATAAAGTAACATAACCTATGCGTTAATACAGCTGTTATGCTACGCAACCTATAATGTAAAATCAGCTGTTCTATGAAATCATATGTTATCACTTATTTTAAACCAATTATGACAAAATAACTGAATTGCTCTTTTGTTTCACAAAAAACTCTCTTCTTTTGTGAAATGTTTTTCTTCCATGTAAAACTAAAACTAATTAATTAAATTTAATTAATGAAATAATATATTGTCTAAAATGGGCAAAACATGGCACTTCTAAGTTGGCAACATTCTCCAATTAGTTTGAAAATTATTTTTATTGAACAAAATATTATAAATCATTTCCAAATATAAGACTATTCAATCAGTATTAAGATTTCATGGATCGAATATTTTTAAAAGGTATTTTTAGTTCTTCATTTTTGGCAACCCTGGATTACACCTGTTACCTCTGTGCACAGTTGAACAATGTTACCAATTTGTTTGGCTTAGTTGAAAAAAATTATTTATTTTGTTAAAATCTGCAGGATTGTTTATTGAACGATTGCAATTTGAATATGCCACGAATGCATCACTCTCTGTAATTCTCATGTTCGCTTTTTGGTTTAATCTTAGTTCGTATATTTGTCTTTTCTGTCTTAGAAATTCTTTTAGAAGCACTGGTATTATTAATAGTTTCAGGATTCTGTATATATATTCTTCTTCACTATGCGCTTTTGTATATATTTCGAAACTTTACTGTATAAGTAAGTTTTTCGCTTTCGCTTAGAATTAAAGTAGTAATTATTAGACATTCTTTGGCTAGTTTAAATTTAATTATAAAGTAAATGAACATTACAGCATAAATTAAATAGTCCCACTAGATCGTGTAGAGAAGAGAAGAAAAGAGAAATACAGAGCATATACAAAGGTAAAAAGAAGATTGAAAACGACTTTTAAGATTAAAAAATTTCCATGATAACTTTAGAATCAATAAATATATTCAATATATATATATATATATATATATATATATATATATATATATATATATATATATTACGTATGCTGATACGTATTCCTTCACGGATGGAAAAATATGATGAATAGTTACTATCTGGAGTACATCCGTTCATTCTGCAGTCCATAAATTCGCAGTTCCTTCGTTTCACTAGAATCTCATCCAGCATTGACGAGGTGAACCCAACAACAGTAGAAGAGCGAGTCTACTGTTGTTGGGTTCACCTCGTCAATGCTGGATGAGATTCTAGCGAAACGTCGGAACTGCGAATTTATGAACTGCAGAATGAACGGATGTACTGCAGATAGTAACTATTCATCATATATATATATATATATATATATATATATATATATATTCTACTAAATATGATGATACGTTTTCTTGTAATGTAGTTAATGATTAAAGATATCTCAAATACAAGAAGAGTTTTAATTAACATATTATTCAAATATTTTCCCCAATAAAATATGTATTATCATATTCATAAAAAACAATGACGTCACAAAATGTTTACAGAAATTAAATCTTGTTATATCATTGTTTTTCCTGGAAATACTTATTGTATTGGCGAAATGCTTTTAATAATATTTAAATTAAAATTATTTTTGTACTTGAAATATTTTTATTCATTAACTATATATATATAATTGCCAAAATTACTTTGGCAATGACAATGGATAAATATTATCAAACCAATGACATTGTTACGGAAATAGTTTACTCTTGATATAAAAATATTTTATTTAACACCATTTTAACATTTATTTTTATTTGATTTAATGTTGTAATAGTATTTGTATTTTTAACCCTAAGATTTCATCAATTTCAGTTTTAAATATTTTTTAGTCATTTTCTAAAACAAATAATTATAAAGAGGAACAAGTCCTCCTCCACATCCATTGAACATTTTATGTTTCCGGTGTAACGATGGTTTCGCTGATGGGAACTTTCTGAGCGCGAATTGTAGGTACCTTGTGAGGACTTCTTGTAACAAGTTCCGCACTTTATAAATTGCAAGTGTTGAATAAATAAAACTGCCGATAGTATAACCTTGTTATTTATTATATGTAAGTTTTATATTTATTTATTTATAATGTAGATGGTGAGCTGTGCTTATCTTGGTAGTGACTGCTGACTTGTAAACATTACTGACTTAAACAATAAATATTTTTATAAATTTTGGCTCAAAATTTATCTACTTTATTTCAAAACTCCATTTTTTCCTCTTCTAAAATCGGTGCTGGGAATAACCACTAACATCTCCTGATCACGCTAATGTAGTTGCTTAAAACTAACAAAATTTTTAAATATAATTTTATTTTAATTTTCTTGTTTTTGTTAACAGCGATTTTTATAACAGGGCTATCGTGCGTTCAAGTAACTTTATGAGTGACCGTTATATAATCGCTCGTTTCTAGGCTACAGAATTTATAAATCTCTTATTTAAGACTTAAAGATTATAATAAAGGTAAGTAGATGGCAGAGTGGTATGGTGGATAGGGCACTTGACTATCAACTTAAGGGTCCTGGGTTCGGTCCTCGGATGTATCAAATAATTTATGCGCGTGTTTTAGTGGTTAAAACTGAGTCTGTGACAAATATGTTCCTAGGTCAAAACTAGTTCGTAACGCCCGGTTCAAACGTAGTGTTTTGCTATAATTCATTCTTTAAATATCTAATGAAAGGCAGCTTTGAGTCGTTATAAACCTCTCTCTCTCTTGAGCGACCTTAATAGCATAAAACTGTCATTATTATTTTTAGTCATTGTTATTTTAATTAATCACTCTGTATTTTAATGTTTTAAAATTTATGAGATTATCAAATTATATTCAACCTAGTACTATTGTATCTTATTAATAAAATGATTAAAACTTTAGTAAAAGCATAGAACAAATATTCTTTATTTACATTAAATTCCTAAGAAAAACAAGAAATATAAACAAAACTTTATTAAAGTCAATCCCTACTTGGTCAACAAAGAAAAAATTTAATGTTGTTACTATTTATTGAATAAATACAATTAATATAAATAAAGCAACATAACCTATATGTTAAAACAGCTGTTCTACCACATAACCTGTAACATAAAATCAGCTGTTTTATGAAATCATATGTTATCACTTATATTAAACTAAATGGGAAAAAATTAACTACATTTCATATCTTGCCCCTATATATATATATATATATATATATATATATATATATATATATATATATATATATATATATATATATATATATATATATAATAACGCTACACTCTTGTGCTAAGTAGGCAAGCATAATATACACAATCGCTTTCCTTTTCTTCCTTGTTTGTAGACATAACTCCAGTCGTTACAATCGTATTAACTCAATCTTACAATACAATTATAATTTTCGCTCAGCTGTTTTTAAAGCTTTACTTCGTAAGGTAACTTATATAGTAAAAACTTACATAAGAGCGAATTTGTAGGACGTCACGTCACAACTTAGGCATTCTAACGAGAGCGCGTAACAATTTCCTCTATCTACATCTCTATACCTTTAATAGAAGCGCGATGCTCTATCTTTTTATCAAACCATCCCGGAAGATTTTATTCGATAATTTTTACGCTTCTGGCTATTTTTAACTTTACTTAGAGGTTATTTAGAGGTTAATTTTAATCACTTTCGAATTCAATTGTTTGTATATTCTGAAATATCGAATATAAGATTAAATTAGCGAGAAAATAGAAAGGATCATGTCTGCACTCTAGTGTACTAAAAAAGGGCTACCCTCTACCAGGCTTAGAAAGGATTGGAAATAGTAGATAGGAGATTAGGTAGAGTTTAGGAAAAGGAAAATTATTTCTTGTACTGGAAATGTGAGAATTTATTACATCGCCTGGGCAGGGCCACCCATTCTGCCATGTTCTCTATTGGGGTGACACGAGGTGTTGCTACTGGGCAAAACGTGTTATTGAGTAAGAAGAGCTATATTGTGTACAATCTTATTCGGTTTTTCAATTCCTTCTTTTAGTTCACACTCTCCTGATATATATCTTGTTTTAATTTGCAATTGTTAATAAAATACTTTTTATTCATCACCTCAAATAAAAAAAAAAATTTAAACCTGTAGTGGATGACACTTGAAGTTAATACAGTATTTTCAAATATTAATTTATATATATATAAATAATATATATTAGGTTTAATTAATTAATTTTAGTATTATATGGTTGAAAACTTTTCACAAAAGGGGCAAGGTATGCAATTTAGTTATTTCGCTCCATTTGGTTTACAATAAGTGATAACATATGATTTCATAAAACAGCTGTTTTTATGTTATAGGTTATGTGGTAGAACAGCTGTTTTAACGGATAGATTATGTTACTTTATTGAATTATTTGCAACTATTTAATAAAAAGTAATTAAAATAATTTTTTTCCTTGTTAACCTAAGTAGGAAATGTCTTTTAAATTTTTCTGCTTATATTACTTCTACTTTGTAATACGATTATTTGTTAAATACTATTCCAAGTATAAGTAGCATAATGTTTATACTTCGTCGCAAGATATGCTAAGGAGTCTAAGTAGCAATCTCATGATAGATTACCATCTACGATGACTTGGGATTTAAAACAAAACATCGCTCGTTACCGCTCTTATACACGTTTCCATTTCTGATCTTTATTTCTTTATTAATTTATTGTATTAAATCTTGAACAACAACAAAACTTCGCGAACAGTAAAAGTGAGAAGTTTTTCGACTTTACTTCAGTAATTGGTCGTAATTCTCTTTCCCCTTAACCAAATTCACCGCGCGTCGTATCAGCGACCGGTAAAAACGAGTTTCCGATTCGGAGCAGTGGGCTCGGATCTAACCTCTTGACCCGATTCCCGCGCGTCCGCGTCCATCCGTTTGTCCTACATTATTTTATCGGGATACCTTAATTACATCATTAACAGCTGGTGAGCGAATACACGTGCAATTAGCGACGTAATTATATATTCTAGTTATATAATTAGAAGGCCGGCTGTTTGTCTCGGCATTCAGTTGTTGAGGACGCTTCTACACTACGATATTTATTATAGTTACTATGATAATACTAATGATGCGAGCTAAATAAAACTTAATTTGACGCCTAGCATTGAGAATTTTAGTTTTTCATAAAGATTTACGCCCACGAATAAGCAAGGCTGGAAGTGAATGGAAGGAGTGCGCGCGTGCCTGAGCATTACTTTACAGTTTTAAGGCGTTCATCTACTCTGACCACTATAGTCTACGAAGGATCATGAGGGATTATATGTAGGTAGATTTCACCAGTGATAGAAAATGAAGGAAGAACATAACATCACGTGTGTAAGAGTCCATGCCTGCAATATACCTGTTCTCTAGTGAGATCATAAAGAGGTACTGCCTCTTACACCTCCCTGTGGAAGGAAAGATCAGGCTAGCACATGCAAACACTTTTACCAATAGTAAAGGTCAAATTTTACAAAATTTTGCTCTTGGGTAGAAAATATGTATGCGTCATCTAGAAAACTACTTTCATCATCACTCATAGGGGTCATCAATCTCGTCTTTCCCATCGCAACCCTTAACAATCCTATTAGCACGCTTCCGTGAACATCCGAACATTTCCGTGAACGCCCGAACACTTCCGTGAACGCCCTATTTACATTTGCTCTTATTTATACGACAAATTAAAAGGTATTAGTAAGTAACAAAATAATTAACAACTCTATGAGTCATCGGAAGTCCAAGGGTCGATGTTTTTGAAAATTACCTGCGATATCACCCCCTTGAGAAATTAGATTTTTTTTTATACCTTGGGCAGCAATCGTGATTATGTGTAAAAAGGTTCTTGTAAATTATCCGATTTTTGAGCATATACGCTAAATGTCTTCACGTGTCCCCATACAAAGACATCTAATAGGTTAAAAATCGGGGTATCTCCTTAACAAAAATATACCGTTTTTAATGACTTTATTTTACATTTTACATTTACCGTTATATTATAAGTTTTTATCTACATTATTTTTATCAGAATTAAAAAATTTTTGAATTTAATTGAACATTTTTCTTTGTTTATATGCAATTTAAAGACGTTATTGTAGTCCAAACGAAATAAAGTGTGTCTTCGACCCTAACCTTTTTTGCTTTACCCCAATTTCCACTTAAACTATTGGAGATAGAGTTATAGGGCGGTTTTTATACGATATGCCATCTCATATTACATAAAACCTATCTAATTAACAAACTCAAATAACGCCCTAAACATTTCACTGGGGGAGCTGAATTTCAGGTGAAATATTTGACCCTATATAACTCGCCAACGATGCATTTCCGGACCCATGTTTATATGAACGTTTTTCATTATTTTGGTGAGAGGAATAAGCTTGAGCAGTATGGCAGATTCCTCCTGAAACATTATGTATGTATATACATACACACACACACACACACACACACACACACACACACACACACACACACACACACACACACACACACACACACACACACACACACACACAACACACACACACACACACACACACACACACACACACACACACACACACACACACACACACACACACACACACACACACACTTACACACACAACACACACACACACACACACACACACACACACACACACACACACACACACACACACACACACACACACACACACACTTACACACACAACACACACACACACACACACACACACACATACACACACACACACACACACACACACACATATATATATATATATATATATATATATATATATATATATATAATAAATTTAAAACATTTCAAAAACAAGAACAAGAATACTTTTAATGCATATATTATTCAAAGCTTTTCGCCCATAAAACAGTACCAGCATCTTCAGGAAAATAATTATCTAACAAAATATTTTTACAAAAATTAATCATATGTACTTGTGTGTGTGTGTGTGTGTGTGTGTGTGTGTGTGTGTGTGTGTGTGTGTGTGTGTGTGTGTGTGTGTGTGTGTGTGTGTGTGTGTGTGTGTGTGTGTGTGTGTGTGTGTGTGTGTGTGTGTGTGTGTGTGGTGTGTGTGTGTGTGTGTGTGGTGTGTGTGTGTGTGTGTGTGTGTGTGTGTGTGTGTGTGTGTGTGTGTGTGTGTGTGTGTGTGTGTGTGTATCACTTTCACTATATGTACTTAAACAAGAATCGTACTTGGTATTTATGCGAGTTAACTGTCAAAGATTGGTAGTATCTCCATCATCAAGCATCACTGACCGGGGGTTGTAGCAAACTGTACTACAACCCCCGGTCAGTGATGCTTGATGATGGGGATACTACCAATATTTAAATGTTAACTCGCATTTATACCAAGTAAGATTCTTGTTTAAGTACATATAGTGAAAGTGATAAGTGAATACAAGAAAACAGTGTTTCAAAGCTAAGTATATATTAAATATAGAGATATGTTTTCTTGTAATATAGTTTAAATAAATTTAAAAAATTTCAAACACATATATTAAAAAGTATTCTTGTGTTTGAAATATTTGTAATGTATTAAATATATATATTACAAATATAGTATTTACATATATTTATCGTCCTTTTGCACATCAACTGACATAGCGCAGAGGCTGTAGGTTACACAACCTACGCAGGGCACAGCGGCTTTCTACATTCGATATTATACTTAACATAGGTATTTTTTTTATAACCAAACCTGTCCTATACTTCATTGCTAGAGCGTAACGTAAGTACGTAAATAGCTAATTTAAGGGATGTTACCTGGGAAAAATTATCCCACTGTGTTTTTATTTCGCCTTTACATGTTTCTCAAAAATACATTATCAACAAGAAACAAGTTCTTCAAATCATATGCAGTGGTTGAATCCAACTTTACATGTGCTATACGAAAATTCCTAACATAATCTTCTTTAGATCTGTTGGAAATATTGGTTTACATTGGTTTACAATTTCTGATTTTCCAAACATCAACACATTATTCTTCGTTGACACGTTTCGGATTAACTCCGTTATCAAAAGTTTAAACTGTACTCTTTCATTATCAAATCTTTAATAATAGTATTCCCACAGTTTAAAGTTTTTATAATGAAGATAATCCGAAACGGGTCAACAAGGAACAGTTTCGATGTAAGGAAAGGCAAGATATTATACTAAAATGTATTCCTGCATACATTTGAACCAGAGAAGCATAGCCTGACCTTACAAACACACCCCCTCATAAAGAAATTATCAAAAACAATACACTCAATTTCATTTTATAATGAAATTAAATTGCTGCATCCAAGCTACTTTTTAAGTATGTAATATAAACAGTTGATTTTGAAACTTGATACGTGTCCGCACATCCCTTAATTATTGCGCCCTCTCCGAGAAAGTGTATACAACGAACCTAATGGCCCTGTTTACAGTCCGTTTACCTGCTTAGTAGCACAATGACGCCGACAAGGAAGCAGATAACGAAAGTTTTACCTAATCGAGGTCAACTTTCAGTCGACAGGGATCCATGAATCAAGCACCGTATAGCGTGAAGCGGCAGTGGGTCAATGTGTGGTGGATACATTGGCCCCTACTATTATGCATGAAAACATTAGGCAACTGGTTTAGCATAATTGTAGCTCTTATTTCTCTTCGTTTCATTCAGTTACTGTGAAGCTAATGGGTGTATTTTTGCTATTTGTATTAACGTCAATGTGTGGTGGATACATTGGAGCTCGATCGGCGCTACTATCCCACTTGTAAACATTAGGCAACTGGTTTAGCATAATTGTTGCTCTTATTTCTCTTCGTTTCATTCAGTTACTGTGAAGCTAATGGGTGTATGTTTGCTATTTGTATTAACGTCAATGTGTGGTGGATACATTGGAGCTCGATCGGCGCTACTATCCCACTTGTAAACATTAGGCAACTGGTTTAGCATAATTGTTGCTCTTATTTCTCTTCGTTTCACTCAGTTACTGTTAAGCTAATGGGTGTATTTTTGCTATTTGTATTAACGTCAATGTGTGGTGGATACATTGGAGCTCGATCGGCGCTACTATCCCACTTGTAAACATTAGGCAACCGGTTTAGCATAATTGTTGCTCTTATTTCTCTTCGTTTCATTCAGTTACTGTGAAGCTAATGGGTGTATTTTTGCTATTTGTATTAACGTCAATGTGTGGTGGATACATTGGAGCTCGATCGGCGCTACTATCCCACTTGTAAACATTAGGCAACTGGTTTAGCATAATTGTTGCTCTTATTTCTCTTCGTTTCATTCAGTTACTGTGAAGCTAATGGGTGTATTTTTGCTATTTGTATTAACGTCAATGTGTGGTGGATACATTGGAGCTCGATCGGCGCTACTATCCCACTTGTAAACATTAGGCAACTGGTTTAGCATAATTGTTGCTCTTATTTCTCTTCGTTTCATTCAGTTACTGTGAAGCTAATGGGTGTATTTTTGCTATTTGTATTAACGTCAATGTGTGGTGGATACATTGGAGCTCGATCGGCGCTACTATCCCACTTGTAAACATTAGGCAACTGGTTTAGCATAATTGTTGCTCTTATTTCTCTTCGTTTCATTCAGTTACTTTGAAGATAATGGGTGTATGTTTGCTACTTCTATTAACGTCAATGTGTGGTGGATACATTGGAGCTCGATCGGCGCTACTATCCCACTTGTAAACATTAGGCAACTGGTTTAGCATAATTGTTGCTCTTATTTCTCTTTGTTTCATTCAGTTACTGTGAAGATAATGGGGGTATTTTTGCTACTTGTATTATTGTCAGTGCTGTTGTGATCAGATATTATAAGTATTTGAGTAGCATCGCTAACAAGGAATAAGGAAAGGTCGTAAGTATGGAAAGGAATAAGGTGTGAGCATTTAGTTCCTTGGTAGATGATGTAAAGGGGGCTATGGGATCACGTGTACATGGTTTCCTGAAGTAGACCATCATCTTTTTCCAGGTCATAAATATTTGTATACCCATCACAGCCTCCTTGTAAAGGAGAAGGTTAATAAAAAGGGAGATTGATGCGGATCTCCTCTCGACCGGAGTGAAGAGTGTTGTTCATCTCCGACAATGTCTAGTAGTGACTCGGCATTACTACCTTCACCAGAAAGGGTATTAGCAGAGGTGGTGAAGAAAGTAGGGATATAATGAGTTGCAGGGTAGGGATGGTCGATACGGTGACTTGTCACTGATATTTGTTTGTCGCTGGAGGCACCAGTGACAAAAGTTGGACTATGGCAATTCCAGTGACAATGGTTGGATCGTGAGTTGGCTCTGTTGTGATTTTGCAAAAACTCGCAGTCACTGGATGAAACTACTGTCATTGGTTGATTTGTAGATGTCACTGGATGAAACTGCTACAATTGGTATATTTGTCGCTGACACTGGCTCTGCTCTCACCTCTCGGCAAAACTGTCGGTGACTGAAAGGAAGAGCGGGGTTAGTGTTGTCATTAGGCGAAAGGTCGTTTTCGCGACTGAAAGGTTACTGATATTTTACCACTGCTGTCATTGGTTTATTTGTCACTGTCTCTGGTTCTACTCATTTTCGTCGTGTCTAAGTGGTCGATTTGTGTCAGGTTTCAAGATAGTAACAGTGATGTGCACAGTAGATGATATTTCGCACTAGGTAGTTTGTTTTTAATTTCGTAGGAGTTAATTTTTAAATAAAATGAGCCTTCCAAAGAAGCGAGGTGTAGAATCATTTCACCAGTGTGGTATGCCTACCTGTTATTGGCACAAAGAGAGCAGTCCCAGTATCCCTTGTCACCGGTAAAATACTCTGATCCGAGTCTGGCGGGCTGTCACTAAAATCACCGATCCGTTAGAGTCACTGGATCGACAATCCCTATTGCAGGTTTGCATATCGAGACAGGGGCACGTATCGTGGAGAGAGACATACCTGAAACCCAGCATTAGAAAATATCAGGTGCAATGTATATCAACATTTAATAAATACCATATACTCTAGTGTATTTTAATTCCTTCCATTAGTTCACACTCTCTTTATGTATATATATATATATATATATATATATATATATATATATATATATATATATATATATATAATACGTTTTCTTGTTTAATAATGTATAATAACATAGGTTATTCAAATACAAGAATATTTATTAATTTATATCCAAAGCTTTTCGTTGGTAAACAGTACCAACATCATCAGGAATGAAAATTACAATAATGTAAGCTATAGACCTAAAACATATGTTAAATTAGAAATAGAATAATTTCAATATTTGGAAATTATATTATAATTTCCAAATATTGAAAATATGAAACTTATAAAAGAAATTAATAAAGGATTAAGAATGAATATATATATAAAGCATTCGAAATATATAAATACAATAATAATAACAAATTAATAAAAGAACAAATACAAATATATTCTAAATTTGATACTATATTCAATGTCTATAATGTTACAGCAACAAAATAAATTTGGCAATTTGTATAAATTTAGCAACAATTCTATTTCTAATTTAACATATGTTTCAGGCCTATAGCTTACATTAGGCCTATTGTAATTTTCATTCCTGATGATGTTGGTACTGTTTACCAACGAAAAGCTTTGGATATAAATTAATAAATATTCTTGTATTTGAATAACCTATATTGTTTTAATATATATATATATATATATATATATATATATATATATATATATATCGTTCAAATTTTCAATCGTTAATAAAATACGTTTTATACATTTACTCAAGTTGAAAGACATTGTTTTGAACTTGTAGTTAATGACACTTAATGTTAATACAGTTTTTCAAATTTTAATTCATTTATTAAACTTAATGAATTATTATAGTTTTATATGGAATAAAAACTTTTCACAAAAGGGGCAAGGTATGCAATATAATTACTCCATCCCACTTGGGTTAAAATAAGTGATAAAGTATAATATAAAACAGCTGATTTTATGTTATAGGTTGTGTGATTGAACAGCTGTTTTAACGCATAGGTTATGTTATTTTATTTATATTGATTATAATTATTTAAAAACAAAAAGTGAAATAAAAATTTTCTCTCTTGGCCCAAGTAGGAATTGAGTTTATTTATTTATTGTGCATATTACTTGTTACCGTTTTAATAAATCCGATGACCAGAAAAACCACTACAATTACTTCAATAATAATGACTCCTTTTTATAAAGGATCAGGGTAGAGTCATCTTGGGGCCCAAAGGAAGGTAATATAATCCATACCACAATTTAGCGCACAGATACGCATATTCACAGATTGAACAAGTTCAGAATAAAAATATCACCTAAAATATCATTGGCGTTACCGGGAATCGAACCCGAGACCATACGTTATACATCCTCAATCTACAATAACGTTTTCACAAACAAAAATTCGTTTTAAATTTAGCTCCATTTAAACGGAAACTTAAATTCGAAAGTTTATTTTTTATAAATACTTCCCTATATCTAAATATATTTATATTTTTATTTAAATATTTGTTTATCTTAGAATAAATTAAAATAGCTCTGTGTACTAAGAAAATTCAAAATAAATTCGACGCTGAGATTAAATTCTGCTAAATCCAACCAAATATATTATCGGTCTCATAGTATTAATATCTTAGACGGCAATGCAACTACTCGAATTATTTATAAATCGTAGTAGTCTATTTATCAAGTAATATAGAAGAAAAATTTTAAAGTCAATTCTTAATGAGGCTGACGAAGAAATATTTTATTTCAGTTATTTTTTATTTACAATTATTATAAATATGTATAAACATATAACAGAGTCACAATATTAAGTGGCAATATAAAGCGAATTTCCTTGCAATTTTCCATTTCCCTCTTTATAGAGTATATGCTGTTGCACTATTATTTTTATTTCTTACACTTTATTCGCTTTCTTATTTCGTTTCTAATTTATGAAGCTGAAGGTGGTCTATAATTTCTCATTCTATCCGCCTCTTGTAATGCTTCATTATTGCAAGGAACCTCTTATAATTTCATATACATCTTCAAGTAACAAATCAAATATAATTCTTTGAGTAATAGATTTCTAGGTATGGGAAAATTGGCTAAGTGACAAAGTGCTAGATTTCAAGCACATAGCTACTCAGTTCGAATCCGACCATGACAATAAGATTTTTAAATTTTAATTAATGAATAAATATTTTAAAAAACTGTATTAACATCAATTGTCATCCGCTATAGGTTGAAAAATGTATTTGAACTTGATTGGATGAATAAAAGCGTATTTTTATCACCGATTGAAAATTTGTACAGATTATATATAAAGAGAGTGTGAGTTAATAGAAGGTATTGAAAAAAAACCAATTTTGAAAGATATGAGTAAATATGAAAAAAGTCGGAAAATAACCACATTTGGTCAAGTTTTTCTTTTTATAAAGTAATTTATAATTGCTTTTCTCATGAACGAGTAAAGATTGTTCAACGACTTTTAATTTTATTTTAATTTGTCTTAAATAGAGTACAGAAAATAGGCAAAATAATGAAATAATGTGGTGTGCTTGCTCGCGCGGATGTGTGTGAATGTTAAGGCGTTTAGGGATCGTGATTTTTCAAAATAGAGAATCAAAGGGAAAAAATAAAATTGAGATACGACTGTAAATCTAAATATTTAAAAACCTTTTGTTTAATAGGAATAAAAGCGTGACATTAAAGCAATTGGGAACATTTTTTTACCTTATCAAGGCAAACACTTTGAATAAGTTAACAACACGTAGCACTAGAGAGTTTGTAAGAGCGGGGCAATATATAAAGCAAGCGCTACGAGTATCGACGTCAGTGCATGTAATCTGTATAATAGATGAGGTTTCAAGGAGAATGTAACAGAGCTAGAACTCTAACAGTGCTGAAGCTCTAGCACTGGGGGGTAGGTGCGACATATCGATTTCCCTGAATATCAATTTAAGTTGGTGAATATGGTTATATAAGGTGTTCATCAAACACGTAATAAAGAAAAAAAATTGTTTCAAGTCAATTCCTAATGAAGTAAAAAAAATGATTTTAGTTTCTTTCTATTTTATAATTACAGTTGATATAAATATTTATATAGCCTACATATATTAGAATAACAATATTAAGTGGTAAAATAGAAAGCGAATACCTTGAAATCTTCCATTTTCCCTTCTATATATGTTGTTGGAATATAATTTTTGTTTGTTACTATTCTTTCTTTTTTTCGTCGTTTGCATTGTGTTGTAGTTCCTTTTCGCTTTTCTTCCACATTGTCCGTTTGTGAAGCAAGGTTCGATAACGTTAATCCAGTTTCTTTGTTTTATGGTTTTCATTAATTTTTAATCCTAGAGCATTATTTATGATATTGTGTGGTAACCATGGCACAGTTAATTTCTAGCTGTGGGAAAGTTGGCTCAGTGCCAAAAAGCGCTAGAATTCGAACATGAAGATACTCAGTTTGAATTCGACCTAGAACCACTCCCCACCCCAATTTTCATAATTTAATTATTGAATAATTATTTGAAAAAACTCTATTAACATAAATTGTCATCCACTATAGGTGTAACAAAATCTATTTCAACTTGATTGGATGAAAAAGTAAAACAAAAAAGAATCTTTTAGAGTCAATTCCTCCTGAGGCCGACAAAGAAAAGTTGTATTTTATTTACTTTTTAGTTTTAAATTACAATTTATATATATATGATATAATCACAATATTAAGTGGAAAATATGAAGCTAACTTCTAAGAAGCTGATAGTGGTCTACATATTATCTTTCTATCCACCTCGTGTAATGCTTCACTATTACAACAACATTTTTTGTTATATATTCACGTAGTACATTTTTAAGCAAATTTTAGCTCTGGGAAAGTTAGCTCAGTGGTAAAAGTGCTGGTTTTGAAACATGTAGATCCATAGTTCGAATCCGACAGGGACATCAAATTTTTACATTTAAATTAATGAATAAGTATTTGATAAAACTTTATTATCATCAATTATCATCTAGTAAAGTATAAAAAAAATTATTTGAACTTGTTTGGATGAATAGAAATGAATTTTTTTAACGATTGAAAATGTATACATGATATATATCAGAAGAGTGTGAGCTAATAGAAAGAATTTTAAAATAATATGCTTATTTCCGTGTAGAAAAACGTAGTCACATTTTCTTTAAAAAATACGATGTGAAATAGGGAGGCCTACTTTCACCTTAAGTGATTTATTAGAGGCTGCAAAATGTTCAGATTTTACATTCGTAGATCTATCCAAGAGGCGCTTGTACTTGTCGATGTATCGTTTCTCGTTCGAAATTATTTATCATATAAAAAAATCATAAGCAGAGACCATCCGAGCTGGACAGATTCAACTTTTTAGGACGCTGCTCCCCTAAGCAATATAGTTGAGTCCCAGGTTTGAAATCAACTTGGCAAAGTTTTGAGAAAATGGGATTATTGAAATATGGCTGGTTTTTCAATTAGTTGCAACTTCCACCATTAAGTCTTTTAAAAAGTTCAGTATGTATTTCGCAAAGATAATAAAGTCTGACAAAATTAATTAAAATATAATTAGTAAAATATTTTTAAAATTTACATTTGTTTAATGTTTTGAAATGATTTTTATTATTAATGGTAAATATTAAAAGAGCACACTCAAAATCTCACTGCTCACTCGTTTATTAATACATACATGCTAGTTTCGACGACGATGTCGCCTTCATCCGTGATCTACTACTAGCCAATCACTGATGAAGGCGATATCGTTGTAGAAGCTAATCTGTATGTAGGCCTATTAATAAACTAGTATAGTGAGATTTTGAGTGAGCTCTTTTATTATTTACCTATTGAATTGTTCAAAATACTAAGCTGTAATTAACTTAATATTATTACATTAGATTTCTTTGCTTGTCGAAAAAGAAATATCGGTTTTATCTCTGTGGTAACAAATTTCTGTTCATTATCTACAAAGAATTGTTTGCTCCTAAATTGATTTTAGTCTATTATCTCTTGTATAAATCATGCAAAAAGAAAAACGTAACTAATTTGAATTTGTATCTTGAATTACAGTTGGCTACAAATAAAGAAATAACATAACAACAAATTTTTAAAGGCAATTTTTATCTAGGCCGAAAATTACGAATTTTATTTTAGTTAATTTTTATTAAATAATTACAATTAATATAAATAAAGTAACATAACCTATCCGTTAAATCAACTGTTCTACCACATAACCTATAACATTAAATCAGCTCTTTTATGAAATCATATTTTTTCACGTATTTTAAGCCAAATAGGACAAACTTAACTGCATTTCATATCTTGTCCCTTTTGTGAAAGGTTTTTCGCCTGTATAAAACTATAAATATGGACGAAATAACTATCTCGCATATGTTGACCCTTTTGTGAAAAGTTTTCTCCTATATAAAATTAAAATTAACTCAATAAATTCATGAATTATATTTGGAAAAAACTGTATTAACATCAAGTGTAACTCACTACAAGTTTAGAAAAAATGTATTTGAATTTCATTGCATGATTAAAAACGTGATTTATTAATGATTGAAAATTCGAACAAGATATAGAAAAGAAAGTGAGAACTAATAGAAGGAATTGACAAAAATAATAATAAAAAGAGGCAAAGGTTTGAGAAATTTTAAAGCGAAAAATTCTCTAGCCCTGTACGTAAAAACCAGAAATATGTAAACATTTTTTCAAAATATCAAAAACGTATAACAAATGCCCTTAGTAAAAAACACGTACATTGTAATGGACCGATTACGAATCACTGATTAAAAGGCCACGCCCCTCGCTCAATAAGCATCCTATATTAGGACAAGTACTTATGCAACAATAGTTTGTTTACCATTGTAAATATATAACGCCCGTTGTACCGTTGCTAGGCGGTGTTAGTGACCTCTAAACAGCTGATTCCAAGGTCACGCATACCTATGCGTCCCTAACTGTATGTAAATTGACGTTCCTGGACGTGCGTGTTATGTAGAACAGACCCTACGGGCTTTCTTTACGGGAGCTCCCTGTATACATCATGCGGTGGTAATAATCCGATTAAAACTTGAGAGAAAACTATTCAAATATAGGAAAATACAGTGAGTCTATCATACTGTAAAAATATTACCGAAATATGGTAGTTAAAGTTTAGGATAGCTGGGCTAGTAAACACAGGAAATAACAGAACATTCGAACTATAAAGATGAACATGTAAACTGTTAAATATACATGTATATTCAAAACTACAGATTATTAACAAACGTAAAGGTAAAGACTATTGACGAAGTATGTGGCTCTATTTTTTCGAAGCATCTCCAAATCCCTGTGCCTACTCTGATCATCTCGCCGTGTGTATTTGCTCTCCAATGTCTAAGTGTAGACTAAGTGCTACTTTGAGAAACGCTTTATAAAAGAGTATTTCCGAAGTGGACCCTTTGCAATACAAGTACGTAATGGGAACCAGTAAAACACTCCTTGATACCCAGGAACACAAATAAATAAATGTTTTCAGAAAGCTCTATCGTTTTTGAAACTCGAAAGAAATTTGCTTATGCAATGATGGATAATAATTTAATTCTGATTCAAGCAAAATAATAAATCTAACCAAAACTGATAATAAAAAATAAAATTTTATTCAAGTTTCATTATAGAAAAGGTCCATTTTCCTTTCTGACCCTTTTAAGTCTCGATTTACCGCACCTTGTTGCTGTTTTCGTTTCCTGTAATTTATCAATGGAATTGGATAAAGGCATAAGGGAGAGGATAGAGAGAACGCAATTGGGATGGTTTGGACACGTGAAGAGGTGCAGAAAACAGGTGGCCTCGAGAATTACTAGAGTGGATTCCCCCTGAGAAAAAAAGAAAGGACGGCCACGAAGAAAATGGGAAGGTGGCATCGACGAAGCAATCTGCCAACCTAGAAACCATTCTGCAAGAACCTTAAAGAGTCATTAACATGTGACAGAAGAAACTGGAAATTGGGGACGGAGAATCGTCAACTGCAGTAATAGATCAGTTATATATATATATATATATATATATATATATATATATATATATATATATATAATTTTTTCTTTCGTTTAATTAAAAAGATCAAGAAATACTCGTAGTGGATTGCCAGCAGGTGGGATTAATATCTGCTTCTTGAACATGGATGTAGAATCTTGACTCACATGTACAGGGTTGCAAATCTGAAGAGACCTACTCTTTATGGGGGTATATCAGCTACACCCTTGTGTAGGTAGAGGAATAAGGATTAATGCGTGTAATTAAATAGGGAATTGAGGTAGTAATAATCCCTTGGTATAGGTCTTGCAGAATGTCGTGAAGCCTGGCTAGGGAAAAGCCTGGGACGAGGTGGGGACGGCTGCGGTGGAGGGGTGACGGGCTACCGACCGAAAACCGAAACACGTGACGAAATATCTGTATAAAAGCTAGCACAAAATCCGAATAAAAAGACGGTGGAAGCTCGAGACTGACTGGTGCTCCACCCCGCCCCCACACACACTACAAAACCGATGCAAACGGCTTCACCATGAAACTCAAGACCTTTAGTACTGGAAATTGGGTAGAAACTTTGTTTGATAGCTAGCCTCAACTAGACGTACGGTGTGGTAAAATAAATGTCACACGCTAACCGGATGCGAATATAAATCTAATTATAAATGGAAACGAGATTAAGGTTATGTGTGATATAAGAGACACACAACATTCTTACTGTATGCAGTCAGTACCAGTGTTTTAATTAGATTTTCACACTCCTTTTAGTGGCTACAGCTAGGCCCCAGAACTCCATTGAGGTGCTTTTGGTCATCAAATTTTACATAATATCGTGCCAAATGTGAAAGTCATCTTTAACTTTGTAATTTTCATAACGCACTTTAAGCTTCAACGTGTGTACAAACCATATATTGTTTGGTTTCACCTGCCATTTATTTTTAAACGTTAATTTTTAATTTATATTTACCCAGACAATACAGTTATGGCGTGAGTGGTCTTGCGATTAAAACTGGTGAGCTGTCCCATCTACCCATGATGGTTCTTACCGGCTTCACTGCTGAGTAGGCCATGGGAGACAATATATGTACCGAACGAAACATCTCCTTTCACGAATCCAACCTCACTTTTGGCTGTTCAACTCATGCGACTTACCGATCGAGACTTGATGCCAAGACCCGTGGCACCAGTATGTAAGAGCTCCAGCGGCTTACGGAACGAGAGGAGTATCCAGCTAGTAGGCTACGATTTCGCCGGCTTTTCCAGAACTACAGAAGTGGAATCTTCCTTACGGCCGGGTTCTCAGTACCGTCTAAGTACCCCTCTGGTTGGTTCAGTCCAGGTAGCGTATCCGCCCTCGGTGGCCTCAGCCAGTAGCCATGAACATGACTTAATCCCTGTTAAGTTTTGTTTTAACAAAATATTAACATGCTCCCAGGCCCTACAAATGGTTACTTTTAGACTGTATAACATTTCCACACCGACATATTTGAATTCTTTAACTGTGGAAATTTATTAACAGTCAAACATATTGACACCCCTCGATGAGAGAGAGTGAACGAAAATTTCGATCCTAATGAAAATGTACCTTGACCACTTACTCTACATTTAACATAGACCCTAAACTATTCGACCTACAAAGTCAAGCGTTTGAATCGAATTTGCTATTTATGCCTCTTTGATTGCGAAGAAGAACTAACCGCGAACGGCGGTAGTTCACCAAATTGTTCGCTTGAATCAACAAGTAACTGAAGCCAATCGGCGTGAAATGGAACCGTCCGTGACGATCCGGCCGTGACGAGTGTTAGGTTTCAACAATTGGACGGTTGTTATGACGACTAAAAATTATCACGTATTACTTCCTGCGCATGACTAGAAATTTTCTTTGTCTAGTTTGTCAATCGATTAGTGACGTTTAGGAAAAAATGTTTCTAAACGGTTTAAATCAATACCAATTAGTATAACCAACCTTCACGCTTCATCATTTCTTTCGTAAGCAGGATAAATAAAATTCATAGAATCCTTAACCACATCCATCTACAAGCACGCAATTTAACCGAAATGGCACGATAGTTGAATGTTCATTATATTTGTTTAAAAAAATGGGCCATAACTATATTTCATTTTTAGCCACAAACAAAATTGAAAATAAAGTATATACTTAATACGCTCATCATATCTCAAATTTAAAAAAATAAAACCTGTAATCGGTTATTCTTGTAATAATTTCTTCTGAAGATGATTGCCTTACAATCGAAATGCACATTAGGATTTAAATTTAAAAAATGTTTGTGGTTGAAAGGTTTTCCACTGTAGCAGTTTGCTTTACAATCGAAACCTACATAAGGGCATTTGCTTTGCAATCGAAATATATATATATATGGAGATTTAAATAAAATTTTGTATGGGTAAGAGGTTTTCCTCTGAAGATGATTTCTTTGCATCGAAAACAATTTAGCGATAATACATCTAAGATGGAATATTTATAGTAAAATTACGAAACATATAACACTGAGGTAACATCGGGAGGACACAGAGAAGTGTGTAAAACACACGCACACACACACAAACACACAAACACTCGCACACGAACAAACAAACAGACTTGAGTCATAATTCCCCCTATTCAAAAACGACGACCCCGTTTCTTCCAAATCCATTCAGGCAACATCTGCATTTAGGGGCAATGGCAGGGTTTGTTTGATTTCTTTTAAACAACTATTATGAAAGAGATCCTACTGTTAGTCTATAATTCGTCAACTTCCTACTTTAACTCCATTGAGTGTTCAAATTTATTCATCCCCCCCCCCCAGTAGTATTGGGAGCTGCTATAATACACGCAACGTAGGCCCTAGAGCGTGTTTTTTCTATTCTTCATTCTTGGCACTTTCAACTCTCCATTTTGTTGAAAACTCATAGTCCCAAGCCAGGCATTACATTGCCCAATTGCATTTCGGCCCTGCTACAGCATTTTAGACCCTGGTACAGCTTCTTAAGCTCTGGTTCAGCTTTGTAGGCCCTGGTACAGTTTATTAGGACCTGCTACAGCTTCTTAGGCTCTGCTACATCTTCTTAGATTCCGCTTCAGCTTCTTAGGCTCAGCTTCAATTTCTTTGCCCTTGCTACAGTTTCTTAGCCCCAGCTACAACTTCTTAGGCCCTGGTTCCGCGTCTTAGATAATACAACTTCTTAGGCCCTGCTACAGCTTCCTAGGCTCTGCTACAGCTTCTTAGATTCCGCTATAGCTTCTTAGGCTCTGCTACAGTTTCTTAGGCCCAGCTACAGCTTCTTAGGCCCTGGTACCGCGTCTTAAATTCTACAGCTTCTTATGCCCTGCTACAGTTTCTTAGGCCCAGCTACAGCTTCTTAGGCCCCAATACCGCTTCCTAGACCCTGCTATAACCGTTTAGGCCGGGTACAACTTTTTAAGCCCTGATCCAGATTATTAAGCTCTGGTACAGCTTATTACGCCCTAGTACAGCTTCTTAGACCCTGATACAGCTTCATACACTCCACTATAGCTTCGTAGGCTCTGCTACAGCTTCATTATCCTTGCTAGAGCTTTTTACACATTATTTAGTGTTCTACAACTATACCTAACCGGTAATGACACTTTTAAATAAAGTTTTGCGTTTTTTTAGCCACAATCGAGCTGCTAACATATTGCCCGATTCACACCTGTAAACGCATAGTTCTAAGTAAACACTTCATTTCTATTCTGCAGTGGTACTTATGCACGTAGCTCTGGCAGCATTAAGGTAAAAGGAGAAACTATTGATATTACGATGTTCAGCCGACAGTGTAAACTCCCTAGTAATATGGTGAAATTGAGGTGTCAATTCTCAAAATACAAAAGCAATTGAAAACTATGGGTTTGAAACTTGACAACACAAAAATCAAGTGAATTTTCATAACTAACAACCAATAAAACAATTAGTACTGGGTGACCAAAGAACGGACCACGTAGGATAAACTTTTCTGGGAACAACAATAAACTCCAGATGGGACTGAGCGAAGGAACAATTTATAGAATGGAAAAGGTTAGAGCTTGGTTTAGTATCTTGAAGTGGTTATTTGTCTCAAATAACTTAACCCTACCACTATCTCAAATAACTTGACCCTACCGCTTTCTCAAATAACTTAACCCTACCACTTTCTCAAATAACTTAACCCTACCACTTTCTCAAATAACTTAACCCTACCGCTTTCTCAAATAACTTAACCCTACCACTTTCTCAAATAACTTAGCCCTACCACTTTCTCAAATAACTTAGCCCTACCACTTTCTCAAATAACTTAACCCTACCACTTTCTCAAATAACTTAGCCCTACCCCTTTTTCTCAAATAACTTGACCCTACCGCTTTCTCAAATAACTTAACCCTACCACTTTCTCAAATAACTTAACCCTACCACTTTCTCAAATAACTTGACCCTACCGCTTTCTCAAATAACTTAACCCTACCACTTTCTCAAATAACTTAGCCTTACCACTTTCTCAAATAACTTAACCCTACCACTTTTTCAAATAACTTAACCCTACCTCTTTCTCAAATAACTTAACCCTACCGCTTTCTCAAATAACTTAACCCTACCACTGTCTCAAATAACTTAACCCTACCACTTTCTCAAATAACTTAACCCTACCACTGTCTCAAATAACTTAACCCTACCACTTTCTCAAATAACTTAAACCTACCACTTTCTTAAATAACTTGACCCTACCACTTTCAATCAGACGTCTCAAGTGATATGTGTCTACATTTGTATCATACGGAATGAAATCATGGAGGATGACCGAAACTCTTGAGGGCTATAGGCGTGTCCTACGGATAGCCACACCGACGCAGACGTATTACCTCTGTTGGCTAAAGAGAGTAGAAGGAATAACGATAAGAGGATACCTAGATCACCTTATGAGGCACAGTAACATAGCATGTTTTAGCTGATCAGTCAAGGAAAGTTTCAGTGGCCGGAAACGCGGTAGGAGATGGCCTATAACTCGCGTCGATGATTTGGACTGGCGCTTGCCTATTTATTCAGATCTGCCGAAAACATCAAAACAGCCATGTTCGGTAAACGTTCGTCACGAATATGGCACGTGAAGGCGAAGAAATACAATTTACATTAGAGGTTGTGATGTTGATTAAACTGGCGCCTAGTTATTCAGCCTTGGCCAAAGTGCTGCTCCTCACAGATCGGACTCCGCACGCAATCAGACCTGTTCTTTCCGTCACTCGGCAGGAGACCTGTCAATGTAATTGATGATGTAGCTCTGTATGGGACTGTACCAGTCAGGTCAATATCCCGTTAGTATTGGCCGCGGACTGTATCTTGCATGTATTCCACATATTTCGATCTAATGAAGCATAATCGATAGACTATTCTATTTTGACACTTTTTATGCGATTCTCAACACTCACATGAGAATGAGTACAATGTAAATCGTCACGCTTGCAGAAGTGGAACTGTCCCACACTAGTGTGATACGTAGGTTTAGTTTCGGATGGATTTTTTTTATCTTACTTTCGTAATAAACCGACGTTATTTTGAAGAGAAAAATGTTACAGCGACGTCTACAAAAACCTATTGAATGTACATTAACATACAATTTCGCATCAGTATAATTTCCGTCAGATTAACAGCGTCATTATAATTTCCGTCAGGTTTATAGCGTCAGTATAATATCCATCAGATTACGCTATGAGTCACCTTAAATGAAATAATTAAAATGAAATCTGTTAATAAATAAAACTTTAAATTGTAAGAAATTAGAATTATTCACTGCTAGAGCATTTCTAGTGACGTCATTATATTGAAGACAATCTTTTCGTGAAATAACAATGAATCATGGAATACAATTTGTAATAGAAAAGTATGCGTCACAAATGACGCTCGTGGGGAAGTTTACTTCTCACTTAACCCAAGGTCACCAACCCTTGTTGCAAGGTTGATATATTCTAAATTCGTCCAAGCACATCGTGAACGTTTAATTGCCGAGGCCGTATTGACGCTTCGCAAGGTAATCTCGATAATATTTCTTAATGGCTTTCCGCACGGTTTGAAGAACGTAGCGAATCTTTAGTTAATGTACACACACGCACATACAACTGTATTACTACTTGGGTGTTCCTTCGATTGAATAAAATGTTCTTTTTGTTTAAAAGAAATTGATCATGATCAATTTTACATAAGAATAATCATTCAGTTGTTTAGTATCAAAAGTTCGACAACAATTTCAAACAATTAAACCACACCAATTATATATATGTATTCTTGCTTAATAATTTAAAACAACATAGGTTATTCAAATACAAGAATATAATTTATTTATATTCAAAGCTTTTCGTTGGTAAACAGTACCAACATCATCAGGAATGAAAAATACAATAATGCAAGATATAGGCCTAAAACATATATCTTGCATTATTGTATTTTTGATTCCTGATGATGTTGATACTGTTCACCAACGAAAAGCTTTGAATATAAATTATATTCTTGTATATGCATAACCTATGTTGTTTAAATACGAGTATATAAATATATATATATATATATATATATATATATATATATATATATGTGTGTATATATATAAATATATGTATATATATATATATATATATATATATATATATATATATATATATATATTGATATTTCACGTTGTCCATTATTTTTCCGTTGCACTGACTTTATATATAAGTCAGCATCTTGTTGTATATAATTTTACCTTGTTGTGATGAGGCACTTTTCGGTCACTTGACCATTGTCGAATCACTGATATCAAGAGTGTAACACCTACCAAGGTAAACAACTCTACAGGAAAGAGTGATTCGACAATGGCCAAGTGACCGAAAGGTGCCTCATCACAAGGTAAAATTATTGCACTTAGTGGTGGATAAAAGTATGTACAATATTAATATATCAACTTCATATATATATATATTTAACTCGATTTCATAAATATTTGAGGAATCAAAAGTGTAAAATAAACGTATCCTTATACTTATTTCTTACAAATGTTCTTATACATAACCTCATGTTTATGTCGTTGATTTTGTTGTACATCATGCTCTGCCAAACTTTAACTGTTTCATTAAACTAATTAACGACTTGTGAAATTAAGTAGCTTGATGAAACGTTTACTGAGATACAACTAAATGTGTTTGTAAGTACCTCAGTAAGTTTTTCATAACACTTAGGTCCCAATTAAATTTATAAAATCGGCCTAAAATAGTACTTATATTTTTACTTTGCTCACCTGCATGGATTTTTCTTTAAAAAATATCGAAATTAGCTCCATTAATCCAATAATCTCTACTTGTTTCCGGATTATAAACGTTAATGTATTATAAATATAAATATATATAAATATATATATATATATATATATATATATATATATATATATATATATATATATATTGATATTTCACGTTGTCCATTATTTTTCCGTTGCACTGACTTTATATATAAGTCAGCATCTTGTTGTATATAATTTTACCTTGTTGTGATGAGGCACTTTTCGGTCACTTGACCATTGTCGAATCACTGATATCAAGAGTGTAACACCTACCAAGGTAAACAACTCTACAGGAAAGAGTGATTCGACAATGGCCAAGTGACCGAAAGGTGCCTCATCACAAGGTAAAATTATTGCACTTAGTGGTGGATAAAAGTATGTACAATATTAATATATCAACTTCATATATATATATATTTAACTCGATTTCATAAATATTTGAGGAATCAAAAGTGTAAAATAAACGTATCCTTATACTTATTTCTTACAAATGTTCTTATACATAACCTCATGTTTATGTCGTTGATTTTGTTGTACATCATGCTCTGCCAAACTTTAACTGTTTCATTAAACTAATTAACGACTTGTGAAATTAAGTAGCTTGATGAAACGTTTACTGAGATACAACTAAATGTGTTTGTAAGTACCTCAGTAAGTTTTTCATAACACTTAGGTCCCAATTAAATTTATAAAATCGGCCTAAAATAGTACTTATATTTTTACTTTGCTCACCTGCATGGATTTTTCTTTAAAAAATATCGAAATTAGCTCCATTAATCCAATAATCTCTACTTGTTTCCGGATTATAAACGTTAATGTATTATAAATATAAATATATATAAATATATATATATATATATATATATATATATATATATATATATATATATATATATATTGATATTTCACGTTGTCCATTATTTTTCCGTTGCACTGACTTTATATATAAGTCAGCATCTTGTTGTATATAATTTTACCTTGTTGTGATGAGGCACTTTTCGGTCACTTGACCATTGTCGAATCACTGATATCAAGAGTGTAACACCTACCAAGGTAAACAACTCTACAGGAAAGAGTGATTCGACAATGGCCAAGTGACCGAAAGGTGCCTCATCACAAGGTAAAATTATTGCACTTAGTGGTGGATAAAAGTATGTACAATATTAATATATCAACTTCATATATATATATATATATTTAACTCGATTTCATAAATATTTGAGGAATCAAAAGTGTAAAATAAACGTATCCTTATACTTATTTCTTACAAATGTTCTTATACATAACCTCATGTTTATGTCGTTGATTTTGTTGTATATCATGCTCTGCCAAACTTTAACTGTTTCATTAAACTAATTAACGACTTGTGAAATTAAGTAGCTTGATGAAACGTTTACTGAGATACAACTAAATGTGTTTGTAAGTACCTCAGTAAGTTTTTCATAACACTTAGGTCCCAATTAAATTTATAAAATCGGCCTAAAATAGTACTTATATTTTTACTTTGCTCACCTGCATGGATTTTTCTTTAAAAAATATCGAAATTAGCTCCATTAATCCAATAATCTCTACTTGTTTCTGGATTATAAACGTTAATGTATTATAAATATAAATATATATAAATATATATATATATATATATATATATATATATATATATATATATTGATATTTCACGTTGTCCATTATTTTTCCGTTGCACTGACTTTATATATAAGTCAGCATCTTGTTGTATATAATTTTACCTTGTTGTGATGAGGCACTTTTCGGTCACTTGACCATTGTCGAATCACTGATATCAAGAGTGTAACACCTACCAAGGTAAACAACTCTACAGGAAAGAGTGATTCGACAATGGCCAAGTGACCGAAAGGTGCCTCATCACAAGGTAAAATTATTGCACTTAGTGGTGGATAAAAGTATGTACAATATTAATATATCAACTTCATATATATATATATTTAACTCGATTTCATAAATATTTGAGGAATCAAAAGTGTAAAATAAACGTATCCTTATACTTATTTCTTACAAATGTTCTTATACATAACCTCATGTTTATGTCGTTGATTTTGTTGTACATCATGCTCTGCCAAACTTTAACTGTTTCATTAAACTAATTAACGACTTGTGAAATTAAGTAGCTTGATGAAACGTTTACTGAGATACAACTAAATGTGTTTGTAAGTACCTCAGTAAGTTTTTCATAACACTTAGGTCCCAATTAAATTTATAAAATCGGCCTAAAATAGTACTTATATTTTTACTTTGCTCACCTGCATGGATTTTTCTTTAAAAAATATCGAAATTAGCTCCATTAATCCAATAATCTCTACTTGTTTCCGGATTATAAACGTTAATGTATTATAAATATAAATATATATAAATATATATATATATATATATATATATATATATATATATATATATATATATATATATATATAAGGCTATATATGGTTTAGTATTCATATTTTCAAATTTATTCTGATAAGAATAAGCTCTTCTCCTATGAGTATATATATATATATATATATATATATATATATATATATATATATATATATATATATATATATATATATATATATATATATATATATATATATAGTATGTATATTTAGATATAAACATTTACATAAACTAAATATTTACATATTTTATATATAAAACATTATCATTTATAATTCGGAAACAAATGTGTGTGTATATGTATGTATATATATATTTATATATTTACATTCAATACATTCATTTTTAGTAAGTAATAAATTTTATTCGTTAATGGTTTAAGCATTTCCTTTAAGTCACCTATACGTTGATAGTGAACGAAAACAGTTGCTTTATATTAATATTCGAAATAATTCGTTGATCTCTTGGAAATCCGACTACAAAAGCGTCTAAATGTGACGTTACATTTCTACAGTGTGGTTCGTTCAGTGGTATCAGGATACCGAAAGCGTTCCAAGATAATTAGTCAGGTTTTATGCTAAGGGAATAGTAATACTATTTCACTGTCAGTTGTGAGCCTTATCATTTATACAAGAAATAAAGCACAGATTCACAGTTATTTTTAGTTTCCAACTGCACACAAGGACAACAGTCCTTGCAATACATAAGTCAGTTTTTCACAGCTACCAGCTGTTGTATAGTGTGTGGCACGGTTTCTAACCTGTTTGTTTGTCGAATGATTTGGCAAATATTTTGTTATTTTTGTGTGAAGACGAAGGGGCACAATAATACTAATATCTCCTGCGAAGATGAAATAATATTGACATCAGTTACCATAAGAGTAGAGACAAAACTGCCCTGGCCTGGAGGAGTGCTTTCTTTACATATTGCTGAGGCAGATCCCCTCTCTATCGGTGTCATTGGGAGATGCATTCCTGTTACACCACCATATACAAAGCAGGGAAGGTAGAATGTCAGAGCGAGAGCATAATACTCTCAAACTGTGAGAAAATCATGACTGGTGAGCGTTCTAGCTTTACTAAGTAGATATTCTCTTTACCTGTGACGTAGAGAGATGTCTACACGCTTATTGTTATTGCTGAAAGGTTAAGTTTACAGTTTTATTTACTTAAAGAAGACGTTTTATTTATTTAAAATAAAAAACAAGTAAGCCCTAATATAAATAAAAATTTGTTAAGTCATTCCCAACTTAGGTCAAGAAAAAAAACATTATTTGAGTTACTTTTTATTAATTAATTACAATCCATAAAAATAAAGTAACATAACCTATGCATTAAACAGCTGTTCTACCACATAACCTGTAACATAAAATCAGCTGCTTTATGAAATCATATGTTATTACTGATTATAAGCCAAATGGGACTAAATAGCTATAGTGCTTACCTTGCCCTTTTGTGAAATGTTTTTCTCCCATATAAAACTAAAACTAACTAATGAATAAATACTTGAAAAAACTTATTTAAAATCAGGTATCAACCACAACAAGTTTAAAAAATGTATTTGAACTTGAGTGGAAGAATATAAAGTATTTTATTGACAATTGAAAATTTGAACAAGATATATACAAGGAGACTGTGAACTAATAGAAGGAATTGGAAAAAGTTATTTAAAAATTATCATTACGCTAGGTTTAATTCTAATAAATTAAAATGAAATCTACACCATGTGAAGTCACTTGACGTGTAGTTTTTCAAAGTATTTTCCAGCACACTAAAGGACACAGTGGCAAAGGGACGAATAGTAGGCAATGAATTACTCCATAGTTGTCCCAAGTTGATATTACCATGACTTCTCAAGCATAATCAATTCAAAAAAAATAAATTTACAGCTTAGTGTAATTGTTCTTGTAATAATTTCCTCTGAGCATTATTGCTTTGCAATCGAAATGTACATAAGAAAATAAATCAGATGATTTTGTGGTCAAGAGGTTTTATTTATTTAGAATAAAAACTACACCATAATTACTCCAAGTTGTTACTAATATATGAAAATTAAGTGACATTTTCACAGTAAACATCATGACATTTCAAAAATGTTTAAATTGATTTATAGGCAAATATTATTTTACATATCTTATAAGCTTGCCTGTTTTATTTTAAGATAACCGGCTGAAACTTTAAACATTTTAGCGGTTTTCATATTTCTACTATTTAAATATGTTTTGTTATTCAAGTGTTTTCATACAGTCTTATTATTCGACAGGAGCGATCCCAAGCCAGCCCAGCTCCGCCGTGTACATCGCCAAGTACAACAGGTTGGTTGACAACATCATCGACAAGATCAACAAAATCCTCCGCAAGAGCTACGACCCCGTCAATGTCAAGCTGCAAAATGCGTCTGACGTCAAAAACAAGAAGAAGAGCTCCAACAAGAAGAACAAGAACAAGAATAAAAAACGTACTAATAAACCGCAGCACAAGGAAGGCGCCCTGGAGTTAAGCAAGTCCCAGTAAGTGGTAAAACACCTAATGTAATATATGTATATGTATGTGTATATATATATATATATATATATATATATATATATATATATATGTGTGTGTGTGTGTGTGTGTGTGTGTGTGTGTGTGTATGTGTGTGTGTGTATGTGTGTTTGTATATATATTAAATATGATTATATGTTTTCTTGTAATATAGTTAATAAATTTAAAATATTTCAAAAACAAGAATACTTTTAATACTGATTTATTCAGAGCTTTTCGCCGATAAAACAGTACCAGCATCTTCAGGAATAATAATAATTACCTAACTATTGTTTTTGAAATATTTTTAATTATATATATGTATATATATATATATATATATGTGTGTGTGTGTGTGTGTGTGTGTGTGTGTGTGTGTGTGTGTGTGTGTGTGTGTGTGTGTGTGTGTGTGTGTGTGTGTGTGTGTGTGTGTGTGTGTGTGTGTGTGGGTATATAAATATATATATATATATATATATATATATATATATATATATATATACACAACTTGGTAAAACCTGTAAGGGTCTGCTCAAATATTTCGAACACTTAAAATCAGGGACGTATTCATGGGGCACGTACCCTCCATGATAAACCAAATTAACTTTAGCAGAAAAATTAATAACCTTTTTAGCAAAGCAGCCTATTGACGACCCAACAATATTGTAATTTTAAGTGCCAAAATATCATAAAATGTGATTTCTAGAGATGAAAACTTTCAAAACTTCAACAGGGGGTTCCACCCCTGAATCCTCCCTGCCTGATGTATTCATATCCTCCCAATACATCATTCTGGCAACACCCCTGCTTAAAATCACTATTTGTTTCATGTATAGAATGTACTAGATCATATGTTGAGAAAGATAAATCATATGAAAACGAGATAAATCTAATATTTGGTGAAGTATTACCCATAGTAATATTTCATAATATAGTAATCTGTTTTACTAAGAAACAGTACTCAGAAAATTTCGATAAGCTACCTATTATTACACTATCTTTAGGTGAAAAGTTTTAATAACATTTATTTTTTGAAAACACTTTAACAATTTAATATTGTGATTTGGAAAGATATTGACAACATATTTTGACTTGTTAACAAAATTGTCCTTAAACTGTTTACAAAGTAAGTTTTATCATTGTTATGTGTACTTTTTAGCATAGAGAATCAAACATAGATTTTGGTAGTATTAACTTAAATAATCTGGTAACAGAGAAGTGTTACCATTCTCTTAGTACAGAGGGACGAAAAGACATACAAGCAGTTATTATTATCAACCAACACTTTTCAGGCAGGGCGGACAATCGACCTACCACGTGTAAATGCAACTTTTAAGAGAATTTTAATATTTTGAAAGTTTTACAAGCTCAAACCTCAAACCAAACAAAATGTAAACCAATTATCTATAGAGGTGAAGAAGTCGTAAGACGAAAACGTTTCCTCCAAGTGTAAGTTAACAATTCAACAACCTTTAATTAACAAAAAGTCTGGTCGCAAGTAATATAAAAAGTGTAATAAGAAATCTATAAAGCTTTAAAAATATCAAATTCTATGAAAAAACAATTATTTTAAATAAATTGTGTTGTGAAATTTTCAAATTTTGTTTACAAAATTTTATTTCAGGTCGGATCTAAATGTAACTACTAACGCAACAGACAAGGTTATGACCAATGAGATCCCTTCGTTACCCAGTATTCATAACGGAACAGAAACCCGAAACAATTCAACAATACAAGCGGAAGCAAGAGCTAAGAAAAAGAAACAGCCCACTTCTAATAAGGTACTGGGAACCATTTGTCATTCAACACACATTGTATTTAATACACATTAAAAAGTAGGCTTAACTCCATTTTGTACCAATAACATTAATTTGTTTATAATAGCTCTGGAAAAAAATTCTCTTTTTCTGTGGAAGCAATAACATTATTTTGCTTACAACAACTCTGTAAAGTAATTCCCTTGCTCTCTGGAAGCAATAACATTATTTTGCTTACAACTCTGTAAAGTAATTCTCTTGCTCTCTGGAAGCAATAATATTATTATGCTTACAACAACTCTGTAAAGTAATTCTCTTGCTCTGTGGAAGCAATAACATTATTTTGCTTACAACAACTCTGTAAAGTAATTCTCTTGCTCTCTCAAGCCAATAACATTAATTTATTCAACCAATATTCTGGACATCTTTATAATAATTACTCCATAACCTTGTATATTTAGTAAATTAGTTGGCCATGCACATGGCACAGTCACTGCCAAGTTATTATACTTTTTCTGTTGTCAAACCTCAGAACTCCAACAAAAGTTTTTGATTCTATTAACAAACATTTTATCAAATATGTTACACAAATAATACTCTAGCAATGAAGGCCATTATTCTGTCTTAAAATTTGCAATAGAGGCTGCTCCCTCTGACAAGTAATTTTCTGTCGAGTTCCACCTGGATCTCTGTATATTACCAAGCAAGTTTTGATACGTCTGTTTACCAGATCAATTGTCTATGTTTAGGCACAAGGAACACAGAAACCAAAAAGTCGTCCACGTGCCAAGGCCACACTGTATGGGTTGTCTTCTATCAAGAGGGATGGAGATGTATCTGTGAATGTCATGAGCAGTCACACAACAGTTAGAACAAACTTTCTTGTTGGTCCACTGATGCTGAAAGTTGAAAAGGAGGTGAGTGTTGAAAACAATGCATAAACCTGTAAGCATATAAATCCAGTATAAACGGTATTGGTGAACTGACAAATATGCTGTGTAAATGTTGAGAAATTATTTACTAGATACAGGTTATTAATGAACTACTTAAAAGGTTACTCAGTATTATTCCATTCATTTTTTTTAATACCTGAGCTCCCTCCATTTCACATGTGTGTGCGGTTAATATCCCTACCACACGTGAAGGAAACTGGATTGATTGCTCATGTATTAAGCTGATAAACTCTTTCCATGAAGAATTGGGCTCCTAATTCGTATTATTGAACCTAGCACAACGTACTATTGAACCTAGCATATTGTGGTAATTTGTAGATATTATAAGAACTATGTTTCGAAAATCACAAGTTTAGGCTGACTTTTTGAACTGAATGTTGATGGTTATTATTTGTAATATCTTTTCAACTATTCTTTGAGCTTAGCTTGTGAGGTTATGTTAAAACAAATAAAAGATTGTAAGTTAAGAGTTTGTAGTAGCAACACTCACTGATGATGATGACTTTGTCATTGTAACGTTTATGAGTCATTAAATGATTAATTTGTGAGTTTTGTGTGTGTCATTTATTTGTTTTGTTATATCTTTGTTTATCACTTATGCGTTGGCATTGTACATTATTAGTTATACAATGTTTAAAGTGAGGTTTCATTTGAATGTAATATTTTATGTTGGCCAAGATATTTTGAAAATATATATACATGCATATTTACAATATGACTCAAAGGTCAATGTGCATTTTTAAAGTTTGGCAACATATTTTGCAAATATTATTTATAAGTAATAAGATACAGTACATAGTGAGAAATAGTAAAGAGATAAACAGTGATGTAGTTAAAAATTAATTTTTCATAAAGAAAATTAATGGATAGTGAAATTTAAATGTTTTTGAATGATATATAAAATATAAAAAGTGGATATTGCAGAGGACTGCCTATGCTACTGATATGGCCTAAGTAAATTCCTACTTAAATCATCAAAGAAAAATTTTATTTTATTTTATAATTACAATTAATATAAATATGTATACACATGTGTCATAACAACAATACTAAGTGGCAAAATAGAAAGCGAATTTCCTTACAATTTTCCATTTTCCTTTCTACGTATGATGTTGGACTATTATTTTTATTTGTTACTATTCAAACGCTATTTTTCATCGCTTGCATTGTGTTGCAGTTTCTTTTTGCTTTCCTTTCTCACTGTCCATTTGTGGAGCAAGGTTCAATAGTGTTAATCCAGTTTGTTTATTTTGTTCTATTCGTTCATTTTTTATCCTAGAGCATTATTTATGATATTGTGTGGTAACCATGGCAACAATTAGAGGTTGTGTAATGGAGGTTTTTCATATAGATCTTTGATAAATTGTTTTCTACCTAAGGGAAAGTTGGCTCATTGCCAAAAAGAGCTAGACTTTGAGCATGAAGATGCTCAGTTCGATCTTCCAATTCCAAAAAAGTCTTTCTCAATAATGTATATGAATTTTTTCCTCTCATCTGGTTGTTGTCGAAATTTCCATTGCACAACCTTAAACTGTTGTCATGGTTACCACACAATATCATAAATAGTGCTTTAGTGTAATTATAACTTTTTTTTGTTAGCCTCAGTAGGAATTTACTTTATTTTTCTTAATATTACTTCTTTTAATTATTAGTTTAATAGTTATGATTATTTTTAATAATATCTAGAAGTGTAAGAATTTCTTTATACCAGGCAGCAAAACGAAACGAAACTGTTTATAAATTTTTACTTTCAAATGTTTAAAAAAAAGGTGAAATACTATAGAATCTGTGCCTGATTATGCAGGGTTCAGGTTGGTACTTGATTGTGCATGAAGCAGGTTGATGGCTGATTGTGCATGGGCCAGGTTGGTACTCGATTGTGCATGAAGCAGGTTGATGGCTGATTGTGCATGGGCCAGGTTGGTGGCTGATTGTGCAGGGGTCAGGTTGGTACTTGATTGTGCATGAAGCAGGTTGATGGCTGATTGTGCATGGGCCAGGTTGATATAAAACAATATTTGCATCAAAGTAGCACCGTCAGATTGGGATTTCTATTATAAATCAATTCAAGAATACTTTTTGAGGCTCCTAGCCCCTTGACTCTCTATCTGTCTAAAGATGTGGGACCAACTCTCCCACTCTATTTATCCATCTCTCTTATATCTGTAACCATTCAATCTCTCCAGTTCAAGGTAGTGTGAGTAAGGTTGACAGAGATGAGGTCTCTCCCTTGAGATCTTACCACATTGAATAGAAACCAAAAGGCATTTTCGGCCATGTGTAGTAAAACTCAATTCACCTTTATTTAAATAAATCATGGGCATTTCACATAAAGAAAAATATGCCTTTGTTTTTATGCACGTAATATATGCACTCAATTATTCATTTATAATATTGAAATTTTAAGTGAATCCACAACACATTTTAACCCTTTGATTACCATTCATGTACCAATACTTAGATCCCTTATCGGCCAGTGGGAGCATTCCCCTATACATGAACGTTCTATCATTTCTCTGATTACCATTGTTAAATATTTACGATTTTGTTTTCTGTCTATTGTCCTACACTCCATGTTCGATATTTGATATTATCAGGACAATAAATGCTACACAGAGTACATAGTCTCCATTCTTTTGTGCGCAAAGTCTACAGATTGTGTGTGTTTAGAGATCGTTTCATGATTTTGATACAAATAAATCAGGCATTTCTAACAAATTTGTTTTCCCACCAGGACCTAAAGAATTAGACTTTTTCAAAATATTTTTTATAGAGGTTTGGTCGACAAAATAGTTACGGGAACCAACAAATATTACGACTTTGTTTACAAAAATATTACCGTGTTTGACTATTCAAAACTGAAAATGTGAACAGCTACTAATGACGACTAAATTTATACTTTCCCGAATTATTAAATATTTTCATAACAAATTTTAAAAATAGTACAATAATTTAAAACAGAGAAAATTTTTTTAAAAATTAGAAAAAAGAAAATAATGCAAAAACCTTTCAAAAATATGTTGAAAAAAATATGCTCAGGGGCTCTATCAGGGCATGCGCCTGTTGCTAATCAAAGGGTTAAAATTAACAAATTTTGTAAGCTGTTATAAAATTCATCACAATAATTATGTGATTTTATAATTTGTTTAAGTTAAAAAAATATCTTTCAATCCAATCTAAATAAACTAATAAAATCTGATTTGTTTGCTTTTATAGCTTGATTAAATTGTTCACAGTTTGGAAGAGGTGCTAAAAAGGAACTGAGAAGTGCAACAGCAACAACAGCTGAGATGCACGGCAAACTAAACCTAAGAGTCTTACAAGGAGGAGCAGCGACACTGCATTCTATTCGTGTGCTCCAACCAAAACAGGTAACTTGGAATGTTCCCATAGCAGGAAACCTAAATCTATAATGATTATTTTAGTAAAAAGGCTACAAAAAGTAACCTACCTAATTCACGTGTTGACAGTAATGTCAGTTTACTAGAATAGCACATCTTGACATATCCCAGGCCTAGTAGAGCAGAAAAATATGTTTAAACTGATGTAATCAGAAGAAAGTAAACAAGCCAGTAAAATGAAAACATCTATTGATGATAAGGAGCCTACCAATCAAAGACAACAGAGCTGCCTAGGGCTTAATTTATTGCTCTGGTTAAATTACCCTAATTGGTCACAATTCTTTGTCAATCTTACCCCTTTTCCACTACAAATGAAAAGATACCTCCAATAAAGCTCTAGAATATGCTTAAGAAATTCCTTCAATGTTCTGGAAAATAAAAGTATTAATGGAAATTGGAAACGACATATACAATTGGAAAGAAACTTCTATTTTGACTAAACACTTTTAAATGTTTTAAACTTGCCAATAACAGCACTTACTTTGCTTGTTGAGGACGGCCGTTTCGGGAGATGTGTCCCTTTGTCAACTCAGACCGTAACTCAAGGGGAGTTACGGTCTGAGTTGACAAAAGGGACACATCTCCCTAAACGGCCATCCTCAACAAGCAAAGTAAATGCTACTACAGGCAAGTTTAAAACATTTAAAAGTGTTTAGTGATTACTAGTAGCTCACGCGAAGATGGAATCAACAAATTTTTCGATTTTTAATTTTTTTTCTGGTGTTGAATCTGAATGTGAAAACATCTAGACGATCATTGTTTTCATTCCTAGACAATCCTGTTATGAATGGTGCCATCATATGCATTTACTACTGTTTATTTTTAACCCTAATTCTTTCAAAATGACATGCACAAATTTTGTTGAAAGATCTCTTGACCAGACTTCAACAGCACAGAAATTATGTTTAAATCCATGTTATTGTAGAGTAGCAGAGATATTCTTACTTGTAAGTACTAATTGGATGTTTATCTCCTATGTTGCAATAAGTCTCAGAAGAACTACCAATAATTTAAAACAGAAAATTTTTAAAAAATTAGAAAAAAGAAAAGAATGCAAAAACCTTTCAAAAATATATTGAAAAAAATCTGCTCAGGGAGCCCCTGAGCTCTATCAGGGCATGCACCTGTTCCTAATCAAAGAGTTAAAATTAACAAATTTTGTAAGCTGTTATGAAATTCATCACAATAATTATGTCATTTTATAATTTGTTTAAGTTAACCAAGTAACAAGTTAACAACTTGTTTGTATAAGTGGAGAGAGTTAACCAACTATAGGGTTCATTGTCTCCTCTAATACAAATAGTTGTATTGATAATTTTCTATAATAATTGTATGGGGTTTGTTAGCTTTCATTACAATAATAAATTATCTATGAATGTGGCAATGCATTTGATACAGATGTAACGTTTTTTAAATTCCCTTAATGCTGTTTTCTTAGAAACGCTACTTGTATTTGTCTGTCATGGAGAGTAGACAGCTAATGGCTTATCGATTGTATCTGAACTATGGCAAATAATTTTTTTTCCTAGTCAAAGAACCAAAGAAGGTTATTATTGCCAGCAACCAAGAGTGGGAATCCCCTTCCAAAAAGCTCTGGTCCTGCACTTTCTAAAATTTGTTTCCTCCCCCAAAATTCTAGGAGTTCTAAAGTTCTAAGGAGTTGTCATTATTCTGGTAAGATGACCCACTAGAAAATGTCATCTGTGAATTCAATATTAATTCTAATCAAGGATCGTGTTGTCTATGACAATCAGTAAAATATTTTGTGAATTTATTAAAATAAACATATCTATTCTAAATTAGAGAATTCACAGCAAATTTAGTGTTCACAGCTTTAGTAATTGTCTCGTCACAGCTGGACACCTCTTTAAAAGAAGTTTGAATCAGGCAATTTTGTATAAACCAAATTAATATGTACTACTAAGTATGCAATAATATTGCACACTACTAAATCTTAACAGAAACTGACTCATAAAATTTTGTTGAAATAAAACTATTCAGCTGTTTTTATTATTTATTCCAGAAAAATTGTTTCTAAAAAGTATTTTAAAATTTTTGTGATATCAAACTCTCACTATACTTTGAACATTATACACCTGTTTATCAGTTTTTATGGTTTGTTACTATGAAAAAAAACATCTTTCAAATTACTTTCGAGAAACAGATATAATATACCACTGTCTTATTTTTTAAAAAACATACAACAGAGTTAAAAATGTAAATAATTTATGTCACTTGAGTGTGCCATATCAAAATATTTTCAACTTGATACAAATGTTCTTTTAATTTTTATGAGAATACTGACTGTCTAATCAATAGGTGATCATTGCCTACTATCACTGACAACAATAAACCAAGATAATTTAGTTGAAAATTTAATGTAATAAGAATGAGTACTTAAATAAAAACACAGTTGATGCGCGAGTCAGAGAAATCTGATTTATTAGGACTTTGGCAACGTTTTGACGACTAAATTGCCATCCTCATTCAGGCCTACAATATGATACACAGAATTAACATCTATGTCATAAAAAACCACAACAAAATAATATAAAATCAAAAACATTACAATAAGTTATTAACACTAATAAATTAAGAAAACAACACAAATAAATGAAATAATTAAAAAACACTATTAAACGTGATAGTTCATGATAATAAAAACTATAAGTAATTAATTAAAATGTGACATAAAAATTCCCAAACATATCTATATAAACATATTAGTATGTAATACAACCTGTAAAAATAAATCATGTAGTGCATCAAACACTAGAACCCTCAAGGGTTTTGAGCTTTATGACTAAAGGATTATAAATACTGGCCAATTTATTAGTGTCCTCCTTAACATTACTATTTTTTACGTCTTTACATGGAGCATTTCAGACAAAATTTGTCTCCTCCAATTACTTTCCGTGTCCCAAGTCCCAGGATTTTGGAAATTAAAATTTAATCGTCCAATAAATCCGATTTCTCTAACTCACGCAATAACCGTGTTTTTATTTAACAAAATTTTGTGAGTGTACACCTCCTCATCAAGAATGTGTAATGTTGAGTCTGGTCTGTTACAGATGCGAGTAGATAGCTTGGATGATCACGACAGCACAAGGGAGTTTGTATGGAAACGCTCAAGTCACATAGCTCGCATGGTTTCCCAAAAACTGCTTCGGGCTACACGTTCCATGCTGCAACCTCCTCCAACTAACAAGATGTAAAATAACAGGACAGTTATTTATTAATACAATGTGGCCATTATTAACCATCTACTTTACAAAATTTAAGATAAATTGTGTGAAGTTATTTGGTAATAATAAATTCAGTTATTAATTTTTTAAGTAACTCCAAAAAGATTTCTATTTTGAAGAATTTTAGATTCATTAACTTCTAAATTAAGGCAATCAAAGCCTAGGCTACTAATGTGTTCATGTAAATAACATTTTTAATATTGATTTTGGTCATACTTGACTAAATGGTAGTGATTTTGATATTTTCCTTTTTTATATGTGTTATTCATACAAACTTTTAACAATTGATTTACAAGCTCTGCAATACATTAAACTGTTATAAAACTGTTGAATAATTGCGTTGGAAATAACTACTTTATAAATATAAGAGTACATTAAAAAATTCTTAATGTATGTACAAATATATCAAAACAAAATTATGTATAACTCCACTACATACATGTTTAAATATAGCTACAAAGTATACAGATTTGGTTATAAAAAAAAAAACTCAAGCATAGGCTTTTGATTACAGAATGTACCTTTAATACAGTGAAACACAGGCCCATTGTTGAGTGCACATTACTAAACATTCAGTTTATAAAAAACATCAGCCTATTACACTTGCTATTCTGTGTAAACATACATCATTTTGTATTTATTAAATCATTTCCAGAGTTTTATCATTAGAGTACTTGTAATAGACTTTTATAACCAAATTTAACCTAACCAGATACTTTGTAAGGATAATAGAATTTGTGTATATAATGTGATAACCCAAAAAACATTTACTTTTTACAGATGTTTTGCTACATTGAGGTTAAACTTTACATTTTGAAATTTTTAAGCTTTTTTAATGTTTTGCAGAATCTAAAATCGCTTGTTTTAAAATGCATATTTGAGTAGCATATGGGAAATGGAAAAAATTAAAATTTACTACCATTTACCCTGATTTTATTCTAAAATCTCACTGCAATAATAACATTAGTACATTGTTATTTTCTTACAACTGTAGGTATGGAGTAACCAAGCTTTCTAAAACATTAAAAAAAAATATGAAACTATGTTCATCAATAGAGATTTTAAAATGTAAGCTACAAAAATCCAAGAGCTAAACCTTGTTGGTAAAATTGTCTTGAAATTTTAAGAGGAATATTGAGTGGATATGTGTGTCAAAAGCAAACTACATAGTAATAATACACTTGTTTAAAAAGGCTTGAAACGCGTAGAGGAAATAACCACTAGCGTCCAATTTTCAATATTATTGTTGGAACAATTTATGGCAAAAACATATATTTTGAAATATGTAACACAAATAATTAACAAATTTTGTATATGCAAAAATATACAGTCAATGATAAAAAAATGTGGTAAATGGAAAAATGATTACTTTCAACTTTTTTTAAAAGAAGTAATAATTATTGAAACTGTAAACTTTTTGAAACGAGGGAATGTTAGAGCCTGTATTTTTTTAAAATTTGCAAAATAGCTTGGTGTTAAAAACCAGATAATTCTCTCAATTAACATTAGAAACATGATGAGGCAATTTAAATCCATTTTGTGAACTAGAATGAGATATACTTCAAATTTATTTTTCGTGGCCTTTTTACTTTAGGTTATATAACCTTTACTTTCTTATAACTAAATACCCAGAATATTTTATTAAACTATTTTATGCAGAATATTGCACATCAGAAAAAGGTATATCAGAGTGCTATGAGAAATTGCATAAATTCATATTTTACTTTTAAAAACCAGCCTTGTTTCTAATTTTAAAAAAACATATACGATTATAGCTATATCGAACAAAATTTTGTAATTTTTATACACACGATTCCATTTATGTTTCATATCATTTTATTAGCTTAAAGACAGATTTTTTTCTACTAAATATTTTTTGCAGGTAAAGTTTTGAGGTAAAGTAAAAAAACATTTTTTTTAACATTTAAAACCGATATGAGTTTTAAACTAATCAAATTTAGTGATATGAATAGGCATTTATTATTTATTATGTAATTTATTTATTGTAAGTTATTTATGATTGTTATTAGTAATAGGCAAAATAAAACTATATTTATTTTTAAAAAAGTTGTGTTTTTATACCAGTTTAACAAATTCGATAATTAATAAAGATTTAGATATAATGAAAATTTCATTGATTCTTATTCAAATGTTATGTACTAGAAATTTACAAGCAGAACACAAAATAAAACATATTACAAACACGTCACACTATTTGACCAAATTATAAAACACCTGTCTTTAAGGCGGCTGCCACCTAGCTCAATAAAGCATTCTAGTAACCAACTTACCCATTGACTAGTCTGGGGCTCTCTGCTGTGAGCCCCGCGCGGCGCTTGCGGCTAATTTCGTGCGTAAACTGCTAAATATTTTATGGTTTTAACATTGCTTTAATAATTCTAAGCTCTTCTTAACCTAATTTAAGAGAAATGGATATTAATTAAAACTTAATTTTTGTAATTGGGAGGGCTGCGCCCCAGAGCCCTTTTGGACAAACCGGCATTCTATGTTAAATAATTGCAACTATCTGGACAATATATACTACACAGAGTATATAGTCACCTTTTTTTGTGTACATAGTCTATGGATTTTCACACATATATTTATATATCGTTTTGAAGTATTTTACAATGAATAGGCGATTGAATAATAAAGAAATACTTTTGTGTCCAAAGTCTAAGGTTTTTCCCACGTGTTCACAGATTGTTTTGAAGTTTGTGAGGAATTTTACAATGAAAGCAATTTACAAAAATAAGATTGACAGATAATTTTCACCAGATTGTCAGTAAACATAAGGTAAAGTTGGGTTAACATGAGATAATAAGTTAATTAAAAAAAATATTAACACATATTACTACAGTGAAACCTGTCTTAGACGGACCCTGTGTTAGGCGGAATCCCATCTATCGCGGAAAACTTTAAAAGTCCCGACTGTCGCCTACTTAATTTACCTGGTTAATAACCTTCATAAGCTGGAAACTGTCTAACGCGGAAGCGGAATAAGCAAAAGGATGAGTGATACGTATTTACTACGTTTTAGTTCTGCATAAGCCGGAAAATCTGATCATATACATCCTGTAAAATACAAAGTTACAATGACTTCCGTTTAGATAAAATACAGTTTATATTTTTTTACCATAACAAAATTCACAGATAGGTCTGCTTAATTATAACGGATCGTATTTATTTCTGAGAATTGTGTAACAACGTTAAGGATTGCTGATATGCACAAGATAACGCAATGGTATACAAACATCCATAATTTACAATAGGCTATGTGTCAGCACTTATTTCCTACAAGATAACGCAATGAATGGTTTACAAACATCCACGGCCAGACATATTGATTGACATATTAAAAGGCGAGAGACCACTTCATTCTAAAAACATGCGCAAATAGAAGAAATTGAAGACGGACCAGTTGTAGAAAACAAAATAAAAACATTTGGCGAGGCTTTAATGAAAATTTGTGAGTTAGAAGATTTCGTGGTACGTATTAACAGCCCGGAAATGTGTCACCATTTGTTACAACTAAAAACAATAACTGAAACACAAGCAAGTAAAACTAACCTTTTAAAACAAAAGTCAATGCTAGATTTTTCCAAGCCTATTTGATTTTCTTTTATTTTTACGTAAGCCTACTATGTACAGTATTTAGTCTAAATACAGTAAGAGGGAAAATATAGTTTTTAATAAATTGCATCATTAATTCATAAATTTTGTTGACAAGTGTAAAGTGTTTTAGTTTTAGTGTTTTCTATTAAAAATATTTTGTGTAGGATAAAAGAATGCTGCATTAAAAGGCAAGATTTTTATTATGTAATGTAGGTTTTAACAATTTCGGTGTTGGTACAGCGCCATACAGCTGATCAGTAGAAATAATAGTCTTATAGCTAAGAATCCCCACGGCCTACCATCACCCCAACGCTAAAAATAGACTCGGCAAACGTTTCGTGATGTTACCATCATACAGTACACTACTACTGTATAAGCCGGAAACCTGTCTTAGATGGAAAAAAATGCCGGTCCCAATGGATTCCGGCTTAAACAGGTTTCCCTGTATAATTAAAATAATTAGAGAAAAATTAAAGGAAAATATTAGAAAAAGTGTAACAATCTGTCAAGAATATGTTGCTCCCACGGGCCATGTCAGGGCACATGTTGCTAAACAAAGGGTTGATGAGATGGTTTAAAGATAACTTCTAGAAAATCAAAGATAAAATAAGCTTTAATGTTTGTTTAACAAAATAAGAACTACAAAATGAAAATTATATATGATGGTTTAATGTAATTGAAATTGTTTAATGTTTGAAGATATTTTAACCCTTGGTTGCACACCTTATCAAGTACTCCCATAGGTCCCTACTCCAGCTTGACATACCCTTAGTTCCTGAGACGCAGTCAGATATGGCCTGTGTTTATGTTTGTACTAATATAAGGTTATAAAAATAGGTAACAAAAATCCTTACCATTATCATTATTATATAGTACTACTTAATAAAATATTAAATGATGCAATATTATAAAATATGCAGTAGAAAACAAAGATTGTTATACAAAGCCCTGTTACATACCTTATATCTCAGATGTCCAAGGTTCTGCACATATTTGCAATTGTATACAATGTGGTGAGTATATCCCAGATTTAATTTTGTAGAGTTCGACTTTGCATCATTCTGTATAGGAAGCGTTATTCATACTAACGTTCAGCATGATCGTTGGCTACCACCCCTTCTTGTCCCAAATATGAATACGCTAGGTAGACATTCTTGTCTATCCTATCCAGCAGATAATATTACCCCAGTCACTACTACAACAGCATCAGGAGGAAATAACTAGATCACTAACAGGATTACTCCCCTGTTGAGGTTTGGGTTACACGTTCGAAGGTCATCTTTATTCCCAAACTGGAGAAGAGTTGTAGTGAGATGAGAACTTTGGAATTATCGCATCACTCCTATTAAAGATATTGGAAATGTCGGTAGAAATGTATTTGACTGATATGTATAGCCTCTAAAGCTATACCTGCTTCAAAAGTAATATGCTTATCTCACTGGAAGGTCTGTCTGTAGATAGTGTTGTTGACACTTGGCTTCCTTGAAAACCAGATCAACAAGGGTATATACAGTGGGCTCTTCTTTCACATCAAGGATGCCCTGCACATCAAGGTAGAAGTATTGAAAACAACATACCAACTGAGTTGTGACGAGTCCTGGAAGATAAGTAGCATAAGACAAATTGCTTTTCAGAGATGCACTGAAGGAGCTCTAGATAGAACCTCAGGATAGAAAACAGCCCCTAACAATAGGAAAGGAGAGTATTCCTGAGAGAGGCATGGGTAGAGCAGACTAAAACTTGTTGAAATTGGTTCACAAGATGAAGGGGGGGGGGGGTTGGAGCTGGGATTAAGATTGAGGCATCAAGACATTTTCTGTTTACGTCTAGAGGACTACACTTCAGTTCCAAATGGAAGAGGTTGGGATCAAATTATGTATCAAGGAAATAATAGGGACTGGCAAGGGGGGCAAGATTATTTGGATCTTGTTCTGACAATGAGTTAGCTGTAAGGGCAAAAAAGCTAGTGGAAGAGACTATAGCTGCTTTAGGATAAACTGGCTGGAAGGGCAATGAGAGATGGAATGCATTAGCTAAGAAGGGTGTCACACACAAGCCTTGTATACAGTCTCAAGAGAGATGTTCTGGATTTCTACACAATTCGACGGAATGCGCAGGGAAGAATAAAATGCATCTATGAGCTGTAAAAAGACCCAGGCCCTGTGGGGATTTTTGAGAACTTGAAGCAAAGAACTCAGAATAGTTAGAACTTAGGGAGAACCCTAAGCAGTTTATAACTCAGAACTAAGGAGGTGCTGGCCACATGAGATGTGAATCGGAGGAGGTTCAACACAAAATTGGGAAACTGGTCCCCTAATTGTGTGGGATATGATGAGGAAAACCTAATCCACTTACTCTGAGTTCTAAAATTGAGAGCACCAGAATGGAGTGGATTAGCAGCAAAATGCTAACGCCAGAGAACATCAGGAAATTTTGTGTAGTGGGTACTTATCTACCACAAAGAAGTAGGTAAATATAAGCAAATCCTATGTTAGGGATGTGAAAAGAATACAAAGGTCGTAGCCCATCTAAGTGCCCTGCACAATAAAGACCCCTCCAAAATGCTACCTTATGTTATGTTGTTGGTCATACATAGGATCTTTTGGTAATTTTTAGGTTAGATGGTTTTTAATTGCAAAAAGTTACTTCCGCAACTAAAAGTGAAGTAAATTTTTTGAAAAATTAAGTGCAGAATGAAATAAAAACTCAAGTACGCCGCCTTTAAACTGTTTTATTGACAGTACATTAAAACACCTTTTTATTCTATAGGGAATATGATAGAATCGAAAACCTTTTAATAATTTGAATAACCAATGTTGATATAAAAACTGCAATATAAATTTATTAGAATATTTGTTTACTCTAAACATCTCGTTTAATAAGAACTCTCTTTTAAACGAGACAGATCCACCCTTCTTTCATACAACTGTTGCCTCTATAGTGTTCCGTGTATAGTCGATTTCCGTAAGAGATTACTCAAGCACTGTTTGCTCTTCTTTTACAAAAAATTCAACAAATTCTTCTTCAACATTATTAGGGTCAGAATCCAGATCATCTGTGTCAGTGTCTGAAATAAAGAAAAATTACATTAAAATACACATTATGTTTACCACCCAAAACTTCTTTTTGTATCATACAAAAATATTTTTTCAGGCAAAAACCACTTATGGTTATAACTTCAAATTATTATTTTTAACTACATGTTATAAACAATTAAAAAACTAAAAGAAAATTACAATTACCAACCAATAACAAGAATATATGTTTTAAAACTATAGAACAACAAAATTAATAACACACATAATAACAGAAGTACAAAAATATTAAAAAGTAATGTTAAAATAAAGTACACTGAAACCTTGGCTTATAAGCAGGACAAGAGACAGGAGAGGTGGGGGCAGGTTCTTCACCAATGGCCAATAATTGAAGGAGACTTTTCAAGAAATCAAGGTAAATTGTGTTTCAAGGTAAGAACACAATTGGAATGTTACCACTAATATTAGCTTGTTTGTTTTTTTTTATTTGTTCATAAAAATCTTTAAAATTTTTAGTTTTGTTCCAAAATCTCAGAAAGTTTAAGCCCACTAAACCCTCCCCTGATGGATGATGGATACAGACCTAATTATAAATAATCTGTTCAGCGAGGGTTTTGCATCAAGAACTACAATTTTCAAAAATTGTAACTGTAACTGGCAATTTATTATGAGAATAGAACCTAATAACTAAAGAGCAGAGATTTTTAAGTACAATTTGTATTAAATTTCTGTATTTAAATTTCTACTTACTATTGCGAAGAGCAATACGGAGATGTTTTGTCTTCATCCAAATCTCCAGCTGCTGTTTACGAAGTTCATCAAACTCAGCCATCAACTGCCTTCGTTTTTCAATTAATTCCTACGAAATAATCAATAAGTAATATTAACAAAAATTTTAAAGTAAATTCCTACTTAGGTCAACAAAGAAAAATTTTATTTGTTACTTTTCATTAAATAGTTACCATTAATATAAATAAAGTAACATAACCTATGTGTTAGCTGTTACATAACCTATACATAAAATCAGCTGTTTTATGAAATCATATGTTATCAATTATTATAAGCCGAATGGGACGAAAAATATAGTGCATACCTTGCCCCTTTTGTGAAGTTTTTCTCCTATAAAAAACTAAAATTAATTCATTAAATTTAATTAATGAATTAATATTTGAAGAAACTGTATCAACATCAAGTGTCATTCACTATAAATTTAAAAAAATATATCTGAACTTGAGTGGATACTTAAAAAGTATATTATAAGAATTGAAAATTTGACAAAGATATGTATAATGAGAATATGAACTAATAGAAGGAATTGAAAAACTACAAAAATATACAAAACTTTAAATAAAAACTATGGAGGTGACAATCTTTAAGATAAATTCAGTAAACCTGTCACATTAAAAATGTTTACAAGTAAACACACCTTAGATGCCTTATTGACTCGAATCCTATCTTTACTCTCAAACTGAGAATTATATTTCTTCAAATTCTTTTTAATCTCCTTCTGTTGCTCAATGCTCAAAGGAGTCGGAGGGCGAGGCCGCCATAAGAATGAATAGAAACCTTCAAAGTTGTTACGTTTGATTATCTTGCCTTGAAACGACCACATCCAGTATCCAGGATCAATCTGTAAACAATCCAGATAAATAACATTATAAAAAAACATAGGAAACATACGATTAGTTAATTAAATTTTTAAAAATCTCCAAAATGCATATAAATTAGTAAATTTTTGCCAGTAAATATTTATATTAAAATATATAACTTTGAAAGATATATATATATATATATATATATATATATATATATATATATATATATATATATATGAACAGAATACATAAGATTAAATGATTTCACAAATGACCGTTATTATATATAAGCAAAAATTTTAACGTTAATTATCATCTATTGATCTCCAGTCATTCAGATTGTCAGTAATCTGGATCAATGCACAGAAAAAAATAATTTATACAATAAACAAGTAATATAGAAAAAAAAATTCAAGGAAATTCCTACTGAGGTCAACAAAGAAAAATTTTATTATAGTTACTTCTTATTTTATAATTACAATTAATATAAATATGTATATACATACGACAGAATCACAATATTAATACTGAATACGTTCTCTTTCTTGGCGAGCTTCGCATTGTTCTTTGGTTTCATTTTCTATTGAAAGTGCATGTCTACGACGAAGATCTTGTAATCATGTTTCATGCTGCTCTTGCGTCTCATTTCCTATTATTAATGCTTGTCTATGTTGTAGATCTAGTAATTGTAATTCGTGTTGTTTATTAACTTAATTTTTAAATAATAGTTGCATGCCTTTAACAATCACCTAATTTCGAGTTTCACGCTGACTTGAAATGAACCCTGTAATCTTTTATTTTGTTTGTCTAAGCATAGGCACTAAACTTCTCTTTCATATGCAAACCTTTCCTGGTAATTTTTCTTTATCTAATGCATTATGTCGTAGTTAATTTTTGCTTTGTTTGTTCATTTCCAGTTTGTTTATTTTATTCGCTTCAATCATTTTTAACCCAACAGCACTATTTACGATATTTTGTGGTAACCTTGGCATCAGTTTAAGGTTGTAAAATGCAGATCTTGACGACAACCAGATGGGGAAAAAATTCATATACATCTTTGAGAAATTCATTTCTAGGTATTGGAAAGATGGCACAATGCCAATGCACGTTAGACTTTGAACATGAAGATTCACAGTCCCGAGTCTGGCTGGACCCTACAAATTTTTATAATTTATCATTGAATAAATATTTGAAAAAACTATATCAACATCAGTTACCATCCACTATAAGTAAAAAGAAATGTATTTGAACTTGATTGGATGAATAAAAACGTATTTTATCAACGATTGAAAATTTGAACAAGGTATATACAGGAGAGTGTGAGCCAATAGAAAGAATTTGAAAATAGAAGTGCACTGCCTTATTAATGAGCAGTCTATAGAAGATGCCCTACATGTAAACCCTGACCCTGATCTCAAAGTGGCAATGAACTCACCTCCAGGGACCATATTTTGCTTGGCCTCATGTTGTTAGTATGTCAACATTTTAAGCCCAATGAAATTAATTTGATTTTACAATTCAATGAGTTTGTTATTGTTAGAGATATATAGTCACAGAATACAAGCAGTTATTGTAAACACATAATAAAAATTATTCAGCAACTACAGAAATGAGTGTTTGTTAAACAAAAAATATAATATTGTGTATCAACTGTTGAGACAATAAGGCATAAGTCAAAGTAAACATTTATTAGTATTATCATAAGCTGCTATAAGGATCTGAAAAACCTTTAAACATTCGATCTGTTCTAGGGTTAACCTGTAACCCAAATAAAACCAACAACCCTAATATAATAATTAAATTTTAATATTATCCTTCTGTTAGTTATATAATGTTTTATAAAGTTTGTAAATAAACTTTGCGGATTAGAGTTCCTAGTAATCCAGCGGGTATGGATTAATTCAGTGGCCGTGACAACTGAATTGTGTTGCATTCGTTTATTATTTAATTGATTATTTGTAATCATTGTTAGTAAATAAAATAATATGTAGAAAAAAAACTACTCAAGGTTTGAAGCTCAGTGGTTGAATGTAGGCTTTCCCTAACATTAAGCCAACTAATAGCTACCTTAACTTTTATAAAAACGTTATATAATACTTTAAAAAATATTTACATACATTTTTGCAATTAACAAAATGTAATGGCAACAGTTTAGACCCACTAAAGTCTGGCCGGGGTTTTATAATAGGGCACTCTGGTGTGGGAATACTGTATGAATCATTGCTTGTATTTACAGTCACTATCATCACTAGTTTCATTCATAAACCTATGTTGGTCAGAATCACACTAAACCATCATTGACACTGTATTCTCACTATCCAATATCATATGGCTTCAATTGTGATGATTTACTATTGCTAGCCATCTGAACAATAAAGACTAGACTGAGAGGATGACCTACATTCCAGCTAATTTAATTTATAAACATCAGTAAGGGAATAAAAAACTTATTTATTTGTCCAGTCCTTCTGAGAATTCATTAAGATAACTATAAATATCTTTCTTTAGGGTTTTGAAAGGTAAAAACATTTGCAAAGTCATCAGAAATCAATTTGTTGTAATGCTAATCTAAAGCAAAGAAACCAAACACATTATTATATTATCTTGATATGTCAGCTTTTGTTTTAGCACATAAAAGTATTCAGATAAATGATGAAATCTTTTCAAATTAAATTAGAACAACAACAAAATCTCTACAGTCCTTCTGAAACTCTCCTGCAATGTGACACGCTTAACTCAGTAATCAATAAAAATGAAAATTACAGACTTCAATGAACTCATAGTTATGCTTTAAAAACAATTCAATTGTGTAACCTGAAATAAATAAGACTCTAGAAAACATAAATGTGTACCCAATTCTTGAAAATTGTTCACAATCACATTTAATTTAATTTATTCCTAGTAAATGGATTGTGTTTACCTTAATCCACCTTCCCGACACTGAAGTAACAACATAACGTCCTGTTGGATCCCATTCTACATTTGTTACAGAGAAGTGGTCAGTTGTATGCATAATTGTGAAGTCGTTGGTGTCAACAAATTCAAGAATGCCTGCACGCATATCCACCAACACAATAAACTGTCCCATTGGAGACCAAAACAGAGTATTGCACACTCTCTTCTCCAAACGTTCTGATGAGCATACAAACATATTAGTCTTAATGCATTAGTTTTTATAAAACAAATGTACATGTTTTAAAAGTATTATTGAGTATATAAATTTCCTGGTATTTTTTTGCATTTCAAATGAAATGTTTACTTTCACAGCAGATGTTTGTATTTTGTGTTTCAAAGCTAAAGAAAAATATGGGACATAAAGTCAAAGCCCCTCTAAAACACAAACAAGAATTAATAATAATATACCGAACAAGAGTAATTGTAACTATCTTTAGATTCAATATTTTATTACTACTCTAATACTACACAATGTCACTCTACCCATCTGTTTGTAATAGACACAAGATAATTTCCTCGACTCATTACAGTTAAAGGAGTAGGTTAGATAATCACAATTTATCAGAAGCAAGTATAAAGACTAGCTCAGCTAATCATGAGTTGTCATTTTTTGATATATCATGCACAAAAATAGACAGCTGTACTTTCTAAGCAATATTTATCGACACTCAAATCTTACAGCATAATTAAAGATATGTATGACCCATTAAGCGTTTGTCAGGTATCTTAACATAATAGAATACTTCAGCAGTTTTTATGTCAACTGGAGTTAGAAGCCTAGTATAGGTTTTAGTCGGTGTCGGTCAGTAACTGATGTTTGTTGTGTGTTTATAATTAGTGTATTCTTGAGTACATACAAAATGTACGATCCTAGAATCTGAAGCAAACTTCAAACCGTAACTAACTTTTAATGTGTTTATACTAATTAGGATTACACACAATAATCAATTAACAAATAATAACTAAGGTACAAAATAAAGAATAAAGAAATTGCACAAGTATAAAAATATAACAGTGCTTTACAGTTGAGAATATTTTTATAGCGAAATACAACTCAATTGAAGAGAGAAATTAATTCGTCCGCAGCGTGCATGTAATTAGACCAGCAATTGGTTAATGGGTAGGCATATGGGAAATATCATTAGTTCTAGTTTTGTTCCATATGATTAAGATAACGGAAATAAGAGTCTTTCTTCGTTGTGATGGATTCTATAGCAATATCGTAGCTTAAATTTCGAGCGCTGCTTCCATCTTAACTGAGTTGTCTAGCCACCACCATTGTAATTTATATAATCATTTGGGACAAAAGGTTTTCAGCTAGCAATAAATAAATGAACTCATTTTTAGTTTTAATCTAATCTCAACAAGTAAATTGTTTCATAATGCAACACATATTAAATTTTTCACATACACTATTCTACAACTCGTCCCAAAATTATCAAAAACGGTTTGAATAAATATTCTATTAACAGATTTCAAGCATTTTTTTAATAATTTGGAAAGGTTCAAATTTGGTTTAATTTAAATAAAACTAGAAGTCAAAGAATAATTAGTGAGAGCTACTGCATTTATTTAAGTAAAAAACCACACCCAAAAGTCATGGTTTTATTTCAGGGTAATGCTCTTCCTTTGGATAATAAAGTCCAAAAACAGTCCTTTACCTTCAAAATCTCTGTTTAGATGACAGAAGGTCAATGGGGCAAAATATCTTTCATTATTTATGCTGTAAGTTTTTACAGTCAACAAATATCCCTGCACAAATGTCTAGTCTTGTGCGTGACATATCAGAAAATAAACTCTTTTGAAGAAACAATGACGACACTCATGACTAGATGAACTGGTCTTTATTCCAGCTATTAATAAATTCGGTTCGAGCTGTTGCTGCATTGATCTAGATATGAGGGGTTTTACTGTATTAGAGTTTATTAGAAGTCCTATTGTTTCTAATGCTCAGGAACTTTTTCCGTGTAATCCGAGGGGATCTCGGTTCATTCACCTTGAATTATCGAGACTCAACTGTAGTTGTCTTTACACAAAATGGAAAAACTCAGTACTAAAATAATTTGTAATCTCATTGTTACTTGATATTATTTCTAAAACAAAGCCTTTCAAACAATAAATACTCACTCAGCAATGTTGGCTTTTGTCCACTTTTCACTCCATAAAATGATACCGTCACATTTGGTGACTCGCCGTGTATAATTGCAAATTTGGATCCTACAGGTTCCCAAGCAAAAGCATGAATTGGTTCTCTGATTTCTTCACAATCTACTGGGATGTTCTTCTCCCTCATATGAAATATTTCGAAGTTATAGTACATGCCCTGAAAAAAAAAAACAAAGCTAAGAAATTTCCCTACTGAAATAAGAATATAAAAGACAAAATTATTATATGTAATCACCTCATTAAACCAGAAATCTGACCTCGTCATTTGATTGAGGTAACTATACTTTCAGTTGTAATATTTCGGTATTTTAAAAAACCTTTAAACCTCCAAAACGTAATATACTGTTGTGAAACATATTAAAAACTTATAACTAAAATAATTAGTAATTTAAAACAAAATACCTCATAGTATTTTATACAAAAATAAATACACCTCACATCACATACTAAGGTATGTCATCAGACATTTAAGTCAAAAACATGTTACTTGAAAAAAAATGCTAATGTATCTGAGGGACGAATACATAAACTTTTTACCTGTTAAAGAAAAATATTTAAAAATTAATAAGAACAGTTGTATATACAATAAGATCTTTCTTAATGGATACCTGCATTTTGAGGAACCTCATATTTTACAGCAATCCCCATTGATGTCATAAAGATCCTTTACTAATCTCTCTGAACAAAGGACACTGTATTTGTTACTTTCAATCATAAAATTAAAATAAATTTGTTGCCTGAATGCACAAAATATTGTTGAAAATGAAAAACATAACCCTGTCTATAAAGGGGAAGGTTTTTTCGTCAGTAAGTATAAATTTGCACAGAGTTCCATAAAACTAAGCATAATTCCTGTATGAAATCTTCACTTTATATTACAATATAGCATAACAACTGATGATGAATTCAGATATAACAATAATGAACATATCACTATCCAGATTAATTTTTGTGGTGGGATCACAGGAATCAGTGAAGTAAAAAACACTTCTCTTTTCAAATAAAGCTAGCAATCTTCAAAGAAATAAATAAAATTATAGGCTATTTCAAGATACGATGACTGTTATCCATCCACTTGCGAGTGTCTGACAGACTTTCGCTAGCAACTGCCAACCATCAAGTGGCAGTCTTGTTTTGGATATGATCCTGTGTCCTTATGTGTAGCTGATTCGTATCAGTGTCTACTGATAAGTAACACTAAAATTATAAGTATACTTATTTTACTAAAACAAACTAACAATGTCAGAAATATCAATGTATTTCTGTAAACTTGGTATCTATGTTAATATTTTATGAACAAGTCAAACACTAAGGTAATGGAAAATAACTTGTATAGCTCCTTTCTAGTAAAAACTCTTCAAAATTGATATAACTGAAAACATTTTCTGAAATTGAAATGTGAAAACTTTGTCATTGAATTTCTTTAGTGAAACTGTAAACCCATAATCCTTTTAAACTGCTGTTGCTGTCACCTCAGAATTTGACTCTTCTGTTTTTTACAAACACAACCAATCATATATATGTACTTTTTCAAGTTGAATATTTTATAGCCAGCTTCATTATTTTTACTTTACAGCTTTGCGTTTCTTACAAGATCAAATTCATATAACTTAGAAGCAAAACAACTTTGGTTATTCAATCACCTGAAAATTATTTATACACTTGCACCAAAAATATTAAAAATTGCAAAAAAATATGTAAACAGGAATATTAACACAAGTAATTGATGCAGCTACCACAACAGATTGATAGAGTAACAGGATACAATTGTTTAAAACATTTGTTACTGAATTTTTTGAGCATAAATACACAAAAGAGAAAATAAAAGCAGTTTTATATTGGATTCATTGCTGATAGGCATCTTCAATACTGTCATTTATAAAACCATCACTAGCATAGTGACTCACTACACTATCTAATAGAGAAGGTCAATAATATTACAATAAAAATATTGAAAAGAACCCCAATACCACAAAAATAATCAAAAATAACAAATAAGACAAGTTACTTAAGATTAAACCCTTATGTACATTTCGATGACCATGTCATCATCATCAGAGGGTCTTGTTACAAAACACAATCTAGCACACAAGAAGTTACAAACTAGAGATCATTCTAGTTTGTAACTTCTTGTGTGCTAGATTATGTTTTGTAACAAGACCCTCTGATGATGATGACATGGTCATCGAAATGTACATAAGGGTTTAATCTTAAGTAACTTGTCTTATTTGTTATTTTTGATTATTTTTGTGGTATTGGGGTTCTTTTCAATATTTTTATTGTAATATATTGTACCACTGTGCTCTTGATATTGTGTAAGGTCAATAATAGTTCAGACTAGTTTCAAAAATACATAATCATGAATTCACTACCAAGCAAACCCAATAATTTGAAAAAAGAAATAAAAATAAAACAACATCTATAATAGCATGGCTAGTAATGCAGGACCAGATAGTTATTATGTAAGTTCAAAAGGAAAATAGACTTGAACTAGTAAGCAAAATACAGTCTTTCTGTTACAAGTTTTTACATTATATTGTATTACAAATAATAGCAAAACGTTCTTTCAAAGGTAGAAAATTAATTCTTTGTGCAGCTTTCACACCTAGGGTCATTTTTAAAAGAAAGTAACAAACATTACAATACTATTAATACTTACACTATATTTGACTTCGCCTTCTTTTTCTTTCTTCGATTTAATAAATCGATCAACCTTGACACACAGATAGTCACCAGACTTCTGCCAATGCATCTTACAATCAGCAACACTAAATAGATTGTTAGCTCTGATTTCATTACGACTGTAACATTATTGCAACAAATTAACACTATAATTTGAAGATATTATGCATTACTGTAATTATAGTGTTTACTGGGAATTACATGTTTTTGTTTTGGGTAGTATAACAGCCAAGAGCTCATAACCTACTAAAGAGTTTATCTGATAATAATTAGATCCTGGCCAGAGTTACAAAAATGCAAAATTAAATCTAATTGATCCCAACACCATAAAAAAGTTATTAACACTTTCAAGCCTACGCCCGAGTATAGATCGGGTTATTTAGTTAACACTAGTTGCCTACGTCCGTGTACAGCTTGGGTACCAATATTTATTTCCACAGCTATGTAATTCCCGCGTATTCTCAGTTTTGTCAATATCGTTTTTCATATCGGTTATTCTACTTTACATGTCTTTATCTTTAGAAATATTTCTAAATTACATTTTTTTTTGGCTTCAAAACGATAAATAACATGTAATATTTATTTTCACTACAATGTAAAATACGTATAGTAAAGTGAAGTGATGTAGTATTGCTATTTTATTTTTTTGATTTTTTTATACATTTTTCAAACGAGCATAACACTATCTATATGTAAGTAATCAATTCATATGTATATATTTCCTGACTGAAAGCTTGTGTCATTCCCTTTACAAGAATGTATAATATTTTGTAAATATGGTATTTATTATAAGCTAGTAATTTTTTATATTTTACCTAAAAGCCTCCAGGCAGGTAGGAGACCGGCGCCTACTAAGAGGATAGGCTTGAAAGTGTTAAAAAAAAACTTGATATAATTCATTAGCCAATTTCATCAAAGTTTCTCCTTTGATAAGTTCACTTTGAAACAGTTCGTCTTTTTCTCTAAACTACAAGAATTTTGTTTTTTTTTTTTGCTTGCAGTAACTATTTATAAAAAAGCTTCACTCTAAATGCCAAACTATAAAATTTATGAAAAAACTGACTAAAACCCATATTTTTAAGATACATTCTTGTTTTCAGTAAATGTGTAAAAACAATCGAACAAAATAACTTTTATACTTTTTAATGAAGCCATAATACCAATGAAATACTCAAGACAACTGCCACTAGGCCACTAACTGTAAATGTATGTTTTATCCTTTTTCATCCCCTCCCTCTGAAAACAATGATTAGTTAAGTTGTAAGAACCCTTTCACCACACCTTATAGCAGTTCGAATACTTTCATTCCATGTAGCATGGCTCAAATACCATTACTAACAGTTAAATAATAAGGTTCAAGTAATAATAACAGTTTGTCGTCATCCTCAGTGAATATACACAAATGAAATTAACTAAAAAAATATATATATTAAACATAACCTATAAAGTTTTAACAAAAGTAAAAACAAAAGTGAAAATCAGATCTGGGCATTGTCAAATTTATAGCCACAGCTACTAACATAATTACATTAAAATAACATATGTTAATTTTGATGAGCCTATATTACTGGTAAAACATAATAATAACAAAATTATTTAAATAATTTAAAAAAGATAGTATTTAACAATTAATAAATTTAAAATAATATTGAATTTTGAATTGGTCCTAATTCATTATTAACAATTTTATTTTTATTTCTATTTATAAATAAAGTTTCCCATGCATCTTATTCATTAAAATTTATCACATTTTTTAAAAGGACAACATTTTTACTTTTAAATTCGTGTTTTTCGTCCAAACAATGTTTTGCCATAGCTGATTTTTCAGGCCTATTAAATTTAACATGTTAAATCATATGTTTAACCTATTAACATATTAATATATATATATATATATAGATTTTTTGGACTAGGAGACTGACAGACTTACCTTGGTAAGAGTCCACTCACTCTGTAGTCTTGAAATAGAAACACATAAAAGCACTTAAACAATGATATATTTCAACCACACAGTGGTCTTTGTCAATCGAAGAGAAAACACAAAAAGAAATATGAGAGAATGAAATAAAATACTTGTAATCACAGATTGTGTAGAGTAGAAATCAGATGTCACAGATGCACAGATTAAAGATATATATATTGTTTCCATGAACATATGAGTGATTATAGTTTATATAAGTCTGTCAGGGGAAAAGAGATAAGGCTATTTGGGAAAAAAAAAAAAAAAAATTAATGGATTTATCTGATGTTGAGGTTAGGGGATTCTCTGGACTTGGTATACCACTGGTATGATAGTTCCCACCTTCTCAGTTCTGAGGGATTGCAATCAGGGGGGAGTGATTTAATTATTTTTGTGGTATAGCAGTCATCAAAAGTTGTGATGTTGTGACTCGCAGCATGTTGAGCTGTTGGTCTATCCATATTCATAATTTTAACATCATGTCTGTGGCCATTCATTCTGATATTCAGACCATCCGTGGTCAGGCCTATGTACTGTGCTGAGCAAAGTTTACATTGTAGCTGGTATATGACATTTTTCGATGTACAATTATGATGACCCTGTATTTTGAAGACCATTTTTGTTGTTTGGCTGTTGAAACTATTTGCTGAGGGGTGTATTGGACACGTCTTGCATCTAGGTCTATTACATGGGAAGGAGCCATGAGGAAGTTTGTGTGGTTTCTCTGCATCAGGGTCTGGTAGTTTAGGATGTACTAGGATGTTTTTCAAGTTGGGAGGTTGCTTGTACCAAATTTGCGGTGGATCGGTGAAAAGATTTTTGGTGTGGACGGAAGCTTGAAGAATTTTGAAGCCATCTCTCAATATCTTGTTGAGTTTATGTAGTTTTTTTTTTTTTTTTCCAAATAGCCTTATCTCTTTTCCCCTGACAGACTTATATAAACTATAATCACTCATATGTTCATGGAAACAATATATATATCTTTAATCTGTGCATCTGTGACATCTGATTTCTACTCTACACAATCTGTGATTACAAGTATTTTATTTCATTCTCTCATATTTCTTTTTGTGTTTTCTCTTCGATTGACAAAGACCACTGTGTGGTTGAAATATATCATTGTTTAAGTGCTTTTATGTGTTTCTATTTCAAGACTACAGAGTGAGTGGACTCTTACCAAGGTAAGTCTGTCAGTCTCCTAGTCCAAAAAATCTAAATAATCTTTACCAACCAAAATTAACCTAAATATATATATATATATATATATATATATATATATATATATATATATATATATATATATATTTATTTATTTATTTATTTTTAAATTAATTTCATTTGTGTATCTTCACTGAGGATGGCGACAAATTAGTCGTTGAAACGCGCATGAAATAAAAAATTGTATATTTGTGAGTTGTACCATATTTTTATTCTTTAATTATATTAGATATTGTTATTCAATAATCTGGAGGTAACCTCTGGATACACCCAATGGCATTACAAAATTGATGCGCCCTCTGGAGGGTTAATATTTTTTTTTCAAATCACTCTGAGAATAATAAGAACATAAACAATTTTCAATTACAACTATTAGAAAACAGTATTACCTTGGTATTTCTAAAAGTACCACTCTAGCAGGCACATCTTTGTCCTCAGCCACCCAATATGCCAATATGTTGTCTGTTGGAGACCAGCTGAAGTCTCTAATACCTTTAACTATAATGCTGTAGTTTTTCAAAAGCCCAAATGACTGAAAAATAAATTATTAAAATTTACATACAAACCCATTATTGAAGTATTAATATATTTATCAGATGACATTGGTTATTGTGAAAGCAGGGTTTGAAACAAATTGTTTTATCATGTATACTATATTTAAAAATTAATTTAAACTATTAATTAAATTTCAATTGCAATATTTCTGTTTTGAAAAATACAATGCTTATTTTGAACAATATCTAACAAAAATTGTACTGTTATACATTTTCTGACTTTGAAAGGAGTTGAGAAGAGAAATATAATGTAAGTATCATAAGTTTAATTTCAAGCATGGCAACATCTTTCTCACCAAAGGCTTTCTACTATAATCATAGACACAACACCATTAATTATAAGATCTCCAAATAGGTTGTAACAAGTCAACAAGTGAAACCTAATCCTACAAATAAATAAAAAATATTTAAGAAAATTATTAAAACACTGCTACAAATGAAAAAAGTTACCCCAAACATATCTATCCCAAAGTAAATATCTTTAAGCTCTCAGAAAATTCTATAAACAAATATTTCCAAAGACCAAAACACAGAAAGTTCCGTCCACACAAACCAGCTAAAAAGTTAGAAAAATTAATCAGACATCTAAATAAACTAAATACAGTCGAACCTCTATATAACGAACCTCCATATAACGAAATCCTCTATATAACAAACTTTTACCTGGTCCCATGACATTTTAGAAGTTATACTGCTTATTTACCTCTATGTAACGAATTTCAGACCTCTCAATAACGAAGTTTTTTCTTCACTTCAACCGAAGAAATGTAGTGTTGTATAGGCAGCTCACAATGTCCAGGGAAAATGTTTATTTTCAGCAGGAAGGTCAACAAAACCAGGGATGGTAGGTGAAACACATGTTGGCAATTGACTGCATGTTATACTGTGGTTCAGTTAAGAATGCAGTGACTCATCGGTTAGGAATTCTAAGAACTCAGCATTTATAGATAGGCCTACTGTACAGGCCTACAGTACATTCCCATCCTCCCACCATTTTCTTTTATCACTCATTTCAATGTTGCAGTATCATTAGGACATTCTGGCTTTAACGCAAGTAACGGTTGGAAAAGGAAATTTGCACTTTTCATCGACAACTGCCCTGCATGACATCAATTCCAAACTGTATAGTGTCAATGGGTTTTTCTTTCCACCAAATGTTACATCAATACTTCAACCAGTCGATCAGGGAGTAATAAAAAATTTAAAGCTACACTACAGAAAAAGAATTTTAAAAAAGATTGTGACTAGAAGTTTTCATAAGCATTAGATAACTTATCATAATAGCCTATACAGAGTAGACCCTATGAAAAATATTGAATATGGATATCTAATACAGTGAAACCTGTTTAAGCCGGAATCCATTGGGACCGGCATTTTTTTCCGTCTGAGACAGGTTTCCAGCTTATACAGTAGTAGTGTACTGTATGATGGTAATACCATCACGAAACGTTTGCCGAGTCTATTTTTGGAGTGAGGGTAGGCCGAGGGAATTCTTAGCTATAAGACTATTATTTCTGCGCTGTACCCCCACCACATAGATAACGGACAATTAATTCTCATCGTGTCTACATTTGTTCTAATACAGTATTTAATTTAATTATTTATTTCCGATTAAGTACTGACTGTTTATTTCCTACAGAGATAACACTTCAACATATAAAGCAAGTGTATTGCCTAATGACAGCCCGTAGCCAGTGCCCTGTGACATCGCAACTCGCAAACCTTGTTTTCTAGGTGGTGTTGGCTATGTACACTACAGAAAATGTTAAAACCTACATTACATAATAAAAATCTTACCTTTTAATGCAGCATCCTTTTATCCTTCTCCACAAAACATTTTTAATAGAAAACTATAAAACTAAAACACTTATACACTTGTCAACAAAATTAATAAATTAATGATGCAATTTATTAAAAACTATATTTTTCCTCTTACTGTATTTAGGCTAAATACTGTACATATTAGGCTTACGTAAAAATAAAAGAAAATCAATTAGGCTTGAAAAAATCTAGCATTGACTTTTGTTTTAAAAGGATAATTTTACTTGCTTGTGTTTCAGTTATTGTTCCTAGTTGTAACAAATGGTGACGCATTTCCGGGCTGTTAATACGTACCGCGAAATCTTCTAACTCACAAATTTTCATTAAAGCCTCGCCAAATGTTTTTATTTTGTTTTCTACGACTGGTCCGTCTTCAATTTCTTCTATTTGCGCATGTTTTTTGCCTTTTAGAATGAAGCAGTCTCTCGCCTTTCTATATGTCACTCAATATGTCTGGCCGTGGATGTTTGTAATAACCATTTATTGCGTTATCTTGAAGGAAACGAGTGCTGACACATAGCCTATCGTAAATTATAGATGTTTGTATACCATTGCGTTATCTTGTGCATATCAGCAATCCTTAACGTTGTTACAGAATTCTCAGAAATAAATACGATCCGTTACAATTAAGCAGACCTATCTGTGAATTTTGTTATGGTAAAAAAATATATTATAAACTGTATTTTATCTAAATGGAAGTCATTGTAACTTTATATTTTACAGCATGTATATGATCAGATTTTCCGGCTTATGCAGAACTAAGACGTAGTAAATACGTATCCTCATCCTTTTGCTTATTCCGCTTCTGCGTTAGACAGTTTCCGGCTTATGAAGGTTATTAACCAGGTAAATTAAATAGGCGACAGTTGGGACTTTTAAAGTTTTCAGTGATAGACGGGATTCCGCCTAACACAGGGTCCGTCTAAGACAGGTTTCACTGTACAATGAAAAAACATTCTGAAAACATCAATAAAACATTGTTAACAACTTGAATTTCAAATAAATTGAGACATTATAAACATTATCCTATATTACATTGGCCTATTACAGTAACTACGCTCGCTATATTATACTGCATCCCTTTTATTACCGTACGTACGTAGTGCGGTATGCATAATGCGGTAAGATCAGTAAGATTGGTTGGGAGCATTCTTGACAACATAACCTCTCAATAACGAATACCTCTCTACAACGAATTTTTTCTCTGGATAATCGACTTCGTTATACAGATGTTCTACTGTATAGAAACACTCATAAAAATCAGAAGGGAACTCGTAAACCAACAAAATACAAAAATAACTCATATCGCAACATTTTAACCATACGACAATAAATCTTTACAAGAATATTTTTTTGTAACTTGACTGATATAAATACATTGTATCTAATTTATAAATTACTCTTAGTTTATTAAGCTATTGTTCATTTTTCTTTATTAATGTTTTTTTGCACACAATTAAGTTCAGATTTATTTATAAACATTGTATTTATTTACACTCCTAATTACCTTCCACAATGTTCAACATTTAAACTTAAATTAATGCCTTGTCAAACCCAAATAAATGTACGAACCATTACAAGGGCATGTCTTAAATTATTAGTATCTCAAGCTGTAATATCACCAATGAATAATAAATCTATGAATGTTATGTTGTTCTACCTAATGTATTTTTGTTAGTTCTATATAGATTTATAACAGAGCTGCCCCCATCTACAGTTAGCCTGAATACAAATGTGAAGGTGAGTAGGTGAAGGTATTGATTTAAACAAGGCAATTTTTAATAAATATCACTAAAATTTAAATGTTTATAAATACAAAAAAATGCAATTTTTAAATTATATGTTTTTTAACTTAGTTGTATTTATGTTACAAATAGGTAACCCTTCCTTGTTCAACATCACAAACTTTAAAATTAATTAGTGAATCACTATTCCTATAACTCAAAACTTAAACATTGTAAAATCCACAACTCTTAGGATACAACACTCCTTCATGCACCAACGTCAATGAAATTCTAGACAACCTTACATTCATTACAAAACAATAATTTCACTTATAATTCCAAATCCTTTTCTTAGTCAAATGATCTCTCAACTGAAAGCCTAATCAGCAGCATCCTCAACAACAGCGCATGCACGCGCACACACATGTGTGTGATTTTCTAGCAACAGTTTATCTAAGGTGTGATTCAAAATGTAAAAAACTACCAATCCATACAAACAAAATACAACCCAACTACATGTAATCACAGAACTTGAGTATTTGAAATTAGCCAATCATAATTCTCCTTGACCTAACAATAACACTTACACTTGGAGATAAAAGTTGCTTTTGAGATCTATGCAACATAAACTAGGTATCAGTAACCAGAAACTAGCACAATACCCAGGAAAATGCAGCCAATAGCAGTCACTGAAAACATATTGCACAAAATACACTTACACGCTTTTCAACAAACTGGAGCAATGTGAAATATACAAATATATTAAAATAAAATATTCAACTACACAAATCCTTTACACTGTCACATACCTATTAAATAGGTAGATTTCTTAGAATAATTACTGTTTATAATTCTATGATGACTATGAATGTTGAATAAAAATGTTATTTTTACCCATTTCTGTTGAATTTTCCAGAGATAAAACTGAAGCAAAAAAAAAAAATATTCAAGAACATCCTAAGTAAATATAATATTAGAGCATCTAACATGATTTAGAATAACTAAGTAAAAGCAGCAACACATTATCCAACATAGAATTCCTTCAATAGATTAAAAATTTAAACTTCAAGTGAGATTTCGTTTATAAATTACAAGTTGATGAGTCTAAAGTTATTTTCAAATGGTAAAAACTACAAAACTTTATTCAATAAATTTAATATAATTTTACACTACTTAACTAAGTGAATATGTAATTGCTTACTCGCTGACGCGTTTCAAAACTTACTTGCCTTCCTTTTACGAAGCTAACCCTCTACTAGCGGCTTTTGGCTCTTTACAAACGGTATGACAGGGTTGGATTTATGACATTGGGTGAACTGTCGGCGTCTTGTGTGATGTATTGAAAAAGACTATTGGCTTCAAAGTGTGTGTGGTCAAAAGCCGCTAGTAGAGGGTTAGCTTTGTAAAAGGAACGATCGTTTTGAAACGCGTCAGCAAGTAAGCAATCACGTATTCACTTAGTTAAGTAGTGTAAAATTAGTTTAATCAGTGAATTCAAGATGATTACATCAAGAAACATGAATTTAATATGATAGTTCGCAACTAATTAAATGCTTCAAAACCTGCCATTCAAAACAACAATCTAGTCCAAATACATATATTGAATGAGACTACTTACTGGAGTTTCAAAAACACTAAGTTTATCTGGAGAGAGCCTGGCAAAATATTTATCATCCTTAGACCAACGGAAAGCTGGCCAGGTAAGGTTGACTCCCAATTGGAAAGATCTTTTCTCTAGTCCAGTCCTGATATCCCAAATTATGACCTTCTCTTTGTCCTTGTTATAGGATGATGTAGAAAAGGTTACTAAATACCTACAAAATAAATTCAAGGATAAACAAGTAATTAAAACGAAAAAAAATTAAGCCAATTCCTAATTAGGTCAACAAAGAAAAAATTTATTTTATTAAATAATTACAATTAATATAAATAAAACAACATAACCTATGTGTTACAACAGATGTTCTACCACATAACCTATAATATAAAATCAGCTGTTGTATGAAATCATATGTTATCATTTATTTTAAGCCAAATGAGACAAAACTAAATTGCATACCTTGCCCCTTTTGTGAAAAGTGTTTCTCCCATATAAAATTAAAATTAATTCATTAAATTTATTTTGGAAAAAACTGTATTAACATCAAGTGTCACCACTAGAAGTTTATAAAAATGTATATTAACTTGATTGGATAAATAAAAAGTATTTTATTAACAATTGGAAATTTGAACAAGATATAATATATAAGGAGGGTGTGATCTAATAGAAGGACCTAAAAAAGTTAATTAAAAACAATCAATACACCAAGTTTATTTTTAATGACTTAAAATGAAATCCACGCCATATGAAGGAGTTACTGGAAAATGTAATTGAACAAACTCTGAAACAAGGTTATTTAATTTGTGATAAATGCAACCCGATTAGGATATTTGTGAAATCATAAAACTATTACTTTATCTATCCTCTAAATTGATCCCCATAAATGATGTTTAAAAAAATGAACGGAGCTCGTTTTCGTTTTAAAACAATATATCATAACTTTTGAGTTATAACCAAAATTGGTTAAGTTTTATACTTTTCTTAAAGAAATTACATAAATGGAAATTTAGAAACAGGATACAAAAAAAGGACAGACAACAACAGTTCTGCTAATTAAGTTCTGAAATTGAAACACCAATAGAAGTTAATATACTCATAATAGAAAATGAATACATTTTTTAATAATTATAAATATAACAATAAGACACAGTAAAACCAATTCTAGAGACAGAGTGTACCTAATAGTTTCATTATTTTAAAATTCGAATGAGATTATAGCTAAATTAGGATAGTCATATGTTTCTGTCATAAAGTAACATCAGATATGTGAAGAATATAAACTACTATGTGGCTTCTTTCCTAGCCTCAATCTCACTCCTGGCTTATAAAGCTTCCTACATTTTTACCATAGCTACACAATTTGAAAATTCCCAGCCTCAGTAACATGTGTGTAACTAAATTTTAATTAACATATTTTAATTCGCCTTTCTGTTTCAATACCTATATGATTTCTTTGCACATAAAACTATTTTAACAAAATAGATATAACCGCATAATAAAATGTTTACTATTTTTATAACATAGACTGCTGATATACTTACTTTTCGCAAGGTGAGAAATCAATGTACTGTACTCCAAAATGACTGAATTTCATTAATTTCTCAAACTTTGGTCCTCCCCAGAGTGCAACACCTGGGCTATGTAATGTAGCTAAATAAGTGCCAAGAGGTGACCACACAATGTACTGCTCTGTCCAATTCTTAACAAAGAAAACAAGTGACAAAATTTAAGTAACTTTATATTTCATTTAGTCATAGGATTGATATGAAAGTGTATCAAATATTAAGTTTATTTGTTGGCTATCACTATCATTCAAACTATGATGGTTTATAAATTATATACATATAAATAGTAAAAACACTCATTTATAAATATATCAACATTTTATCTTTATAAATATTACTTTCTGTAAACAAAACAATTATAAATCATTAAAATGCATCTAAAAATGCATAATTATTTGGAAAATTCTATTAGTACTTAGTCAAAAAAATTACCAAAAAAAAAAAGATTTCTTGGGGCTTTTTAGGATGCTGAGTCCAGCTCTGGCATTGGAATTGGATATCGAAATCTTGTTGTTCATGACAAGCTGTTTGTTAATTACTTATTACATTTTTGCTATTACTTGCGACCAGACTTTTTGTTAACTAAAAGTCGTTAAATTGTTAACTTACACTTGGAAGAAACGTTTTCTTCCGACAACAAGGCTGAAGAAGTCGTAAGACGAAAACATTTCCTCCAAGTGTAAGTTAACAATTTAACAACTTTTAGTTAACAAAAAGTCTGGTCGCAAGTAATAGCAAAAGTGTAATAAGTAATTGGAATTAGACCGGCACGCTCAAGGATGGCTCTGCTGGAGTAAATTGAAGTAAATAATACTAGAAGCTAATACATAGCCAGGAAGTGGTTATTCAGGGTTTTTGAGAGTGTTTAATGCCACCAACATAAATGACCGAGGTTGAATAGCAAGGAGTGACTATTACATGTAATACTCCAGAATTCATTTGGAAATAATATTCAATTTAATCAATTATATCATTATTTTATTCAAAATTCTTCTTTTCTGTTGCTATTGTCCCTTCCACATCTGTCTGATTTAAACCATTACTTCCAACACAGTTTATGCAAGCCTCTTTGCAGCTTCGCTAAGCCAGCACCTGCAGCTGTTACCACATTCCATGGTGCAGCTACAATAAATAAACCAGGTTCAAGATATTGGGTGAACCTGTCTTCTGTGACATTGGAACTGGAGTTAACTCTCTGTTCTCTAGTTCTTAACACGATTCCAAGGGATTTATAGCTTCTCTCCATACCAACTCCGTACTTGAAAATATACACACTTGTGTAGGATCAATCCATCAAAAGTTGATATAATTTAAGCAAACTACTTAGAGTTTGAAGCAACTGCTGTGCACATTTTTAATTGTAATTTTTAATAGTGTGGGAGGTTTTGGATGCAATGGATAATGCTAAGGCCAACTGTAGCAAAGATTAAGTTAAATCTCTGATGACTACATTTTCCTAATTCCTCTCATACCACCATAGTAAGCCAACCTTCACTCCTGAGCATCCCCAGAAAATGCCGATGCCAGGAGTGGACTCAGCAATCTCAAAATTGTCAGAGTGACTATTTTTTTTGCTTTCTGGCAATTTTATCCCCAATTTACTCCAAGCATCCCCAGCCAATTATATTATCAAGCTTGGAATCATCATCGAAACCTCCAAGTAATTATTATTAGGTCATTTTTTAACCCTTCTAATTACTTTTAGAATTTTTCTAATAATTAATAAAGATGCATTCTATATAACTCACAAAAAATAGCTCCAACCACTAAATTTAGACGTTTTCCTTGTATTTTTTCAACACAATACAAAAACTGTATTTCGATATGAGATGTTTGCCAAAATTCTTCAATATAAGATAAAATATTTCTAATTTCACTGGTCTTTAAGTTAGTATCACAACAGTGCTCTGTTTTATATTTAAAAAAATCACAATTAAAAAAATGTTGTGTGTGTTATGAAGTAGTTAATTTTATCTTTTCCAAAATTTTAAATTATTAGGACTCCTCCACCAAGTTTGATTATTTTTTTGTGTATTTCCGTGTTCCTGAAGACTTTCTACATTGCCAGGTAGAAGTTTTGGTACTTACTTATTATACTATTAGGTTACTAATATAGGATAGATAGTAATGTTGTATAAAATTACAACGAAATCTATCCTGACTTGATACTCCATAGGTAAATAAATTAAATTGAAACAAATTAACTGTGTACAAAGTTAAATTATGTTAGGTTTAATTATTCACTTTTTAGTTGGGACTTCATTTTTGGGCGCTAAGTAGCAACAGTGCATTGCAATACGTCTAGACATGAATATACCTATAAGGCATCTAATCAGGATAGAGTTGGTTGTAATTTTATACAACATTACTATATACCTATATTAGTAGCCTCCACATAATACGTAAGTACCAAATTTTTTTTTTAATATTGAGTGAAGTATCTAAATAATTACATTATTATAAATTTGCTTATGCCAGCATATTCACGTGTTCCTCAAACTAAGACTCGTGGATAATGCTACGTTTGAACTAACTTTTAAATAGGAATTATTACTGACAGATACTTCTTATTTTATTATGTAAACAAATGTTTTCCATTAGAGTAAACAAGAAGCCCCTTATATAAGCATTTCTTTACCATAATTTCATGATGATTGGCAGGAGAGTTTTTCAGTAACAAACAAAGAAAACATGTCACCATCACTTCTCTAACATCAAAAATGTTCTATCATTAGATATGCTTGTTCTATTTTTTTTATAGTTTCAATGTTTTCCAAAACACAAGGGTAAGGGCTATAAGGTGATTGTTTATACGACTAGCAGATTAGGCATGATCTATCTCAAAAATACAGCAACATCAGGTTTAATACGGTTCCTTATGAAGAGGTTCTATTATACACACAAAACTACAGTATTTTATGAAATTGGAACAGCTTGAAATTGGTGTAAATTGTCATTCTGGAGTTATAAATAATGAACTCTATACATGGTGGTACAAAAGGAATTCTCATATTTCAGTTGAATAAAACTTTTACTATGCTTTATTTAACTTAAATACAACAAAATTGAAAATTAAAGACTGGACTAATAGCATGAATATGAATTACTTAAAAATAACAACATGTTCTAATTATAAGGAGCTGTCAGAAACATTTTGTTCATCATATCTGAGTAAAACGAAAGTTTAATTTGACATCACTCAGCCTTTATCTTATAAAAGTTTAAAATGCTAAATATCTATCACCTAAATATACAAGATGTTAAAATTGTAAAGAGCTGTCAGAAATATTTTGTTCATCATATCTCAGTAGAACGAAAGTTTAATTTGACATCACTCAGTCTTTATCTTATAAAGTTTGAAATACTAAATATCTATCACCTAAAAAAACAAGATGTTAAAATTGTAAAGAGCTGTCAGAAACATTGTGTTCATCATATCTCAGTAGAACGAAAGTTTAATTTGACATCACTCAGCCTGTATCTTATAAAATTTAAAATGCTAAATATCTATCACCTAAAAAAAACAAGATTTTAAAATTGTAAAGAGCTGTCAGAAACATTTTGTTCATCATATCTCAGTAGAACGAAAGTTTAATTTGACATCACTCAGCCTTTATCTTATAAAGTTTAAAATGCTAAATATCTATCACCTAAAAAAACCAAGATGTTAAAATTGTAAAGATCTGTCAGCAACATTTTGTTCATCATATCTCAGTAGAACGAAAGTTTAATTTGACATCACTCAGCCTGTATCTTATAAAATTTAAAATGCTAAATATCTATCACCTAAAAAAACAAGATTTTAAAATTGTAAAGAGCTGTCAGAAACATTTTGTTCATCATATCTCAGTAGAACGAAAGTTTAATTTGACATCACTCAGCCTGTATCTTATAAAGTTTGAAATACTAAATATCTATCACCTAAAAAAACAAGATGTTAAAATTGTAAAGATCTGTCAGCAACATTTTGTTCATCATATCTCAGTAGAACGAAAGTTTAATTTGACATCACTCAGCCTGTATCTTATAAAATTTAAAATGCTAAATATCTATCACCTAAAAAAAACAAGATTTTAAAATTGTAAAGAGCTGTCAGAAACATTTTGTTCATCATATCTCAGTAGAACGAAAGTTTAATTTGACATCACTCAGCCTTTATCTTATAAAGTTTAAAATGCTAAATATCTATCACCTAAAAAAACCAAGATGTTAAAATTGTAAAGATCTGTCAGCAACATTTTGTTCATCATATCTCAGTAGAACGAAAGTTTAATTTGACATCACTCAGCCTGTATCTTATAAAATTTAAAATGCTAAATATCTATCACCTAAAAAAACAAGATTTTAAAATTGTAAAGAGCTGTCAGAAACATTTTGTTCATCATATCTCAGTAGAACGAAAGTTTAATTTGACATCACTCAGCCTGTATCTTATAAAGTTTGAAATACTAAATATCTATCACCTAAAAAAACAAGATGTTAAAATTGTAAAGATCTGTCAGCAACATTTTGTTCATCATATCTCAGTAGAACGAAAGTTTAATTTGACATCACTCAGCCTGTATCTTATAAAATTTAAAATGCTATATATCTATCACCTAAAAAAACAAGATTTTAAAATTGTAAAGAGCTGTCAGAAACATTTTGTTCATCATATCTCAGTAGAACGAAAGTTTAATTTGACATCACTCAGCCTTTATATTATAAAGTTTGAAATACTAAATACCTATCACCTAAAAAACAAGATTTTAAAATTGTAAAGAGCTGTCAGAAACATTTTGTTCATCATATCTCAGTAGAACGAAAGTTTAATTTGACATCACTCAGCCTGTATCTTATAAAGTTTGAAATGCTAAATATCTATCACCTAAAAAAACCAAGATGTTAAATATGTAAAGAGCTGTCAGAAACATTTTGTTCATCATATCTCAGTAGAACGAAAGTTTAATTCGACATCACTCAGCCTGTATCTTATAAAGTTTGAAATGCTAAATATCTATCACCTAAAAAAACCAAGATGTTAAAATTGTAAAGAGCTGTCAGAAACATTTTGTTCATCATATCTCAGTAGAACGAAAGTTTAATTTGACATCACTCAGCCTTTATATTATAAAGTTTGAAATACTAAATATCTATCACCTAAAAAACAAGATGTTAAAATTGTAAAGATCTGTCAGCCACATTTTGTTCATCATATCTCAGTAGAACGAAAGTTTAATTTGACATCACTCAGCCTTTATATTATAAAGTTTAAAATGCTAAATATCTATCACCTAACAATACAAGATTTTAAAATTGTAAAGAGCTGTCAGAAACATTTTGTTCATCATATCTCAGTAGAACGAAAGTTTAATTTGACATCACTCAGCCTGTATCTTATAAAGTTTAAAATGCTAAATATCTATCACCTAAAAATACAAGATTTTAAAATTGTAAAGAGCTGTCAGAAACATTTTGTTCATCATATCTCAGTAGAACGAAAGTTTAATTTGACATCACTCAGCCTGTATCTTATAAAGTTTGAAATGCTAAATATCTATCACCTAAAAAAACCAAGATGTTAAAATTGTAAAGAGCTGTCAGAAACATTTTGTTCATCATATCTCAGTAGAACGAAAGTTTAATTCGACATCACTCAGCCTGTATCTTATAAAGTTTGAAATGCTGAATATCTATCACCTAAAAAAACCAAGATGTTAAAATTGTAAAGAGCTGTCAGAAACATTTTGTTCATCATATCTCAGTAGAACGAAAGTTTAATTTGACATCACTCAGCCTTTATATTATAAAGTTTGAAATACTAAATATCTATCACCTAAAAAACAAGATGTTAAAATTGTAAAGATCTGTCAGCCACATTTTGTTCATCATATCTCAGTAGAACGAAAGTTTAATTTGACATCACTCAGCCTTTATATTATAAAGTTTAAAATGCTAAATATCTATCACCTAACAATACAAGATTTTAAAATTGTAAAGAGCTGTCAGAAACATTTTGTTCATCATATCTCAGTAGAACGAAAGTTTAATTTGACATCAATTAGCCTGTATCTTATAAAGTTTAAAATGCTAAATATCTATCACCTAAAAATACAAGATTTTAAAATTGTAAAGAGCTGTCAGAAACACTTTGTTCATCATATCTCAGTAGAACGAAAGTTTAATTTGACATTACTCATTATCTGAACCAGCTTCGTTCTATGGATGAGGTCAGCTCGTCACGACACATTACTGACAGCTGGTATACAAGCAAGCTCTGCTATTCTTAAATGTCATCGTTGCTTCTTTCCTTTAAGAAAGTTTATATTCTGATTATGTCATATGCTATCTAGGGGATACTTATCATGTTTTAAAAATTGTGGCACAGATAAGGGTTGATATTAATGGACCATAATTTGTACTTATATTAGATATTCTACACACGAGAGAACTTTTCATAAAATTGTATACCAAATTACATACTTCCTCGCTTAGTACAGTTTTTATTCACTCAGTAGCTAAAGTTTGTTGTGAAAAAAAATCTTTAGTTATCCGAGGTGAACAACTTATAAAGAGTGCTTGAAACTCAAACTAAAAAAATATTCTTAAGATAAGAGCTAGTTTGTGTAAATATATGTAAATATTTTTTACAGATAGTGTATTGCTATGTACATCCAATATAAACAGTAATAGTGAGAGCCTAGAATCTAACCCAAACTTCAAACCTTAAGTAACTTTTAATTTGTTTCTACTAATTATGATTACAAAAAATAATCAATTAGCAAATAATAAATTAAGTAAAGTAAAAAAATGGTTAAAAAAATTGCAACTGTGTATAATATAAACTTTTAGCTAAAAAAAAATAATTAATATTAATTATTTAAAAATACAACATATGTCTTCTCTATAACAAGCTGTCAGAAAACAATGTGTTCATCATATTTCAGTAGAACGAAAGTTTTATTTCACATCACTCAGCTTGTATCTTATAATTAAATTAAAAGAGGCCCAACTATTAGCAGAGAAAATAAATTTAAGAGAGTAAAATAATTATTGAAAAACCAACAGTATTGGATATTTTTTGTGATGAAACAGATATAAGAATAAAACTAGAATTTGAAAATCTGAAAATTAATATAGCATTGCTAATTAGACATGAAAATAATGTAAATTATTTTATAGAACTCACATCTCTGTTTTGGAGCATAGTAGGCTCGGGAATCGTATTCTGCCATATCTGGACATTATTATGCACTTCACTATTATGAGTAACTGTGGACAACAGAGCATACTGATCGTACGCATCTGGGTCGAGCAAATATAGATGAAGATCTCCAGGGTCTTGGTAGGGTTGGGCTTGTGGAGGCTCCCATGTATCGGAGATATTTGCATATCTGAAAATTAAGTTACACAAATATAAAATATACTAATTACATCTAAAACAACTAAATTTTATTTATAAAAATCGTAATAACTTTCCTGCCATGGGCATCAGAGTTTTACCTATGGCAAAACTTTTACTATAGAAAGTGTTACTGATTACAGAAATGTAACCTAGAATTTGTTACAAGTTTGACTTCAGTTTGTAACAATTAAATTTTCATTAACTGATAGCATAAATTACAAAAAAAACACACAAACTTCCTCATGGCTGCTTTCCAAGCAGTAGACTTAGATGTAAGATATGTTCAATACACCTCCAAAATAATAGTTTCAATAGCCTAGCAACAAAATTGGACCTCAATATTCAAGGTCATCATACTTGCAAATCACAGAATATCTCATACCAACTGTAATGTAAATTTTGCTCAGCAGTGTACACAGAACCACAGATGGTCTAAAAATCAGAATCCATGGCCACAGACATGTTATTAGAATCTGAATGTAGAACGGCAAACAGTTTTTGGTGATGGTTACATCTGAAGATAATTAAATCATTCTCCCCTGATTGCAAAGTCTCAGAACTGATAAAATGAGAAATGAGACTTATCATACCATTGTAAGTAATTAATGTGCAACTAAGTGTATACTTTTAAACTTAGTAGGTGATTAATGTGCAACTAAGTGTATACTTTTAAACTTAGTAAGTAATTAATGTGCAACTAAGTGTATACTTTTAAACTTAGTAAGTAATTAATGTGCAACTAGGTGTATACTTTTGAACTTAGTAAGTAATTAATGTGCAACTAAGTGTATACTTTTAAACTTAGTAAATAATTAATGTGCAACTAAGTGTATACTTTTAAACTTAGTAAGTAATTAATGTGTAACTAAGTGTATACTTTTAAACTTAGTAAGTAATTAATGTGCAACTAAGTGTATACTTTTAAACTTAGTAAGTAATTAATGTGCAACTAAGTGTATACTTTTAAACTTAGTAAGTAATTATTGTGTAACTGAGTGAATGCATTTGAACTTACTTGCTGATGCATTTCAAAACAGTTTCATTGATTCAAATGATTGTTTCAAAACTCATGCACAAATAAGTTCAAAAGTATTTACTCAGTTACGCAATAGCCACTAATAATTTATTTAGTGAATTCAAGATGATTACCATACGCAACCTTATAACAACATTGTTACAGCAAATTTATAAAACACCCTAACTTTAACAACATGAAATTGTATTTACTTTGCCCTTAAACATCAATATTAGATAATTTCATTCACATTCTGTCAGACTTTAAAAATATTTAAATAGCTCAACAATTTCAAAATTCATCAATATCTATATAATATCTAAGAAACAATATATGAGACACTATACCTTTATAAACTATACATCTATGTACTTATAGAATCAGATACCAATAATTTGGGTAGACTGCATTTAGTGAGGGACAAGTTATAAGCCATGAAAAGATCTACCACTGGTTTTCCCAATTTTATCACATTTTTATACAGCAGAGTCTTGTTAATTCGAGGTGAACAGGACAGAGACCCCCTCAGATTACTGACAACTCGGATTTCACAGAAAACGTTCCTGAGCATTAGAAAAAATAGGACTTCTAATGAACCCTAATACAGTAAAACCCTTCATATCCAGATCAATGTGGCAACATCCCGAACAGGATTTATTAATATCGGGAATAAAGACCAGTTCAGCTAGTCATGCGTTTGTCATTGTTTGATTGATTTGTTTATTTCAAGAGAGTTTATCTTCTGATATGTCACACAAGATTTAACATTTGTGCAGGGATATTTGTTGACTGTCAAAACTTGTAGCATATAATAAAGAAAGATATTTATAGCCCATTGACCTTCTGTCATCTAAACATAACTGATACAAACAATCAAACACAATATAACACTGAGAATGAGCGACAGCATAACAACAACAACAGAATGCGAGCCACAGCATAACAACAACAGAATGTGAATGAAGAAAAATACCGTATTGATAGAGAAGTTTCAATTAGCCTGGGAGTGAGCGTGCCGTATCTAAGGAAATAAGCTGGGAGCGCATCTGTAAGGAAAACCAGAGCGTGCCGGAAAGCTAGCCGTGCTGAATGTGTTAATTGAACCGAACTATAACATGCAGTCAATTGCCGACATGTGTTTCGCCTACCATTCTTGGTTTTGTTGACCTTCCTACTGAAAATAAACAATGTCCTGGAAATGCCATTGTGAGCTGCCTATACAACACTAGATTTCTTCGGTTGAAATGGAAAAAAAAACTTCGTTATTGAGAGGTCCGAAATTCGTTACATAAAGGTAAATAAGCAGTATAACTTCTAAAATGTCATGGGACAAGATAAAAATTCGTTATATAGAGGATTACCTTATCTGGAGGTTCGTTATATAGAGGTTCAACTGTATATATATATATATATATATATATATATATATAGGAATTTTTTGGACTTGATAGGAGACTGACAGACTTACCTAAAGGTAATAGTCCAAAACTGCAATCTCATGGAAATAAGCACATATAAAACACTTAATACACTTTTATTTGAAATATTTCGATCAACATGATCTTCTTCAGTCAAGAAAGAGAAAACAAAACAAAAGATTGAACTGAACCACAGATGTGAATCGTGGAACCACAGAACCATGAGATGTGAATCGTGTAAAGATTGGTTACTTGAAACTAGATATTAAAAGTCTGTCTGTTAAATATCTAGTTTCAAGTAACCAATCTTTACACGATTCACATATAATAATTTCTACACATATCACATATAGCTCTATATCATAAACTATAAATCTGTGAATCTGTGACATTTGGATGTTTATACACATCTGTGGTTCACTTCAATCTTTTGTTTTGTTTTCTCTTTCTTGACTGAAGAAGATCATGTTGATCGAAATATTTCAAATAAAAGTGTATTAAGTGTTTTATATGTGCTTATTTCCATGAGATTGCAGTTTTGGACTATTACCTTTAGGTAAGTCTGTCAGTCTCCTATCAAGTCCAAAAAATTCCTAAATAAGCTTTAAGCTCTAATAGAACTAACCTATATATATATATATATATATATATATATATATATATATATATTTAATAAATTAAAAATATTTCAAAAACAAGAATACGTTTATTGAATATATTTATTCAAAGCTTTTCGCCGATAAAATAGTATCAGCATCTTCAGGAAAAAAAAAATTATCTAATAAAATACTTTTACAAAATTAAATCATATGTTTATAAGTATTGCATTTTATGTAAATTTTTCTATAACATCAATGACTTTATAAATAGTTTGGTGTCTTGATCTCACTTGAATTTGTTTATCAATTAATTTGTCTTTAACTTTATGCTTATAAATTTCCAATGTTTCAAATATATTCATTTTTAATCCTTTATTTAATTCTTTTATTAATTTCATATTTTCTATTTTCGGAAACTCATGTCCATTATTAATACAATGAGTAACTAAATTGGATTTGTATATGTTTGGTTTGATATAAGCGTTTAAATGTTCTTTGTATCTATCTTTTAATTTCTTTTTTGTTTGTCCTACATATAATTTATTACAAGTTTGACATTTTATATTATATACTCCATTTCTTTCGTGCATATTATTTTGATTTTTGTTATTGTTTATTAAATTTTTAATTTTATTATTGGTTTTATATGTAATTTGTAAATTTGTTTCTTTAAATAATCTTGTAATTTTATTTATTTCTTTACCAGTGAATGTAAAAGATGTCCAAATATTTTCTCTCTTATTAGGTACAAAATTATTTTCGAGTTTCTGTTTTCTTATATTATTATTATTTAATTTATCTATAGTTTTTTTTTTATATCCATTTTCTAAACCAATTTGATATATTATATTTTTCTCTTTTATTTGATCATTTAAGTTAATTGGTATTTTGTGCATTCTATGTAGTAAATTATAAAGCGCTGCCATTTTTTGGTTGTATGGATGGTTTGAATAATTAGGTTTTATTTGATTTGTCTGCGTTGGTTTTCAATATATATTATATTCAAATGATTCTTTATTTCTAGTAATTGTAATATCTAAATAACTTAGTTTATTTTTTAATTCAAATTCATGAGTAAATTTTATATTTTCGTGTATATTGTTTATACATTTTAAAATTTTGTCAATATTTGAACCATTATTATTTGATATGTATAATCCATCATCTACATATCTGAACCAGTGTCCATTTTGATCATATGTTTTAATAATCTTATCTATATCAATGTCTATATTTTGTAAAAATATTTCCGATAATATGCTGGACATTGGAGAGCTCATTGTTAATCCATCCTTTTGTTTATAAATTTTATTATTATATAAAAAATAATTTTGATTTAATATGGTTTTTAATGTATTTATTATTTCTTGTGTTAATGTGTTATCTTTTTCAAATGTACGAGGCATGTTTTTAAAGTAAGTACCGTTTTGATATAAAAAATGAACAAGTAAATTTTTTCAAACAAAACTTTATTTACCTCAAAGAGCATTCTTTCCTCTACTTCTCTACATAATTTCCATTATTATTAAGGCACTTGTCGTATCTTGGGACTAGCTTTTGTATGCCGTCGTCATAGAAGCTTGCCGCCAGACTGGACAACCACTGCTGCACAGACGTTTTTACTTCTTCATCATTGGAATGACGCTTCCCCGCTAAATGCGTCTTCAAGTGTAGAAACAAATGGTAGTCGCTAGGCGCTAGATCGGGACTGTATGGAGGATGGTCCAATTGTTCCCAGCCAAATGAAGTGATGAGCTCTTGCGTTAGATTTGCTGAATGTGGACGAGCATTATCGTGGAGCAAAACGATGCCTGCACTCAACATGCCACGTCTTTTGTTTTGGATTGCGCGGCGCAGTTTTTTTAAAGTTTCACAGTACGCGGCTGCATTGATCGTTTCACCGCGAGGCAGAAAATCGACCAACAACACACCCTTTCTGTCCCAAAAGACAGTGCACATGATTTTCTGGGCAGAAATTGTTTGCTTGAATTTGACTTTCCTAGGGGATGTTGAATGCCGCCATTCCATTGACTGTTGTTTTGATTCTGGTGTAACGTAGGCTACCCACGTTTCATCACCTGTAACGATATGGCTTAAAAAATCATCGCCCTCGTTACGGTAACGCTCGAGAAAGCTCAATGCACTGCCCAATCGTTTGGTTTTGTGCGTATCAGTCAACATTTTCGGTACCCACCGTGAACACAGTTTCCGATAATTTAAACGTTCAGACACAATTTCGTAGAGAACACTTCTTGATACAGCAGGAAATGTTACAGCTAAGGACGAAATTGTGAACCGTCTGTTCTCTTTCACTTTACAGTCCACTTTTTGAATGAGATCATCGGTAATGACTGAAGGTCGCCCACTTCGTTCCTCATCATGAACGTTTGTGCAGCCATCTTTGAAGGCCCTAACCCATTTCCGCACCATTCCTTCACTCATAATGTTTTCACCATAAACTTCACTGATTTCACGTTGAATGTCAATTGCTTTTAAGCCTTTACCACAGAGAAAACGAATCACACCACGCACTTCACAGTCGGCGGGATTCTCGATTGTCTGCGGCATTTTAAAATCACGTAAACAAACTAAGACTCGATCAAACGGCGTCACAATGGCGTCTGTAGCTTCCCAACAGATGTAGCTACACTGCGCGCATGCGCTAAACGCCGACCGCAGAGCTGCGGCGGGGAAATTTAGAAACGGTACTTACTTTAAAAACATGCCTCGTATCTATATTATTTTTTATTATTTCAAGTGTTTTCATTATAGGTATGTTATTATACATGTTAGTAACACGCTGGCCTGAGCAACCGGGCGGGTCCACAGGTGGCGGATAGTGGGACGGCCTACAGAAATGTAGGTTACCTATGAATAAGGATTCCGGAAGGTTTCTGAATATGCAGGCCTGGACCAAGGCAATGGTTCAAAGGTGAGGAATTATCCCTCCTCGTCAGTCAACCGGTTGGGTGTGGTAGAAATAACTGCTCTGACTGGGGAGACTGGGGTAGTTGGGAATTAAGTCCTCACAATGCTACTCTCACCTCCCAGGTAAACCAAGGGCAATGCGGCTGTGAAGTATGGGCGGGAAACTACCCTAATGACACAATTGTAAAAAAGAGAGTAAAGCAGGCTGTTCGCTCCATGAGCAACAGTTAATAATGTCCTGAACTTGGGGTGTGCTTCAAGGTCAGTGACTGAATACCCAATCCAAGGTGGAAGGCATCGTGCCGAAGGATGAATGGCTGCAGGGTATAAAATGCAGTCGCACACGATCCCCTTGAGGAACCAGACAAAACCTCATTGTATGTTGTCTTGCCAGGGCAGTGGGGGCTCTGCTCTGGTCGACGGTTATTTCCCCCATACTCGTGGGACGTTAATGGACTAAGTAAGTAAAAGAATTGATTTTGAGACTGCACAGATAGCGGGAGCTAATGAGACGGCAAACCTTGAGTCTGAGGCAGATGTGTCAACGGCAACCATCACTGGGGGGTGCGGGGGCGGCTGTCAAGCTGCTGACTGTAGAAACCAGTGAAGTGGCTGTAGAGTTGAGCACGATGTTTAGTCCTGGGGCTGCTCTGCGGACCCAGGCAACTGCGAAGTAAGCAGAACAATGATCAAGATCCTCCAAGTGAACCTACAGCATAGCAGGGCGGCTAGTGCTGTCGTGTGTAGGATGCTGGACAGGGGAGAGGTGGACTTGGTTCTAATCCAGGAGCCATGGATTTCTGGAGGACGAATATGCGGGCTGGTGACATCTGGAGGTAAATTGTTGTACGATAAGGACTCCGGTGTTCCCAGGACGTGTATCCTGGTTAGGAGGGGGTTGAGTGCTTTTGTACTAACGGACTTCTGCTGCAGGGACTTGATAGCAGTGAAGGTGGAGCTGCGGGCGGAGGAGGGGATGAAGAGGCTGAACCTGGCCACTGCATATCTTCCCTTTGACTACACGGGGGCTCTACCAACACAAGAGCTGAGGAGGCTGGTCGAGCACTGCGGGGCTGTGGATGAGGAGCTGCTGGTGGGGATGGATGCTAACTCCCATCACACTTCGTGGGGAAGTACAGGTACCAACACTAGAGGTGAGGAACTTTTAGCTTATCTTAGCTCTAAGAATTTACTAGTCTTAAATCAGGGGGAAGAACCGACGTTTGTCACTAGGGCCAGACAGGAGGTCCTGGACATTACGGTGGCATCGAACCAGATGGCTAGGTATGTACTAAACTGGCATGTGTCGGATGAACCATCTTCTTCTGACCACAGACATATTAGGTATGATATCTCCCTAAATCCAGCCATGCTTCGGCCAACCAGGGATCCAAGAAGAACAGACTGGGACTCCTACAGGAGGGACCTGGGTGTTGGGATTGAGGAGGCTGGATTGGAGTATGGTGGGAGGAGAGAGCTAGAAGACTCTGCCACATTGGTTGGCGAGGCTATAGTAGAATCCTTTACTGATAACTGCCCTCTCAGTGAGGGGAGAAAAGTAGGGGATCCGTCATGGTGGAACAAGAAGCTAGCCAAATTTCGGAAGACCACCAGGAGACTCTTTAATAAAGCAAAAAAGAACGGGGAGTGGGACCAGTATAGGAAAACACTAACCGAATACAACAGGGCAATAGAGAAGCACGCAGGAAGTCCTGGAAGGAGTTTTGTCAAGAGATTGACAAAACTCAAAAAGGGGCACGACTGCATAAAGTGCTCTCTAAGGACCCAGTTAACCCGGTGGGGATGCTAAGAACCCCACTGGGAAATATAACAAAAACTGCAGGGGAAACTGTGGAAGAATTCATCAGAACACATTTCCCTTCCCGTACTCTGAGGAAACTTGGAGGAGCAGACACTGAGCCAAACGCTCCATAAGACGTGGTAAGAGGGAGGACTGGGAAGTGACAAGGAGGATAGTAACTCCACAAAGGGTAAGATGGGCTATCGGCACATTTAAACCCTACAAATCTCCAGGTCCAGATGGGATCTATCCTGTGTTGCTGCAGCAGGGAATGGATATGCTGGTGCTGGTACTTACTAAATTATACAGGCTAAGCATTGCTCTAGGGCATGTGCCGGCAGCCTGGAAATCTAGTAAGGAGGTCTTTATACCTAATCCCACCGGTAACCAATCGGAAGGGAAAGGCTTATTACACTTGTCCTTTGTTCTTAAGGGACTTGAAAAACTGGTTGATAGGCATATTAGGGGGAGTGCTTTGGCCATAAAACCACTGCATTGGAACCAGTATACTTATCAACCGGGGAAATCCTGCAAGGCAGCTCTCCATCAAGTGGTTGGTAGGATTGAGCATATGATCGCTAAGAAAGGTTGTGCCATAGGTGCCTTCCTCGACATTGAAGGGGCTTTCAATAACCCCTCAGTGGAGACGATGGTAAGTGGTGCAAGACGTCATGGAGTGGATGCGACCACTTGTGGTTGGATAAGTTCCATGTTAACAAACAGAAGCATTTCTGTAGAGGTGGCAGGGGAGGTCAGAAGGGCGGAGACAAGTCTGGGCTGTGCACAGGGGGGGGGGTCTCTCTCCTCTGTTGTGGTGCCTAGTGGTTGACAACCTTATTGAACTCCTGAATGAACAGGGGTACTTCTGCCTGGGATATGCGGACGACATAGTTGTTCTGATCCTGGGCAGATTCCCTGATACAGTCCTTGAGGTAATCAGAAATCATCTACGACTGATTGAAGAGTGGTGTAATAAGGAGAACCTTGGGGTAAATCCGAAAAAGACTGCTCTTATAAAACTTCACCAGACAGCAAAAAGATCTGACGACCAGGATGCCTCGCTTGTTTGGTGAATACCTTGAGTTTGTGGGGGAGGTGAAGTACCTGGGAGTTACACTGGACAGGAAACTCACCTGGAACCCACATCTTGAGAGGACAGTTAACAGGGCCAAAAGGGCACTGATGACAGTGAGAAGAATGGTGGGTAAGAAATGGGGACTGAAGCCATCAATGATGCACTGGATGTATCTGAGGGTGATAAGACCTATGATTACCTATGGTGCTCTGGTGTGGTGGACAAAGGCCAACCAGGCACAGACAAGAGCTCAACTGAGCTCTATTCAGAGATTGGCTTGTCTGTGCACACTGGGAGCGATGTCAAATACACCTGGTGCAGCAATGGAAGTAATGCTTAACCTCCCCCCCCCCTTGAGCTTGTCCTTAGGGGAGAGGCGAGGCTGGCGGCATGGAGATTGCGCAACTCGACAACTGGGCTAACCTCCCAGATGTTTCGGGACATATGAGTATCGAGTGCGTGGTCAAAAAACCCGTCTTGGAAATGGGCAGCGACCACATTACTCGACCGTTTGCACCTGACCAGGCCCACCATACTATGATGGAATGGTCAGGGACATTAACATCGGGAGCTCAGATCTGGTACACAGATGGCTCCAAGATGGACTTCGGCACTGGAGCGGGGGTGTATTGTAAAAACCCAAGGGTAAAACTAGTTTTTTCCTTGGGGAGGCATACCTCTGTCTTTCAGGCCGAAATATATGCTGTAAATGCCTGTCTGGGAGAGATAGCGAGAAGGGGAACACACGGGACCCGGATTGCTATTTTCTCCGACAGTCAGGCAGCAATTAAGGCACTAAACGGACATGTGGTCACCTCGGCCATAGTCAGGAAGTGCCTAAATAACCTAAAAGCCCTGGCAAGGCACAATCAAATCAAGATAGGTTGGGTGCCAGGGCATAGGGGAATACTTGGAAATGAAGCCGCAGATGCGCTGGCCAGAGAGGGGTCTTCGACTCCCCTGATTGGACCGGAGCCTGCGGTAGGTATTTCCAAATCCATGGTCAAGATGGCAGTGCGAAGGTGGATGGCTGAAAGACACTGTGAGCACTGGATCAGGGCTGAAGGGATGAGACACAGTAAGCTAACCCTTAGGAAACCTTCCTTGGGGCTGCAGAAGAGTCTCATCTATCTGTCTAGGCAGGAACTGAGGATAGCCACAGGTCTACTCACGGGACACGGTGGACTAAGGAAACATCTGCATAAAATGGGTATCTACAAAGATGAACCAGTGTGCAGATTATGCGGGCAAGAACTGGAGACCGCCACACACATCATTTATAGATGTGAAGCACTTGCCGAGAGGCGCTTCAACCTCTTTGGAGATAGCACAGCTCTGGAAGAGGATGCTGAAGGTAAAACACTAGTCAGAAAACTCCTAAACCTGGTAAGAGGGAAGGGGCTATTTGACTAGATCAGGGAGGTAAGTACAATATACCTTAAGGTAGCAGTGCTTTGGGCAGTTTTAAACCCGCTCCAAAGAAAAGAAAAAAAAACACTTGAAATAATAAAAAATAAAATAGATACATTTGAAAAAGATAACACATTAACACAAGAAATAATAATTACATTAAAAACCATATTAAATCAAAATTATTTTTTATATAATAATAAAAATAACAAAAGGATGGATTAACAATGGGCTCTCCAATGTCCAGCATATTATCGGAAATATTTTTACAAAATATAGACATTGATATAGATAAGATTATTAAAATATATGATCAAAATGGACACATGGTTTAGATATGTAGATGATGGGTTATACACATCAAATAATAATGGTTCAAATATTGACAAAATATTAAAATGTATAAACAATATACACGAAAATATAAAATTTACTCATGAATTTGAATTAAAAAATAAACTAAATTATTTAGATATTACAATTACTAGAAATAAAGAATCATTTGAATATAATATATATAGAAAACCAACACAGACAAATCAAATAATACCTAATTATTCAAACCATCCATACAACCAAAAAATGGCAGCGCTTTATAATTTACTACATAGAATGCACAAAATACCAATGATCAAATAAAAGAGAAAAATATAATATATCAAATTGGTTTAGAAATTGGATATAAAAGAAAAACTATAGATAAATTAAATAATAATATAATAAGAAAACAGAAACTCGAAAATAATTTTGTACCTAATAAGAGAGAAAATATTTGGACAACTTTTACATTCACTGGTAACAAAATAAATAAAATTACAAGATTATTTAAAGAAACAAATTTACAAATTACATATAAAACCGATAATAAAATTAAAAATTTAATAAACAATAACAAAAATCAAGATAATATGCACGAAAGAAATAGAGTATATAATATAAAATGTCAAACTTGTAATAAATTATATGTAGGACAAACAAAAAAGAAATTAAAAGAAAGATACAAAGAACATTTAAACGCTTATATCAAACCAAACATATAAAAATCCAATTTAGCTACGCATTGTATTAATAATGGACACGAGTTTCCGGAAATAGAAAATATGAAATTAATAAAAGAATTAAATAAAGGATTAAAAATGAATATATTTGAAACATTGGAAATTTATAAGCATAAAGTTAAAGACAAATTAATTGATGAACAAATTCAAGTGAGATCAAGACACCAAACTATTTATAAAGTCATTGATGTTATAGAAAAATTTACATAAAATGCAATACTTATAAACATATGATTCTTTGTAGTACATATGATTTAATTTTGTAAAAGTATTTTATTAGATAATTTTTTTTTCCTGAAGATGCTGATACTATTTTATCGGCGAAAAGCTTTGAATAAATATATTCATTAAACGTATTCTTGTTTTTGAAATATTTTTAATTTATTAACTATATATACAAGAAAACATATCACCATATTTAATATATATATATATATATATATATATATATATATATATATAGATGTTTTGGACTAGGAGACTGACAGACTTACCTTGGTAAGAGTCCACACTGTAGTCTTGAAATAGAAACACATAAAAGCACTTAAACAATGATATATTTCAACCACACAGTGGTCTTTGTCAATCGAATATATTGTCCTCTTCGATTGACAAAGACCACTGTGTGGTTGAAATATATCATTGTTTAAGTGCTTTTATGTGTTTCTATTTGAAGACTACAGTGTGGACTCTTACCAAGGTAAGTCTGTCAGTCTCCTAGTCCAAAAAATCTATATATATATATATATATATATATATATATATATATATATATATATATATATATATATATATATACATACACACATTTCTTGGAAACCTGACTCCTTTCCTTTGCATGACGTATTGATATAAATATTTCTTGAACACCAGATTCATTTTCTTTATGGCTATAAGCATTTCTTGGATGCTTTGTTCATTTCCTATCAAATAGATAAAATAGGCTCAAATATAAATAGGCTCCAATTATATGGAAGCTCGAAATATCGGGACTCGGATTTTTGAAACTCTACTGTACCTCCTTACTTGTCCCCTCCACTTATTTGATTTAAAGGCTATTTCCTTTGTTTCTAACATTCAAACCAATCAAGTCTCTAAGTTAAACAATCAAACCAACCAAGAACTAAAACTTCTAAACAGATTACCCGAAAAGAGAAAAATATTTATTAAGTATGACTGTAAGAATTTACTTTCACTAGAATGTAGGGCAGGCAACTATCAAGTGACTCACAGAGATAATCACCTGGATACGTTTGCTTGATTAAACATTTTGTAATTAAATTAATTTGAAGTAAAAATTCATAATTTCATGGTTTGCAGCTACATTCTCAAATCCATGTAAGATCCCAAATTTTTATTCCTAAATATAGTTCTTATAATTCCCATATAAATTCCAAAATTTCATTGGTTAACACAAATCAATCATCTATTTCTGCATACATAATTAAGTTTTTTTCTTACCTTCAGGCTACAAATAAATACACACATGCGATTACTCTATCATCAACAATGCTGCAGTTAATGTGTAGATATGAGTTGTGATACTAATATAAAATGAATAACCCTTGCTGATCTGATATTAGAAAAGAGTAATGATAAAAACATTGATGATTTTTCTGAATTGATACCACATGTAATCCAGTGGATATAAAAAAATAATAATATACAATAATAAGAAAATTCGTTCAGGTTAAAAAATATATTTATTTAGCACTAAAATGAGCAAAATTATTGAATAATGTTTATTAATTTTAAATGCAAAATTTTTGAGTGTCTGTTGTATCAAATACGTGTAGCATCTGATAGCTACTTGATTGTGCAATTGACTGGCAATGGAAAATTCATCTGATGTGAAGCAAACTGATAATACAAGTGCAAGATTGTTTTTTGGCAGATAAGTACTGATTATATTTTTTATTTACAGATGTTATCATTTTTTTAAGAATGGGATTTCTAGGTTTTAATATTATGATCAAATTAAACTTGTTTTTAGTAAAACAACACTGTTATTCCATCTCATGTTATGTATACCCCACACAGTTTATAAATTTCTCTGCTAAAGAACTAGTATGTCACAGGAATTACAGAGTTACCAGGCTTTTACCACCAACAATTTATTGATATTACAGTGTATTTATTATTTTTAAAATGTGAAATAATATAACACAGGGAATTAATAAAGAATTTTGTATAAGAACTACAGCTAAGACCACGATATTTGTAAATACATACAAAACAGTCGCCTCAGTTTTTTTTTAATAGGATGATATTTCATTTTAATCGCTAGACCATTCTAGAAAACATCACTTATTTGATACAAAATCTGGTATACAAAACAAAATCATGGCTGGTTTCTCAGTGCAATACTATTTCAGAAATGACAACCATGCAAATAATGGTGAATATCTGAACAACATATTACTAAATTCTTAAATGAACAATTATTATAAATCATTAGAGATAACTGAGCTTAAATGATAACCTTGAGGTTTCAGGTTTAAACAGAATCACAATGTTTACAATTCTCTGTCAATTTTTAAAAAATATTAAAATTATTGGCTTACTTTTGAAAATCTGAAAAACTATTGACCAAGATGGTGTGTTGCTTATCCAACTTGTAGACCCCAGCTAACAAGGCCTCCTGGGCATTAGCAGAGCTAGCATATTCCAAGAAAGCATATCTGAAAATATAATTTAAAAAAATAAAGTCCACTACAAGCAATTAAGTATCAATACAATTTTTAAAAAATTTGTGTTTGGGGTGGCGTGTGTGTATGTGAGCGCGCGTGCGTGTGTTGCGACGGCTCTACTTACCGTCACAAAGATAAAAATTTTGAACAAGCATTGCCAGCCGAAGTCAGCCCTGTGCTAATGCTTGCCAAAATCTGTCAGAGAACCAGTCACTGGACTTTATAATAATGAAAAACTCCCCTGTTTAGAATGGCCTTACTTTAAAAAGTTTCTGTGAATAGCTGCTTATGGCACTGTATATATTTTTATATTTGTTTATTTCCAAAAATTAAAATTTTCCATTGAAATTAAAAGTTCCGTTGTAACGATTGAATCCTCAATTTAAGCCCGTTACAGTGTGTATGTACAATTTGGTAAGGTTTATGGTAATTTGATGAATGAAACATCTGTTCAAGAATAATGCATCACATGTTTAAAAGCAGATAGACGAATGTTCATTAAGTAGGGACATAAAATCACCTGGTGGATGGTATAGGGGGGAACATGGCATCCAGGCTCTAAAGAGGATTGTCTACAAACCTTTGACAGCAGGATAAAGTAGAGCAGAAGAAACCAAATAGGAACATGACATATAAAAATTATTCGAACACAATTACTATAAAACCTATGTAATTAGATGCTGCTAATGAGAATAAATCTGAAGTTATTTGCAAATGTGGCTACAAATAAAGGCAGTTATGCTTCGTAGAAATGTGGAGGAGACCGTCATACTCAATCGATTACTTTAGCGCCATATGAAAGCCTCAATCAATCAAGTTGCTAATAGTCACACTATTGGTGTAGTCTTGTGCTTATTAGATTCTATAAAGTTGTAAATGACAAAAAACCTTGAGAAGTGTTACTATATTAAAATTTAGCCAAAATTTGACGATTAACAAATGGAAACAATTCGCAAATGTTAACAGGATTTTGGGGGAGTATGCTATGAGTGGTATTTAAATAAAGGAGTGACAAAAGACTGATTCAAAACTGATCAAAATATGGTCAAAGATCAGTGGAAAGTAAACCCTCAATAAGTGTTACTGAGCAACTCCACCTTATTACAATCTGAGAACTGGCAAATGAAATAGGTCATTAAATTTTAACTAAAGATTTAACTATGAGAGGAGTGTCCCCAAAGTGTGTACTGAAACTCTTGAAAGTAGAGCAGATGAAACTTTGAATTTTAATTGCACAGGACAAGCTGGACATTGCAACAGTAGCCTTGTCTTCTTGAACGTAGTAATCACAGGTAATAAGTCGTCATTCCATGAATATGACCCAGAAACTAAGATGCAATTGTCGTAGTGGAAACACAAGACATTTACAAAGCTATAAAAAGCATAGTAGCCTCGGAGCCAAGTCAAGATAATGTTGATTGTTTTCTTTGACTCCAGTGGGGTGTTACAATAAGCACAAGAAACACTTAAGTGATTCATCAAGCTCACTGCTTCCCTCGACATGGCGCCCTACAACCTCTAGCTATTTTGTAATCTGAACATCACCCTAAAGGGAACATGCTTTCAAGACACAGACATCATGTGGAATGTAGCGGTTGACCTGAACACCAATCCAAGAGAGGTGTTAAAAATGTTTCCAACAATAGCAGAAGCCTTAAGACGTCTGTGCACTGCCAATGTAGAAGATTGTTTTTGTAGCCCTAGTTCAATAAATGTATTTATAGTTACTAAAATTCTGATACGTTTTAAATACCCCTTACATATTTTAACTCTTATTTTAAAATTAAACCATTTTTATGAATTTGGAATGGCTTTCAAAATTTACAATTGATATAATAACTTACAATTAAAATAAAAAAATCTAGTATGATGCGTATTTTAGAAAATTACAAGGTAATTTTAATTTATGAAAATAAACTCCTAGTCCACTAGGCAAGTTTTGAGCAGTATTTTGCTCGTGAAAATATTGAGAAAATGACAATGTATAGTAAGCTGAAACTTACTGAAAAGATGAGGTTTTCCTCTTTATTTGTTAAGCTTGAAGACTTTTATGTGTAGACTTACGCGTCGTGATAGTTGAAGAACAAATCTTGAAGTCACTGAAATTACTAACAAGGAGAAAATGGATCACTGGCAACAACACTTGATGATAAAATAAAAGGCTGTTTTCCTCTCACTGAAGATAGGTTTCCCTTGGATGGTTAACTCACTTTACAGCAATATATTAATGTAAATTAATATATTCTCGCAGTTGTGATTAGATTTTTTCTATATTGTAAACATTTTTAACACTTAAAAGTGGTTGAACACGATCAAGGCAAAGCAATTAAACATTGTGACGACCCATATTGCGCTATACTCAGATTTATGTTATATAAGGATTGATATTTAAGGATTTATGTTCCGAAGACAATTCCTGAACACAGAACATTTATTAATTTAGACATATTTGTATGTCTTTGCCAGGCATTAATTCATTTAATGAGGTATTTCAATTACAGGAAATGGGGCCAAATTCAAAACAGTACTTCACATAGTACTTAACAGCTATTACACAAGAACTAAAATATTTTAAAATAAAGTTAATATTAAACTTACCCTTTTGTGAACCCTTGTTCATTCTTAGGGTAGTATTCATTTATAATCGTCCCAAATTTAGTATAAATTTTTGTAATTACATTATGTAACTTATCAAATCTTGAAGATTCAACTTGTGGGATCCCATCAACCACTATAATTGATTCAAGACCGTCATCTTCTTTTGGTTTTACTACATTTAAATCTGAAAAAAAAAACATTATGATTAATAAAAAAATGCAATAATTTCTATTAAACACAACATTATTTAATATTTTAATTAAATAAGGTTTATTCATCTTTAACACTTCACACTGCTTTGTGCGGTAAGTTCTATGGTTTTTAGGACAAAGTAAGAAATAAAAGGTCTGTAACTGTTCAATGCAATAAATATATATATATATATATATATATATATATATATATATGTAGCTTTGCAACATTATTTTCTTGTATTCACTTATCACTTTCACTATATGTACTTAAACAAGAATCTTACTTGATATTTATGCGAGTTAACTTTCAAAGACTGATTTTGTCTCGATCATCGGGCATACTGAGCAGGGGTTGTAGTAGCTACGAGCTGCGTGGAATTCCCGTTGTCACCAGGTGTGGTGTACCCTTATGTTCTATTTTTGGATTCACTGCACTGTGCGAGTCTTTTTAGTTTGTTTTGGGGTTAATTTTGTCTATTAGGATAAATAGTTTATCGGTTTTTTATTTTATTTGTATTTGTTCGTTAATGATATTATTTTTATGTTTATAAATTTGTAGTTGTTTCCAGATTCTCATTTTGAGGCCTTTTTGTACTTTTTTAATAGGTTTACATTTTTTAATATGGGGAATGTGTGTTTGTTTTTGATGGCGTGTGTAGCTACGTTTGAGTTATAAATTTCAGGTTTGATGTATCCATTGAGGTGTTCTTGATATCTGTCTTTTAATTTCTTTTTTGTTTGGCCTATGTATATTTTATTACAGTCTGGGCATTCGATTTTGTATATTCCGTTATTAGGTATAGGACATATTTTTTCTGGTTGGTTTATTTTATTGATTATGTTTCCTGTGTTTTTGTAAGCTAAGTTAATATTATTATTTTTTAGTGCTTTAGTTATTCCTTTTATGTTGTACCCTGTTATGTGAATGTGGCGAATTTTTTTGTTGTTTGTGGTTCGACTTTAGGTTATTTTAATTTATTTAATATTTTAAATTCAAATTTATAGTTTTTTTAATGTATCCATTTTGTTGGACTATTTAACCTTATTTGTTTTTCTTTGGTTTTTTCTTCATTTTTTATAGGCAGTTTTAGCATTCAGTATAAGAGTGAGTTATAAGTAGCCATTTTATGTTGTGGGGGATGGTTAGAGTTTGGTATTGTATTAATGGTTTGTGTGGGTTTCCTATAAATTGAGTATTCAATGTTACTTGTATTTCTGGTTATTGTTAGGTCTAGATAGTTTATTTTATTGTTTATTTCTTCCTCCATGGTGAATTTTATGTTAGGGTGTAAGTTGTTGATTACATTTAGGATGATATTAATATTTATTGCTTTATTTTGTGAGATGTATAATCCATCGTCGACATATCGTACCCAATGTCCATTGGAATGGTATGTTTTTATGGTTTGTGTGATTAATACGTCAAGTTTTTGGAGGTAAATTTCTGATATTATACTTGAGAGTGGTGATCCCATTGCTAAGCCATATTTTTGTTTATATATCTTATTATTAAATATGAAATAGTTTTGGTTTACTACGTTCTTTAGGCATTTTGTGATTTGGTTTGTGTATTTGGGGTAGGTTTTAAGATCAGTTAATTTATTTTTTATTATTTGGATGGTTTTGTTTATTGGTATATTAGAGTACATGTTTGTGATATCAAATGATATAAATTTGGTGTTTTTGGGTATGTTTATTGTTTTTAGATTTTCCGTTAATTTAATTGAATTTTTTATGGTGTATTTATTTTCCAATTTAAGATCGTGTTTTAGGTTATTGGCGATTATTTGTGATATTTTATAGGCAGGTGCATTTTTAAAATTTATTAGGGGTCTTATGGGATTGTTGATTTTATGTATTTTGATGAGGGCATTCATTTTGGGGGGCTTTGGATTGCCTATTGTGTATTGGTAAGGGTTTTTTGGCTGAATAAGTTGTCATTGTTTTTTGCTAATTGTATGATTTCGTTTTGGTATTTTTTAGTGGGGTCTTTGTTTAATTCTATGCAATTGTTGGATTTAATGAATTCTTCTGTTTTTTTGTTATATTCTGTTTTTGATATGATTACTGTAGCGTTGCTTTTGTTGCAATTATTTCATTTTTGAATAGTTTTTGTTTCAATTTGTTAATTTGATTTATTTGTATTTTATGTTCAATGTGATTTCCTTTTTTAATTTTTTTGTTGATAATTTTGTTGATTTCGTATGATGCTGTGTTTCTGATGTTATCTTGATTTTCGTAATTTATGAGATTTATTGCCAGTTCTGTTTCTACTATGAGGTTTTCTATTGTGCTTCGTAATTTTGGTTTGATGTTGGTTTTTGTGCCTTTTCGAGTACCTTTACTTCATTGTAATAATTACAGATTATTGTAATTTTCATTCCTGATGACGTTGGTACTGTTTGCCAACGAAAAGCTTTGGATATAAATTAATAAATATTCTTATATTTGAATAACCTATGTTGTTTTAAATATATATATATATATATATATATATATATATATATATATATATATATATATATATATATACTATATATAGTATACTGTTTACAGTATACTAGTAGTATATAAATAGTATATATACTAGTATACTATATATATTAAAATTACATACAAGAATATTTATTAATTTATATTCAAAGCTTTTGGTTGGTAAACAGTATCAACATCATCAGGAATGAAAATTTTGAATTTTCATGAATTTTCATTCCTGATGATGTTGGTACTGTTTACCAACGAAAAGCTTTGAATATAAATTAATAAATATTCTTGTATTTGAATAACCTATGTTGTTTTAAATTATTAAACAAGAAAACGTATTTTATATATATATAATGAATCAAAAGCATGTCCTGAAGCTACATTGATAATTATTGTTTGTTACTGCCATGGAAGGTTAATTTTTATGTACCTATAAAGTATCTAGTCAGGATTTGGTTGTAATTTTATATGTTTAACCAAATGTACACATGTGAGACTAAAATAGAGATCATGTGAAGTCACCTGGCAAAAAGTATTACTTTGCAGAAGTAGACGTCTAATTAGGTAATGTTGAATAAATTACAACCAAATCTATCATGACTGGACACTTTACAGTTCTATTTTAATATAGGTATATAGTAATATATAAAATTACAACCAAATTTATTCTAACTGGAGGCTGTACAGGTATATTAAAATATATGTATACATTGTACGGCTCGCCGTTGATACGAGGCCATAATACTTCTTACTATTCTGCACTGAATCTTTTACCCAACTTTAATTTGATAAAAATGGTATTTATTTCCCTGAGTGAGAGTTTTTGTTATTTTTTTTTTTATCTCTGATGAATTTCTGCACACCCGGTATAATTGTTTTACTAAAATCGTACACGTGGGCACTGGAAATAAATACCAAAATGAATAATTAATTATCAATATAGCTTCAGAACATGTTTATCAATGTTTTTATGCACATTATATTAAGGATCCCTAAACTAAGTAATTACCAAAATTTTAAGCAGATTTATGGTTTCCCACATTTCAAATCATCTGTATCTTGTTAGGAATGTACATTAATTAACACATGTGACAAAAATTCGAAGTATTGTTGTATTTCTGAACCATTACCATTTTTGGGATTCCTGGTAAAATTCTTCTTTTTCAATATATCATTTAGGATAATTGTTAGGATACCTAAAACACTTAGATATTTTATATAACATTCCTAAACATGTTGTTAGGCTATTTTCATTATTATCTTATTGTTTTGTGCCGGAAGGTTATTATTTATCAAATTTTAGTTTGGTACGAAATTCAGTGTGCAGTAGTAAATTGTGCTACGGCTGTCTGCTTCCGCAGTGTTACAGTGACGTCATGTAAATATACTTATAAAGTCGCCAGTTAGGATAGATTTGGTGTAATTTTTAATAACATTACCTAACTAGACATCTGCTTCTGCAGAGTATTACTTTTTGCCAGGTGATGTTACGTCATCTTACATGTGTACATTTGTTTGGTTAAATGTATAAAATTACAACCAGGTATATCCTGACTAGATACTTCATAGATATATTTCAATAAAGATACATAAACTGGTAAAAATATAGTCTTAATGACGTTGATTTTAAAAACAAAATTTTGTTTTTAAATTACTCGTTTTAATGTGTAGAACACGAATATCAACTTTTCTTTCTGCGGAAAATATGGAAAGTTACTTTTTTCACATTTTAAGTGTTATGTTGTAATGACATGTATAGCGTAAACGAGTCTTATTGATATTGTTTTCATTTTTTTTTAATTACACATTTCAATGTGTAGAACACTAATATTAACTTTTTTCCGCAGAAAATACAAAAAGTTAATTTTTCTGCCCATTTTAATTTTAGTCTGTAATAGCATGTAAAGCGTGAACCGGCCGCGCAGTAGCTACAGTGCACTGCCCTACGTCAAAGTCAGTTTATTTTAATACTAAACTTAAAATCTAAATATTTAACTTTTGGTTTTAATTTTATACAACTTGACTATATACCTACATTAAAATATACCTATGACGTATCCAGTCAAGATAGATTTGGTTATAATTTTATTCAACTTTACTATCTACCTATATTGAAATATACCTATTAAGTATTCAGTCAGGATAAATTTTGTTATAGTTTTATACAACATTACTATATGCCTGGATACTTCGTATGTATATTTTAATATAGGTAGATAGCAATATTGAATAAAGTTATAACCGAATCTATCCTGACTGGATACTTTGTAGGTATATTTTAATATAGGTAGATAGCAATATTTAATAAAAGTTAATTGTTATTTGGGCCAACTACAATATTTTGAAATATTGTTCAAAACCACCAATAAAAGACGATACCCACAAGAAATTATTAGTTAAAGCATAAAAATTAGTGCAAAATGTTTTCTTCTCGGAGCCCCAAGATAGGTATAAATGTAGTTCCTTTTTGTGCTTTTGAACAATAATCCAAAATATCATATGGGGCCGGTGTAGTAAAGGATTACCGGCAGCTGTTGCACAACTTACTACTACTCACTGATTTTTTACCCAACTAAAAATTGATAAAAAACAAAAGAAAAAAATATTTATGAAAATAGCCTTAGGGTATGTTTAGAAATGTTTTTTTACAAATATCTAGGTGTTTTAGGAATCTAAACAATTGCCTCGTTTAGGAGAGAGATCGGTTTTTTTTTTATTACGGCGGCCCCACTCCATATTTTGGATTATTGTTCAAAAGCACGAAAAGGTACGATATCCACAAAAAAAAAAATTTTTTCCTTTGAGGAAAATTACTTTTTTCGAGTTTAAAGTAGGGCAAATTTTTTTTGGCGGAAGCACAAGTTGTGAATAGGCGCGGAGTGATACTTACGTCACAGTGCTGCGCATAAGGTTGTACGCATTGTCCGCGGTACGTCACAACTTCTACAGTTAGGATAGATTGGTTTTAAATTTATAAAATACTGTATACCTATATTAAAATATACCGAAAAAGTGTAAAGTCAGGTTAGGTTTGGTTTTAATTTTATACATTGAAATTCAGTTGTAAAATCATGAAGCATGAAATTCAATGTATAAAATTAAAACCAAACCTAACCTGACTTTACACTTTTTCGGTATATTTTAATATAGGTATACAGTATTTTATAAATTTAAAACCAATCTATCCTAACTGTAGAAGTTGTTTCTCAAATATCTACACACGTAAGTTTGCGTGACGTACCGCGGACAATGCGTACAACCTTATGCGCAGCACTGTGACGTAAGTATCACTCCGCGCCTATTCACAACTTGTGCTTCCGCCAAAAAAAATTTGCCCTACTTTAAAGTCGAAAAAAGTAACTTTCCTCAAAGGAAAAAAATTTTTTTTTTGTGGATATCGTACCTTTTCGTGCTATTGAACAATAATCCAAAATATGGAGTGGGGCCGGCGTAATAAATTTCAACCGAGAGATCAATACAAATATTAAGTGAAATAATTTTTTACTCAAAATTATAAATTTTTGGTGTTACTAATAAATTATTAGGTTTTTTTATGTTACACTGGACATTTTCTGGTATATTTTTTTGCAAAATTAATGACATATGAAATCAATATAAATATAAAATACCTATGAACACAAATGTTTAAAACCTGACTTTAGATTAAATCTGCAAGTTCCCTCCTAAGCAGCCATTTACATTGAACAATTTTGAAATAGGACATATTGTATTTGACAAAAGCCTTATATTGATAGTCATAGTTATTTCGAAGTAATTTATTTAAAAATTGCTACCAAATGTATCTGCATTACTATTATAAAATAGTAGGAATAATATATTTACCGGTGTTACAGATTTATACAAAAATTCAAATAAATGTTCATTTTTAGGCTAAGTTAGAGGCATATGGTATAAGTTTTAAGTTTGGCTATTAAATTAAAGCTTACCTTCATCTTTTATAACATCAACGAAGTCTTCAGGATCACTAAAATCTGGTTCTTCATCATCTCTTGTTTCAGTTTTAGAACTTTGCGTATTTTCACTACTTTGTGCTGAAGAATCATCCTCCTTTTGCTTCGCCATTTTGGCACCCTCGTGGACTTGTGGCAATGAAATTAAGATGGAAGAAAACCTATTCTAGAGGCTGTGGGGAAGATTATAACTAAATTATAATATTTTATAAACCACTTTCAAAACATCAAAACTATCACTGTGAAATTAAACTATTTACATCAAACCAATATTAAATCGTATGACTCGTGTGTTATAATGTAACTATTTTAACAAAACTTGTTATTATGTAACTATTTTACATTAAAACACCTCAACATATATTAACAAGTTTGCTAATGCTAGTCCGTATACTTATAAAATCCCTAGACGCTGCAATATTATTATTGAATATATAGTCACTAAATCATCTATTCAATTGAAATGTGGTCCTTTAATTAGATTAAAATAGTTTTAACGTAATTGTACAATGTAATATTATATTATACGTTTGCGTCTTGTAAACCCATTTATGTGATCAGCCTATAACTACTACTAACAAGACATAACATTAAAACTTGTAAATATACCTACAGAATTCAAACTGTCATACTGGTATTGCACGTAATATGAACTACTGGTAACTGCGTTAACTAAATTTGTGCAAAGGTTTACATGAGTTAAAAAAAAGGCAGTTAGGTCGCTAATGATTTCCGCGAATGCCACATTGCAAAAGATGTTCCAAAAAAGAATTATTATATTTGTTGATTTCATCTTCACGTGAGCTACTAGTTTTTACTAAAACACTTGTAAATACTTTACAACCTGCCAATAGTAGCACTTATTTATATTTGTTGAGGACTGCCGTTTCGGGAGATGTGTCCCATTGTTACAGTCTGAGTTGACAATGAGACACATCTCCCGAAACGGCCGTCCCCAACAAATATAAGTAAGCGATACTATAAGCAAGCTGTAAAATATTTACAAGAGTTTTTTTTTAATTATTATATATTCTCTATTATATTATGCTTTTTTGAAGCCTTATATTGTACAATACTAACAGTAGCAGTAGGGAATGCTTACAACGATTTGATAATCGAATGGTTGTTTTATATGTGTTGGCTATGTGTAAAGTGTGTGCCTTGTCCGTGACTCACAGCATTGAATAATGCACTGACCTAGTACGAAACGCGTCTGCTGAAAAATAGCAGTAAGTAATGGTTTTTTGCCAAGTTGATAACAATAGTGTGTGAATTAAGAGTAGAGTTCTGGGTAATTTTACAACCGTCAAGCCTCATTGCTAAAACATAAATTGTTTGAAGATGACGAAAGACATTAGACTGCATCAACATTTTTTTTAATGCTTAAGAATTTTTAATTTTTGAAAAACATGACCTTAGATAAAAATTAACGTAAACCGCACAATACTTTATTTTAACTATATAAACTAATAATCACTTTTACCTTTCATAAATAATTATATATAAACTAGCAAAAAGGCTATAAGGATATGCTCAAAGACCATTCAACCAAATACACATACCAATAAATATCATATTTTCAACATAGTTTTGTTTTGAAAGTAATATTTATTCGAATATAATACATATATATATATATATATATATATATATATATATATATATATATATATATATATGTATATAAATTAAATTTGAATTTATATAATGAAATTTGTTTGATTAAAGAAAGAAATGTTCTTTGTATTAATCTGTGAGCTACAAGTTAGCAATTAGCATGTTTATTACTATGTATTTATATTTATTGATATATTGATATTGAAAATGAATACAATGAGTAATAATGTCCACGTTAATGGTTTTACTTTATTACAGAAAATATTGAAAAAAACAATACTTCTAGATATTTTGCAGTTCAGTATTTTCAATTATTTCCAGAAAGGTAGTGATCGCAAGAGTAAAACATTTTGTAAACTCATTCAGATAAAAGCTAGTTATAAATAATAACAAAAAACACTTGAACAAATGATAGATTGTCAACACTTGCCTTATAGTAGCACTTCCTTTTTTTACTTTGATTACGGCCGTTTAGGGAGATGTCTCCAATTATCAAGAATTAAACACCATAAAACATATAGGACAAACCAATGGATACAACACAGCAATGCTTGACAAACTATACAACCACCTGAAAAATAAACTCAATACCTAACCCAAAATATCCAACACAACAAACCTATACAATATTTAACAACACTTAGAACTGTCCTTAGCAAATGCGAGCTCTGAAGAATGTTTAAAATTCTAGTGCAAAAAGTTATGTTTAGAGCAATTATGCTGAAGTAATTTTGTCTTAAACCAAGCCAATTATTTATGTGATTTTTTTTATGCCAGGTTTGATTCTTTTTTTTTCTATGTGTACAATATTTTACTCTGTGTATAGAATTGAGATAAGAAATAAATATGATTTATGACCACCGTCTGAGCTCTTCCACTTATATTTATAAAAAAATTATAATAATTTAGTTCCAACAGGAAATAAATAATTTCTTATAGGAAATCAATTTTTTTGTAGCTTTTGTAATTAATTATCAATCTTAAATAAGCACATGTTATTACTAAATATTTATATTATTTGGACATACTATTATTTGTTTAGTATTCGTAAGTGGAAATCGTAAGGGAGTAATCAGACAGAGATTTTAGGCACTTATATCAGGTCATAATTTATATTATTTTCAGGTCATCATATATTATTTTCAATCAACCAAAACTTTTTAGTTATTGTTTAGCTTGAGTAAGACCTTGCGACGCAAGGCCTCCCTTAGAGCTAGGTCTGAAGGGATCACTCCACCCTAAGGACAGCACTGACAACACTATACAGATCACCCATTACTCATAAACTAATCAACACAATTACAGAATAGCCTACTCCATAATAACACTCAATAAACAATTAAAACCCAACATCTTAAACAAAAGACAAATACAATTCCTTACAAATTACAAACTAACTTGCAGTCCGTGCCCAAATTTTTACATGACCGAAGTAGAAGGTCATTTTACACATGCTACCAAGAACACAAAAACATTCACAAACAAAAACATCCATATCATAAGTAATTATTGTGTAACTGAGTGAAAACTTTTAACTTACTTGCTAGCTCGTTTCAAAGTAATCATTTCATTGACAAAGCCTAGCCGCTACTCGAAGTTAAAAGTTTTCACTCAATTACAAAATAATTACTTATGATTTACTCATTGAATTCAAGCTGAAATTACAACAGGCAACTTTAAAAACACCCAATCAATGTTTGCTGATTATCTCATATCCACAAACCATAACTATATAAACGTACCATCAAACCTAACAATTTCCCACAAACAAAACAAAAATAACCAACACCTCACAACCAAACAATATACAACCATATATTGTTTCAATTTATATCGTACAAACAGACAAAATCAATTTAATAAATCTCTAACGTGTTCATTATAATATTCTGAATTAAAGACCAGTATTCAGTATTGTGATTAAAGCTTCACTTCAAATAATTGTTGTTTTGACAACTTGGTTAAGTGTTTCCTCATCTTGTTGAGTTACAAAAACTAGAAGTTACATAGGTAATAAATGGTTAAAGGTAAAAAGATAAAACATATTTTGTACACCTCTAAATACCTGTCCCTTCTCTTTTATTTCCATGCATCCAATAAATGTTCTCTTTTCTTTCCCTTTATTTTTTATATCCTTTTCTTCTATTTGTCTTCATTCATCCTGTTTTCTTCTCTGATAATTGTGATAGTATTTGAGGAAGAATTTTGGAGCTGTTTTTGACAAAATTAATACCAAGATTAACTTTACTCAGGTCAGTACTAGATTACTTAAAACATATTCATAGTTTATGGTAAAACTAGAGCGTAGCTAGTGAGTGATTCACAACAGTAAATTGAAGAAGAATTTAAACAAAACCTCATTACACACTAGTTTATTAATACATATAAGTTTCGGTGACCTTGAGTGATTCCTTATAATTATTAGAGCCTATCAGTTATTGCACAGCAGCAAGGATTCAGTAAGGTAACAGCAAGCCTTATAAGGCTGGAGGAGTCTCAATATTTAATGGGCTAATTTGTGTTAATGAGTTCATTTTAATATTTTTGAATAAAAAGAATTTGATTAAGTAGTTATGTTAATATTATGCAGAAAAAATGTTTTAAAACATTTAACACTAATACTTTAGAAATATTGGTATTTTGTGTTCAAGTTAAAAGTATTAACATTTGTTGATTCCATCTTCGCATGAGCTACTAGTAATCACTTACACTTTTAAATGTTTTAAACTTGCCTATACAGGCGCGTATCCAGCGACTTGCTTTGGGGGGGGGCGATCGATGCATTATATATATATATAATATGTGTGTGTGTGCGCGCGTGTGTGTATGTAAAAACATAGAACAGAAAAAGTTCTTTCTACGCTTGCGTTAGAAATCGGTAACGTGATAAAGATTCGTAGCAAATTAGACTTTTTAATAAATAATTATTCCAGTTTCGATAACACTTATGGCTAGAGAATATTATTAATTTCATAATAAGCTATTATTATAAAAATTGTTTATTAATTAATATAAGTAGTTATTCTTCCAACACGGACAATTCCGGAGTCAACTGCGAATATTATGCTATCAAAATTACGAACTGAAAATCATATGTTCGAGACTAAGCTTCACTAGCGCTATCTGTTGTTAAAATGTTTAGACGTTTACGAGGGTATGCCGTTTTCTAGATGGTGACATGTAATCGTTTATTCTCTGCTAAACTCTGTTATTTGAATTTTATATCCCCTATGAAATCCCCTATTTTATGTCCCTACGAATTGATAAGCCCACTAAAACAATACAAATGAAAATTTATAATCAATATTAGATTTACATTACAATAAATAAAAAATTGCCTTTAGAGAGGATAAAACTCTGACTTGATAATGTTCCAGAGCTCAAAAGAAATCTAGCACCACTATTAGGAATGATTTATGCCAAAATTCAAAATATTTCAACGACAAATTAGTTTCACTTGTATAATCAAAGAAGTAATATGAACTGAACATGGTTAAATATTCCGAAATAATTGAGATATGTATAATAATGTCATTAAAAATTAAATGTTACAAGACTAGAAATCAACAACCTTTGATAGCAACTTTTACAGATTTTCATCTGTAATTTAAAAAAAGTTCTATGGAAGTTTTTAAACCTAAAATTAATTTGAATACTGTTACATGAAGAGAATATTACTATAAACGTAAACACAAGTTTATTGGCCTCTTGAAGGTTTTTAAATAATCACATGTGTTGCACTTAATTAGAAAAGAAAATTGTGGACGATCAAAATGAAAACAAAAAGGAAAGGAATTCCACAAGGATGGAAGGGCAAAACATTGATACAAATTTATTTTCTTAGAACAGAAATTTAAGTTTTATTTGCATGAACCAATAAAACTTTTATTTTACAACAAATTACACTCAAAGTTTTCTGTAATGCTGAAAAAATTATAGCAGTATCCATACAGCAGTACTAACAACCTGAAAAATATATTTACTTTAGGTGAAAACGTTTAAACTAGATACGAAATGAGATTTTGGTAGTAAAATATAAGCAGATGAGTATTCAAGGTGGCAAGGAACCAAAAATGAAAATTGTGAGTTAGTTCAATCCAACATTATTATAAAGGAGGTGGAGAAATGATATATGATAAGGATGTCAGAAAGGTCATAGCTAAGATGAAGGTGTCTGGAAGATGAGGGTAACATCATAGGTCCAATTAATACAGCAACAAAAATATTCAGGATTAGTAAAAAATGGTAAGGAACAGTCTAGCTACCTAACAATAAAAATTCAACAATACTTTAAAATACAGCGATCTGATAATAAAAATTCAACAACAATACTTTAAAATACAGTAATCTGATAATAAAAATTCAACAATACTTAAAAATACAGACAAATATGCTTTATTAAGAGTTTGTTTGAGAGCTGTGATCTAATAAATTTTATTGGAGCTAAGAGTGAAATGATATATCTCTAATTCTCACATTTTATTTACCGCTTAGCAAATTTCTTTTTTTTCACCAAATTTATTTTTGAAGGATATAAAAAATAACAAACAGATTGACATCGAAGTCAAAGGTGAACATAATAACAAGTTGATGTAAAAACATATATTAAGATAAAGTATTAACTGTTTAATTTCATAATATAAAAATATATAAAATAATCAGATAATATTTAACCTTTGAACTAACATTATTTAAGTTTTGAAGCAACTAAACCAGTAACCGCCATTTTTTCAACTCTATTGAACAACATATATATATTTTCGAATTTTATAGTCCATTACGTTCGGGGAAAACATTCAACACAATTAAAAGACACCTACACAGCACAAAAGTACACCAGAACAAACATGACAGAGCAAGAGTATGCAAGATTACATGCAACAACTGTCCAAGCTTTTATGTAGGAGAAACAGGAACAAATTTACTACAAGATACAAAGAACACACCACTCAAATCAAATTGCACCATACAGTTACAAAACACACTACACTCACACACCAATCTAAAAATCCTTCACTACATAAAAAAAGCAACAAACTAAACACAACAGTAACGAGATATACAAAAACCATAAATACTATCAACAACACATTCCAAAACACATAACACACTCACAATCAAATACTATATTTGACCACATAATGAACAACTACTCTATGAACAATAACACACCTGAGCAACAGTTTTGTCCGCGATTCACAGCATTGAACAATGCGCTGGCCTAGAGCGAAACATGTCTGCAGAAAAATATCAGTAAGTAGTGATTTTTTTGCCAAGTTAATACCAAAAGTGTAATTATAGAAAAACCTCAAGATCTACAATACAAAAACAGAAAGTTAATTTATATTACACTATATATAAATATTACTTTATTTGGATAAGTTCAATGCTTCAAGTTTTTTTGTGAATTAGAATAATGACAGACCTTATTACCTTTGGTAATAATCAGAAATTTTTTTATGACATAAAACTTCAATAATTCTTATAAACTCATTTTTCTCTAAGAAATATTTAAATGAGTTCACACAAAAAAAATATATCTATAACATCTACACATCTGTGCAAAGATAAACCACATCTTCTGGCATTTCAAAATCTAGGCTATGTGATAAATATTAGTTCTTCTAACTGACAATGAATACAGTGTATCCAAAATATTAAATGTTTTTGTGAATACTTTTCATCTATGTATTAATTTCATAAAAACAGATAGTGATTATTACCAAGGCACATCTACGCATAAACATTGTTAGCATAATGAAAAAGACTACATCTTACATCACTGTAAAATCAGTGCTTCAAACATGTACTTTACCAAACATATTACTACAGAAATTTTTAGTACTTTTTTTAAACGGGTAAACATTTATTTTTGGTAACAATTTTAAAAAATCTGAAAGAAAACTTTTATTATATATTTTTTTTACTAATTATTATAACTCAGAAATATGGCTAATGTTCTTACAATTACTTCACAAGTTATATATAGAAATAGTACTTGTATTTCATGCCGTCTGCAAACAACTTCAAAATGGTAAAAGTGGAATGAGAGAAGTACTTTCTGCAGGTTCGCTCAGTTAAATCAGACACATATATGTAATCTTAATTGTATTCATGATGCCATAGGTATTAAAAGTTTTTTTATTTTTTTATATTTAAATTACCAAAATTTGCTTAATCAACACAGCAAACTTAATGAATAATCCAAAAACCACTCAAGCATAGCAATTAATAATATGTAGGTTAAAGTTTGACAGTTGTTACACAGTATGAAATAGAGGTTTTGTTCAAACCCCCTCTTGTGCTTATTTTTTACTTCTTTAAACTCAGTCCATATGTTTAGGATTTTGGTTTGATTACAAAATTTTATATAAACATAAGTTTTCAGTTTCTGGAGATTCACACCAGAAAATAAACACTTTGGTATGGATATGTCATTTGCATAATACTATGCCAATGTTTCTGATGTAAATATACAAAAAAAATTAACAATAAGAATTATAAATAATGCAACTATTTCTACTACATTATGAAATTTATCAAAAACCAAAGTACAGTAGATTCCAGATAATTGGATCTCTTCAAAAATGATTTGTTACAATTATAAACTGTTAATCCTATTAGCACATTGATAAAGCTATCTTGCTTCTATAAAATGTATTTAGCAGGCATATGGACATCGGTTTCTCATCATACATTTATGCTGTTGTTCCTTGACACTATGTATTTTTTTTTTTTTTTTTGGTTGAATGTTTATTGTGCTTGACTCTTATTAGTGTTTTACCATCTTCATGCTTCAGATAAGCATGTGCAACACATTTTAAGCAATTGTTCTTTTTAACGCAACACAATTTAGTTGCCATGAGAACTTGAAGTGGCGAGTTAACTTGTGCCGCTAGATTGTTCCAATCGTGAATAATTCAATCCACAATAGGTTAAACGTAGTTTTAAAAGTAAAAGAGCTAAATGAAAAACCGGGTAACCTCGATTTTAGTCATTTGATATGTTACTCAGGAATAAATTCTGAACATGACAGTTTCAACTGCAAGTAGAGAGTTGAATAAACAGTGCTGAAATACACGCTCCAAAAGTAATAAGCTAGGTATTGTATTTCTAAAATTCAGCATTAAATATTTAGACAATAATGTTTAATAAACATAGGACTTATGAACATAAGTCATAACATATATTTACAAACAACTTTCTATAAAATCTTACAGTTTGAAGATACATCCATATAACATTAATGAGTATAGAATATTTATGTTCATGATTTGTCACGTCCAGTGCAAAATACGTCTGTTGAAAAATATCAGTAAGTAGTGGTTTTTTTGCCAAGTTAATACAAAAAGTGTAATTCTTTATTTGATTTCTTAATTTATTTGAAAAGAATATATTGGATCAGAAAAAAACTTACCAAATCGGCGGCTTTTTGAATCCTAATCTTTTGTCACAAATTACTTTAGTTTTTGTGATTTAAATTTTGTTCCAATTTAACAGCTGGTTAGACAAACCAATGGACCAAATAACTAACATCCAATCTATTGAAAACATGACTAATGTTGATATTAAAAGGCAAAACAATTTTATAACATGTCATCTATGGTGAATATAAATTCCTCTTTCTGTTTGAAAAAACATGTAGTGAAACTAATATATAAAATATTTTAGTATATTATTTATTTTTATCCATATCACTTATCTGACAGTTTAAAGAAAAAGATCTAAGCTTTCCCAGAACTAACCTAAAAGTAATAAGTAATCTTACATTAAACTAATGGAACATTAACTGATTCATCTACTTACAATCAACCGCTGTTACAGAAGTTCATAGTAAGTGTTCCAATACTCTACAAAGCTATGAGAGTTTACAGTCTCTAGATAGTCTCTGCATATTTGTCAGCTTGTTTCATGAGCCTTTTTAGGTTCTGAAACTGAAAAAACAAACAACTTTTATTTATAAAAATTATTTTTTATAGCTTCTGATAATGTATATAGAATGTGATAACCCTAAACAAAAATGGTAGAATTAAATCAAGTATTAATAAATATTTTAATACACAATAAAAAAATATACATATTTCAACATTTATTAAACGTAAATTTTTACCAATTGTCATGGTAAATAAAACCTATAATTTATTTTTGACACATGCATAATAAATAAGTATTTAACATGAAAAACAATATTTAGACTAAAAACCAATTAACATGTCTAACTTTTCAAAAGCATCATGCACGCGGCACAAGACGAAACATATATGACGTCAACAAGTGCTAATATCACGGACCAACAACGACACCAGTAAAATAATGGTCAAGTGATCATAAGGTGCCTTATCAGATAAGGTAAAAAGTAATTGCACTTAGTTGTGGAATAATTGTACACAATTAACAGTAATAACTTTATAAAGTCAGTGCAATGGAAAAATAATGGACAACATGAAATATATATATATATATATATATATGAGTTGTCTAGTTTCAAGATCAACCGCATATCTTTGGCCATTTTTAGTTTTTGACAGATTTGTTAAGTCCAATGTGACCTTTATAAGGAGAAAAATACCTAACATTCAAACATACTTCATCATAGAATGAGTTTCAAAATGCACTAGATCTGTGGTCTACTGTGCAATGCATGCCTTCCTTGTTATTGTGAGTGCTGGTTTAAGTGAGGTTTATTCTAGTGTCATAATAAGTAATTAAAGGCTGCTGGATATATCATCTCCTTCATACATACTAGTTGGTTTATAAACCCTTTGCAGATTAATGTAATCAGAGAATTATTAGACAAAAATTAAGGTTTTGTAAATGAAATTCAGAATCCAACATGCTTGAGTGGAGATGAACATTCAATTGTACATTTACCTAGATGTCTAAGAAGAGTTTGCAAACAATATGTTTCAATATTAAAAAAAAGTTACTATTGTTGCCCTAAGTAACCAGCTATTGTTGCTCTGGGGGCACCTGACCTGACTCCATAAATTGGAACGCAAAGGAATAAAAATTGAGGCTCATGAAAATGTCTGAGAAAGTGACCATTATTGCCCCATGTATTCTTCATTAACTAATACACACACAAGCATGCGCACACAAAGTTTACTTATTCCGATAGTAGTTCATCTTATGAAATTGATTTAAGTAATAATTTATATTTAAGTTGATTGATGTAATCATCTTGAATTCACTGATTAAACTAATTTTAAAAATACTTTACTAAGTGAATACATAATTACTTACTTGCTGACGTGTATTCACTTAGTTAAGTACTTTTAAAATTAATTTGTATTTGTTAATTCCATCTTCACATGAGCTACTAGTTTTCACTAAAAACAATTGTAAATATGTTATAACTTGCCTATAGTAGCACTTACTTATACTTGTTGAGGAAGGCTGTTTCGGGAGATGTATCCCATTGTCAACTCAGACCAGAAGAGAGTTACTGTCTTAGTTGACAATAAGACATCTCCCGAAACGGCCGTCCTCAACAAATATAAGTAAGTGCTGCTATAGGCAAGTTGTAATATATTTACTAGTGTTTTTTTAAGTAATTTGTGTAGTTCACTCAAGCAGTAATTTCCATAAGCCATTTTACAGTAGGAAATAAAACACTAAATTAAGAAAAAAAATACCACACAAAACCAAAAAATAACCAACATTATACACGTCTTAATGACAATGGTAAAGTAACAATGTTTTTGTACCCAGCATCTGTTATGCAATAAAGCTTACTCTAAACCTAAGACATAGAAAACTATTACAATGGACATCATCTTACTTATGTTAACCATAGTTATTTCTAAATAAAATAGATACCAATATATGTAGGTTAAAGTAAATATTTACTAAAACTTTTACAAATATGCCTGATATAGGGCACTGCTACTTGAATTATGGCCGAAATCACCTGATAATGCTTTTGCCGCTTAGAGGGTTAACTCTCTATTCATTTATTTACTAGAATCTGTTTCTAATGATACTCTGATTTGTTTGTTTAGACTTTTTAGCTAAACAATTAATGGAATCATGAATTATTTGTTATATTAAATGTCATCACTATGTATTATGACAAGAAAACTTTACTCTTTCTCTGTATTTACAAAACAGACGCCTGAAATAAGCCAGACCTTCATGTAAAAGATTTATTGAAAACAAAAGTTACAATAAAATATACATGCAGTTTTTGTGTTGTACACCTTGAGGTTGTTTGTATATATTACACTTTTTTGCATTTTCTTGGCAAAAAACCACTCTTACTAATTTATTCAGTAAGTAGTGGTTTTAATATATGTTGAACTCATACTAAGATTTTAAAAGTTGTGAATTTATTGCTATGAGCAAATATTTCTATTTAATTATGTCACTATATCCTCGTAACACCTTTAGTAAACCTTTATCAGCAAAATAATCACAACAAAATCACGGATAAAATCTGACAATTGAAAGTTTTTATAATTTACTGTGTTAAAACAATCACTAACGATTTAAATTCATATCTAAGGTTAAATAAAATACCCCACTTACCTTAAAAAATCAATAAAATTCAATATTTACTTAAATAATATCTTACCATTTTAACTTGTTTCAAATGTTCGACTGTGTCGGTGGGCTGTGTGCATCTGTAGCCCTTGCCCATGTTTCCAATTCGCGGCAACGGCTGAACTCTGTAAAATACAATAATCATTAAATGAGTCTTACTAAAAACTGGTTATTATTTGCTTTCTACATATAACTGATATTGACAAAAAAATTACATATTAATTTCCTTTTAGCCACGTAATAAATTTTAGCAACAAAATTATGCCCGGTGTTGGAGTGTTATCATGAATACTGAATAAATACATACGCCGGCTCTGACCTCGAGGCTTACCCTTTATTCTTTGAGATAGTATCTCAAAATCACCTTTACCCTCCTTTTCACCATGCACACAAAATTGTATAACCGGTAGTTATTTACAAGTGCAGCCACCTACGATATTTTGGAAAATTGTTCAAAACCACCAAAAAGGGCGATATATCCAAAAAATATTTTTTTTTTTTTGAGGAAAGTTATTTTTTTTCAATTTAAAGTAGGGTAAAAAATGACTTTTTTATAAATTATTTATTTTATACCATGGTTAAAGGTAACAGTGTTTTACTGTATTGCAATAGAGGTATTCTGTATTATGGTTTCCAATCTCAATAGTAGTTGTGTAATACCAATTGAAGTTATAAGTCTGTATATTTGTAACTTCTCTTCAGCTGCTATTGTGCTGTAATAACATCATTTGTCAACATTTTTGAACATTATAAAGTATGTATTACTACTCTTTTTTCAGTATGTCTCTAAAGCCATTGTGATAGTTTATATTAATAAAATAGTGTTATAAAAATTCAAATTTATTAGAGCCAAAAATTGTTTTGAATATTAACTCTTTTGCATTATCAAATAACAATATTTATTTATCTTCTAGGGTTAGGGCTTGGTTTCTTTAAATTTTTTTTATTTTTAATGCTGTATTATCAATTGCAAAAGTCGTAGATCTATTTATTGCTTTAAAGAAACCAACTACATAATAGATCGAGGCGGGAAATTATTATTCAAACAGTAGAAGATCTATTGTAGTGAAAAATATTATTTTTTAACTTATTAATTTTGTAATTTCCCTAATAAATTTTCTTAATTATAATAATTGTAATTAATATTGTTTATATTAAATAAATTTATTTTGAATTTCTTTACTCTAAATACGGTATAATGTTTTAAAACTTTTCTCACAAGGGTACACATTCTTACAAGTGTTCCTATTGGTTTTACAAAATAGGATGTGATGTCAAACATCAGAACTTAAAGTTTTTTCTTCATCATGGCTGAAGGTTACAAAGATCTGAGGCAGAAATTACAATTTAAGCAAAAATACAAGAACGAAAAGTATGACAACAACGATAAAAGGTATTTCAATTCAGCATATGTCTTGAAATAATGTTATTGAAATTTAACTAGTTGTCATTTCTTTTTTTGTTTAAATAACCTGAAATTGTATCAGCTAACCTCACTTTGATACGGTAAATTGTAGCTTTTATTTTTGTAGCGTATTAATTGTTTAGTGATAAAAAGTAATTTAACAAATAAAAAATGTTCAGATAGATTCAGAAATACTATTTATTTGAAATTTATAATAGTTATTAACAATAATGCATAGAATAGGTTAGGTTTTTCTTAACAATGACCTGTCAGTAGAAAATATTTCACAAGTAATCTTTAAACATGTAGAATGTTGGATTAGAAATTAAAATGATTTAAATCTCCAATATGTATTACCAGCTGTATGTTTTTATATTTTGTGACAAAAACAAACTTAACAAACAAATTGTTAACCTACTATAATAACGTCATTTTTTAAAAATAATACGAGTTTTATTAGCATATTGTTTTAAAAGATAACTAATTACAATTACTTCCAATTACAGGCACATTACTTCTAATTTATGAAAAGAGAATAAATTTATAACGACATACCAGGCAATAGGTTTATAGTACAGAGAATCAAACAAGTATAGCAATCCTATAAATATCCAATTTATATTTTATCTTAATATACAAATTAGTGTTATTCTATTAAGTCTTGGTATTTCAAGGAGTTTCTTTAAAACTAGCTGGATTCTATGAAGACAGGACTTTAAAGCTAGAACATTTTGATTTGAACAAACTTATCCTTGATAAAATAACAGATATCTACTTATTTTTTTAAAAAATGGTCTGTTATTACACATACTGAACTATTCTTGGTATTTTACGATTTTAGCAAAAAAAATTATACCGGTCGACGCTGAATGTCATAAGTGATAGGAAAAAAATTATTACAACTCTCACTTACGCCCCAAAAATTAATAATTTTGGAAAACTGTAATTCCCCTATACGTGGTGATAATAGTGCTGGTAAAAATGCAGATTGCCCATCCTCATTATAATGTTTATAAAATGAATCAAAAACATGTTCTGAAGCTATATTGGTAATTATTGTTTGTTATTGCCACGGAAGGTTAATTTTATATGGTTATAATTTTATACATTTAACCAAATGTACACATGTAAGGCTAGAACAGAGATTACGTGACGAAGTATTACTCTGCAGATGTAGACGTTTAATTAGGTAATGTTGTATAAAATTACAACCAAATCTATCCTGACTACTCTGCACTGAATTATTCACTCAACTATAATTTGATAAAATGGTATTTATTTCCCTGAGCGAGAGTTTTCGTGTTTTTTTTCGTATCCCTGATAACTTTCTTCTTCGACTGGTATAATTTTGTTTCCTAAAATCGTTGTAAATAAATACCCTATTCTTGTTTCTTCGTTTATAGATTTTTATACTATTTAAAAAAAAAAAAAATGGTACCTCATATTGCTGTATAAATTATAATTTATTTTATACTAGCTGACCTGGCGAACTTCATACAGCCCAACAGTCAATTAATATCGTGTTAAATTTAACTAAACAATTTAGTATTTATAAACATAATAACTGATCTAACAGATGTCCTGTGTTACCCATAAATATTCAATTCAAATAGAATTAAAAGTAAAATAAAAAAATTTCCAAAGTATAATGCTTATTACAATGTATAACCATATTCAATTATATCATATCTAACCATTTACTTATGGTTACTAAAAAACAACTATAACCGCCACAAAATATATACATATATATATATATATATATATATGAACTCATTTGGCTTCATAGTTAGTAAATACTTTTCAATCAGTATATCTAGGATTGAGCTAAAAATAATAACCTAATTCATATATTTCTCAAACAAATCTAGTTTAATTCTATATTTATTACATTCAAATAATATGTTAACATACTAAAAATAAAAAATTATTAAAATAATTTACAAATTACACTTTTTCTATTACTTGCAACCAGACATTTGTTAACTAAAAGTTGTTAATTGTTAACTTACACTTGGAGGAAATGTTTACGTCTTACGACTTTTCAGCCTCGTATTTTTGCCGCTAGGAATGCTGCTGTTGTGCTTCCTCGGAACCATTTTTTTGAAAGTTAGAAGTACTTACTTACTTACTAGCCAACGCCCACTCTTGGCATTTCTGCCATTCGGTGACGCGCTGACCAGTAGAGTATGGCCTCCTCAGATTTTAGATGTGCGCCCTTCTTTCGCTCCTCCTCCAAGGCAGGACATGTGCGCAGGTGGCATGCGTCAAAATGAACATAGCTACACAGCGGGCATTCTGCAGAGCTCATGGTGCCGAAGCGATGCAGGTGGGCTGGTAAGAGGTCATGTCCTGTGAGGATACGGAAGGAGGGGACCGCTACGAATCGATCTTCGTGTCGTATCGGTCCTGGTTTTGCCAGCCTTTCCCAAGATTTTCCATTGGCGATTTCGTGGTATGCTGCTATCATTGTCCGCTTTACTGAGGCATCGATTAGCGCTTTTGCGGCTGATAGGGGCATCTTGATTTGTGGCTGCCACAGAGTGGTTCCTCTTTTGGCCAAGAAGTCAGCCCTTTCGTTACCCATTATATCTACATGACTTGGGACCCATTGGAGTTTTATGTTCCATCCATCTTGCAGAAATTTGTTTAGCGTCATTCTTGTTTCCAACGTCAGGCTGCTATCAGTTGGAGAATTCCCGGACAAGGCTGCTATAGCGGATTGTGAATCAACCAGGAAAACGATGTTTTTGAAGTTAGCGACAGATGACAATTTATTGCAGGCTGCATTTACAGCGGCTGAAAGTTAGAAGTGATGTGATCAAAAAGTATGTGTGATCTGTGCCGTGTTTGTTCATTTAAGATGTCATTTTTATGTGCGTTGCTATGTCTATATATTTCAAACTGTTCTAGTGTGTTTAATTTATGGCCTTTGTTGCATGTATGGAGGATAGTCATGTTATTTTCCATACTTTTGCATGAGTGTTTAGTGTCCATGAGGTGATTTGCGAAGGTGGATTCAATAGTAGTGTGCAGTGCCCTTTTGTGTTCTTTATATCTTTTGGCAAAAGATCTGCCTGTTTTTCCAATATAGAACTTATTGCAGTTGTTGCATTTTAGTTTGTATACTTCTGGGTTATTGTATGTATTGATATTGTTAATAATGCTGTGTCTGATAGCTGTTTGGCTTTTATTTGTTGTTCTGTAAGCTACATTGTATCCTGCTTTTTTGAATTGGTGTGCTATCTTATTTGTGAGTTTGTTAATGTATGTGAGGGTGATGAATTTGTTTGTGTCGTGTTTTTGTTGTTACTGTTCTTGTTGAGTATTTTTCTGTGTAGTTTGTCTATTAAATAATTGTCATATCCATTTTCGTGAGCTAAATATTTGATTGTGTTTAGTTCCTCTGTGTAGTTAGTTGTGGACATAGGTATTTTATTTAGTCTGTGTAGTCAATGTTTGAATGCTGTGTGTTTATGTTGTATTAGATGGTTTGATGAACTGTGCATCAATGTGTCTGTCATTGTTAGCTTGCGGTATATGTTGAATTCATGTTTTTTTGATTTTTTGTTATGATGATGTCTAAGAAATTCAATGTTTTGTTGTTTTCAAATTCTGCAGTGAACTGTATATTTTTGTGAATTTTGTTTATATGTGTTTGGAGTTGTTGGCATTGTCTTATGTTTCCTCGGTATAGTATTATAACGTCATCTACATGTCTGTGCCAATATATTATCTTATCTGCGTGTTTGTTGTTATTTATGATTTTATTCTGTTCTATGTGTTGTAAGAATACTTCTGCGAGAATACTTGAAATCTGTGAACCTATTGGTAGGCCTTAGTTCTGTTGTGTAATGGTGTTCAAAATGCGTATGATTTCTTTTGTGATATTTTCTGGAGTGTTGTTAAGTCTTGTAAGACGAGACAATCTAAGGTTTAGGAAGGCTTAAGAGATATACAGACAAAGAATCTCGTTTATTTATATAGATTAGTATTTATATTAAAGAAAACATTTGAATAATTTCTGATGGTGTACTTGTTGAAAAAAAAATACTAATTTTTAACAGTGTTATATAATTTGTGTTATACAGTGGAATGCTGTGAGTGTTTTGACATTAGTATTAAAAGTGAGTCCACTCAATTTTTGTCATATTCCTCAAATAAATTTTATGTATAAACATGAAATTATATTATTCTCATTAAAAGTTGTGATATTGCACAACTTCAAATTTTTATAAAGAGGAAACATTCTGAAGAAAAGGAGGAAATGGGGACTAAGCTAATGCTTCCATGGTAATAAACAGTGTAGACTACTCTCATGAAATTGTCACTTGATGGCTAAGACCAGATTATTTTATATGATGCAAGATACCTATAATTACATATTTGCAATATTTTATTGGAAAAAACATGTATGTTTAATTATCGTTCCTTTATGATGTTTCATTATTTTTTTTAGTTACTTTTCTAATATTGTCAATTTAACATTCGTAATATACTGTACTTTATTAGTTTTACATTTAATTTTAAGTAATGTTGATATTTGAAAACTGTAATAGTATCGGATTCTTAGATAAAGTACTTAATTTATTTTAGCTAATACCTGCTCTCTGTTCTTATGCCATTCGGCTTAGAGTCTAGCATATCTGGATAGCCGCTTATATAGCTCAGGACAGGTTGATTTGATCCCTTTTCATGACACAGTTGAGACAGAGCAGGCACATATCAGATTCAGCCAGGCAATAATTATGAAAGTATGGCTGGAGATAATATTCAAAAGTGTGTCTGAAAATGTAGTTCTGGGTAAGCAGTTTTCTGTCAACGGTAAAGAGCCGCTGAAGAGTGATGCTCACTGTTTTCATCTAGTGGCGTCCTCTGATGCCTTTGATGATGTATTTTATACTTTCATCGATAAGGTTTGTTTCAGAGGGGAGGCCGGGGTCAACATTTGATTGATGCATTTGTGATCTACTTTTTTGAAAAATTATTTGTAGTTTCTTTCATTGCCTGCTTTGTCCACATGATGTGGGAGCCAGTTGACCAGTTACTTTGCAGAAGCTGGGTAATTGCTTCTCGGCAGAAGAATATGATCCACCATTCTATTGGAGATTGACGGCAGTTGTAATTATAGCAGCGTGGGAGTCAATAACAAAGATGATATGTTACTGAGTGATAATAAGCAAGTGCCTCTGCAGCCAGTCATTATTTCTCAATTAATATTACTTGCAGAAGCCCTAATGCCTAGAGTGATGTCGAAGAACTTTGAGAGAGCTACACCTGCAGTTCTACTGGGGGCCATTTTAGAACCATCAGTATAGACGGGGAGCCAGTTTGTCTCAGATATAAAGTATGTATGGTCTAAAGAGTGTTTTTTAGTTGGTCTGGATTTGCAAGTTCCTTGAGGGGGTCTTTTAGTTTAGTAGTAGGTACTTCAGCAGTCGTACTGTTGGAAATTTTGAGCAAGGTCGATTTTGTTTCATTGATGTTATAATGTTTTTAGTTCTTCTGCATTGTGTAGAAGAGTTAGCTGAGAGTTACTTCTTAAACATATCCATTGCGTCTATGGGCATTGAGAAGGCTGCACTGGTAACGATTCTAAGAACATTATTCTGGATTCTATCAGGATTTTGTAAATTCTGTTGGCTAGCCAGTCTCAGTGGTTTAAGATGTGTATTCTAGGCATGTTAACACATGTTATATGTGCAGTGGAAAGAACATCCTGCTTACATCCCCATTTTGTACATGATAGGCTAATCTTGTCACCAGGTTTTGCTTCTTCGCTCAGCTAATTCTTTCATGTAATTTTCCATGAAAGTTTTCTGTTCAGATTAACACTTTGATATTTTGATAGTTTAGATCCTGGTAAGTTGTCCTGTCTGTATTTCAGTGCAATAGAGGGGGGGGGGGGGTAGAAAGAATAAATAACTGAAAGACAGATTTCTCAGGATTGTCATTTTATTTCTGGTGGCCCATGGTCCTATGTTTTTTAATAAAAAGTTTATAGCTTCTAGGTGGGCAGTGCTTGTAGTATTGATATTGTGCTGATTTCATCAGCATATAGCAAGTAGGATGTGAGATGTGTTTTTTTGATAGCGGCAGTGAGGTCGTTGGTCGTTATGTTAAAAAGAAGGTAACCGAGAACTGTGCTTTAAGGTAAGCTTTTCTTTGTGTTTTGAAGTTGAAAACGTTATTCAGAAACTTCATCTTTATCAGGCATTGGGTCAAACAATTTTTAACCCACCTTATCATGCCACCTGCACTCCCATGTGTTGACAGTAATAGTTAATTCCATACTGGATCATATGCTTCTTTAAAACCAATCAGCCAGGGTGGACTGTTTTTTGTAGAAACCGTCCTATATAGCCTTGGTTAATTTCACTAATTAGTCAATAGTGGAGCGATTTTGACATAAACCTGCTTGTACTTCGCTTATTGCTTAATTGGGCATTTGTCTTCTGGAAAGTTTGTCAGTCTATGCTCGACTATCTTCTCAGCCACTTTACAGCAAACGCTTTCCTTTCTATCTTTTTGAAATTCTAGTGCGGTAAGTATACTTTTTTGACATTGGTACTTATAGGTTGCATCTGCCAATAAAAGGCTCTGTGACCACATCCATTATATTTTCATAGACTAGGCATATCTAAGGTGTACTGGTGCTTCTAGTAAAGGAGAGAAATGTATGTTTTGATCAATGATGAATCAGTTGTATCGATCAAATTAACTTAGCTAGGTGCACTATGGTATAAATTGTGTGAGAGCGTGTTAAAATCCCCTAATATGAAAGAGTTGTGAGGCCAAGTTGACATTTCTATTAAGCTTGTATTTAAGTTGTTGGTTGTAACCAACAAGATGTACCTTTGATGTCATAGCAGCCCATGTATCTAAACATCTTTGAAAATAGCTTTGTATTAGTCATTATTGATAATCCTGTGAAACACGACAAATTTACATTAACAATAATGCTTGAAGCTACTTATCTTAACCTTAGTAAGATCAAATTAGTAAAATATACAGTGCTGTAGAAATTTGGGAAGTCTGTTAAGGTTTCAGCTTTGACTGTAAAGAAAACAATCTGGATTCAATTTATAAATGAGAGTCCAAAGACGGTTCTGTAAAATTACCATTGTTAAGGCCACTATTGTTCCAGCACACTGTAGTATGCAATGCCAATGGAAAAGCACATAGAAGGGCTGCTGTTACGATAATTATTTGATGCTTTTGGCTTAATCTTCTATAAGAGGATCTTGCAGGTGCAGGGTCGTCGTAGCAGATTGGGTGCATGACGTGAGGGCCTACTGCTGCATACTTTCTTTTTTGACATATTCATACATTATAATTGTAAAGAGTTCAAGAAGCACTTTTGTTTATATAAAATTGGCCATGTTTAATGGGTTGTTTTACTACTTAGGTACTTCTTTTCCAATGACATTTATGCATTGAAACAAAAATCATTTGAAGAAGAAATTGAGGTTTTAAATTTAATAAGAGATGGTGTCCAGCAGAAACGACTTTTTGATGATGCTCAGTGTACCAAGATTGAAGGGAAGATTGATAAAGTTGTTGAACGAGGGGAAAAAGGAAAGTACAAGCCCTGTACAGTTGATAGAGCACCACTTCGAAATAAGTAAGTATTCCATTTTACTTTGTAAATCTTTATAAATTTGTTGAGTATAACTAGTATACTTTTTCTAAATTCATTCTATGACCCTCATTTGATTGAATTTGAAAAAAAAACATCCATTATTTAGAACTTATATTAATTTACAAGCACTACATAAATATTTCTGACATAGTTTTTTGTCTTTAATGTGTAGAATAAAGATGTGTACAATAAAATGGTTGTATTCTTCCTTGTGCTAAAAGAATTACATTCATTTATTACCTTGTGCTAAATGAATTACTTTAATTCATACTAATGAGTACTTTAAAGTACAGCCTTATGGGGCAAATTATACCCGCCAGTGTAACCAATCTGGTCTGCGGTAGGTAATGGCTTGTTATTGATGCTGTGATAAATTAAATAAAAAACACAAAATGTTATTAACTTGATTTTATTCACTTACTTGCTACTTAAAGCTCATTGACAAGTATAGGCAATTTTACTAAAAGCATAATACAATACAGTAGACTCTCGTTAATTCAAGGTAGATGGGACCGAGACCCCCTTGAATTAACAAACACTTGGATTACATGGAAGTACAATCCTGTGCATTAGAAAAAATAGAAGTTTTAATGATACCTAACACTATAATATCAAAAATGCGCGAAATAAGTTTATATGAACATTTTGTGGAAGCCTAACTCATTTCCTTTGCATACCGTATTGATATAAATATTTCCTTGAAGTCCGACATTATTTTCTTTCAAATAGATAAAATAGCTTCAAATAGAAATTGGCTTGAAATATCACGACTCGGATTTTCGAGACTCTGCTGTAATTGAAATGAACCTTACTAACAGCTATAAACCCTCTTGTAAACAATACTAATGAGATTTATGTAATTGTGATTTTCCACTGATAATATTTGATAGCTATGATCAGTTTAATTTACGATCTAGGTAAAGCTTGATGACAAGTATAATACACAGAAAATTTACGTTTTTCTGCAATAAGTAATAAATAAATATATATGTATATATATATATTCTTGATATTTTACGTTATCCATTGTTTTTCCGTGCACTGACTTTATGAAGTTAATATATTACTATTGTAAGTAATTTTATCCAACATTGAGTGATTCGACAATAGTCAAGTGACCGAAAGGCGCCTCATCACTCAAGGTAAAATCATTGCACTGAATGGTGGATAAAATTACTTACAATAGTAGTATATTAACTTCATATATGTATATATATATATATATATATATATATATATATATATATATATATATATATATATATATATATATATATATATTGAGAGTAATGTGTTTGTGATTTTCCACTGACAATAGTTTGTAGTTGTGGACCAATTTGACTTATTTGACCCAAGTACCTATTATTAAAAGAAATTTTAGATGCTCATCGGTTAATTTAGATCCTGAAAACATTCTTTGTGTACTTTATTTTGGAGATTTTTTTCATACTATTAAGAAGTACAAATAACAGAAAACAGCCCATGAGCAAATTTATGTTAACAATCAAATTGTACCAGTGAAAGACTTATGAAATTCCAACAAAGATGATTCTGATATTTGTTCTTAATTGTACTACTGCACTGTAAATCAATATTTTCCATTTGAAGTTCTGGGGCTAGGGTTTCAATGTTGATATGAAAAGGATTTTGAAAAATATTAATTTCATTACCAATTACATTAAAGTCTGAGAAACAAGTATCAAAATTTAATTTTAAAGTACTCAAAGCTTTGATTGCAAAATCAATGAGAAACTCAATATCATCAGTGGGGCTGAATATTTACCAGGTTTTTAAAATATGCGACAAACAATTTATGAAATTTTCATTGAAACAGTATTATTTTATTCAAGAGCGATTTGATATTAGTGTATAAATCAGAGAAAGGCTAGTTTTATCTTGGCATCTCAAATTCAGTTTGTTCATATTTTTTTCAAATGAATAGAATGATTTTACAGCTATTCGCTGTTATTTAATTTGGTAAGGGTGATGTTGATGTTTTTCTTTCAAAACATTTTTGATTATACAGTTAAAATTTAAAAAGCTTATGGTTTTCTCCGCAACTAAGACAGTATATTTTAGCATAACAAAGGAGAATGACATTTTCTCTGATTTCTTCAATAAACTTGTGGTATTGTCAGCATTCAGCCCAGTAGACCTGATGAAATTAACAATTGATATGACTGGATTTACAATGTCACACATATCCAAAAATTTTCTACACAAGGACTGTTGATGAATTATTCAGTATACAAATAATAGTTTTGAACCATAATTTTTTACAGTTTTTGACATAAGTGTAACCTCTCCTTTATTTTTACCAAAAATGTCTTCCAAAGTTTTTCAAGTAAAGGTTTTTTCAATAGTGTTATCAAAGTTCTTCATACCCTTCATAGCTTTTTATGAATGCCTTGAATAAAAATCAACAGCTGAGCAGTATCCGTCAAATCCAATAACTTATCCAAGCTCAGAGAAAACCTCTTAGGATTTCCATTTTTGTCAGATACTTCAGACTATATATTTTCTGCGAAGTTATGTACATTCCGAGCCACGATGTTTGATGACAAATTGACAGTTTCAAATAAATTAACCAGTTTTTTGGGGGAACATTCTTCGGTTACAGCAATTAGGCATTCTTTGATTATATCTCCATTAGGAAATGGTTTCCTATATTTTACAATTTCAAGATCCACAAGAAAACGGGGAGCACTTGCAGCCTCTTGTTCAAGGTTAACTTTCCTAAACAAAGATTGCTTTAATCATAATCCACTCCTCAAAGTATAAAATTCTTTTGGCTTCAAACTCAATGTTTTTTTTGAGTAATTCTGAATATGATGATGAGTCCTCAATTCATAATAATGTTTTCATAATATTGTTATATTCTTTGAAAATGGCAATGGCTTCATTACAAATCAAATATACTACGTTATTACTGAACTAATCACAAAATATTGATGCTTTAAATGTTTTCCATTCACTCCCTTCTTTACTCACTGGCTGTTTTTGCTTCATTTTCGTAGTAGTAATTCACACATAAAAACAAGTCAGATAAAAATACTATGTTTGGGCGTTCAAAGATGACTTTTAACAGTATTTCCCACTACATTATTTCATAACATATAGTTCCACTTCCTTTGCCTTCTGGGATGAGTAACTCGTGGTAATGCTACTAACTTTTTTATACTCCAATTATTGCCATCTCAAAATGAGTAGAATATGCAATGACTCTGTCAAACTGTCGAGGTTGTTCACAAATGTTTTCGAAATTACTACAAGTAACATATGTTAGCTATGGAGGGGCTACCACTTTATGATTCCACTTTTGACCACTAGACCACGGTTGTAAAAATACAACATAATAATTGAACTAACGAATTTAATAAGTTTAACCTCCCTTGATTTTATTGTTTATTTCTTCTTCCATGGTAAATTTCATGTTAGGGTGTAGGTCGTTGATTTCTTTTAGGATTATATTATTATTTATTGCTTTATTTTAGGAGATCTATAATACCAGAAAAAATATGGCCTACATTTAATAACAGAATTTATAAAATCAAATGCCCAGACTGTAATAAATCATACATTGGCAAAAAAATGAATTAAAAGACAGAATATATTTAATTTATTTTGTAGATATTTTTTTGGAGAGGGCTACACATATGGATCACAACTAACCCGTCGAGGTCCAGGGATGGAACGACTCTACAGACCAGGTGAAGTAGACCCAATTCCCAGCTGGGTTAAACGACTTGTTATTAACCCATTGGTAAAGGCAGGCATTGTAGCCGAAGGATTCGTCAATTCAGCTGTTATTAATGATTATAGGCCTGGAGGTTGTATTGTGTCTCATATAGATCCTATACATATATTTGATAGGTGAGTGTTAATTTTATTTAAAATATTTGATTTAAAATTCTGTTAGAAAATAAAAGCATAATTTCAGTTTACAAAAATTTAAACTTTTAATGATTCATTAGTCATATTTATTAAGGTATTACTGCAATAACTGAATAAACAAAATTCCTTCAAAGATTTCATATTAGATATATAATTTATTGTGTTGTAGGCCTATTGTGTCAGTCTCCTTTATGAGTGACTCGGCCCTCAGCTTTGGCTGTAAGTTTACCTTCAAACCAATCAGAGTGTCGAAACCTGTATTTTGGTTACCTTTACCACGTGGCTGTGTTACATGTTTAAGGTATATATGATTATTGTATAGCAAAAGCTTATAGATATGATAGCAAAATTATTTTCTTTGTATTTTACAAGTTCTACTGCCCTTTTCATATCTTGTGTTTGTTTTGATTTTTTGAGTGTATAACTGATGACAAAGAGAGAGAGAAAAAAGCATGGTTAAATAAACTATATATATTAAAACAACATATGTTATTCGAATACAAGAATATTTCTTGTATTTGAATAACATATGTTGTTTTAAATTATTAAACAAGAAAACGTATTATATATATATATATATATATATAGATTTTTTGGACTAGGAGACTGACAGACTTACCTTGGTAAGAGTCCACACTGTAGTCTTGAAATAGAAACACATAAAAGCACTTAAACAATGATATATTTCAACCACACAGTGGTCTTTATCAATCGAAGAGAAAACACAAAAAGAAATATGAGAGAATGAAATAAAATAAATATAAGTTGTAATCACAGATTGTGTAGAGTGGACATCAGATGACACAGATGCACTGATTAAAGATATATATATATATATATAAATTGTTTCCATGAGCATATGAGTGATTATAGTTTATATAAGTCTGTCAGGGGAAAAGAGATAAGGCTATTGAAAAAAAAAAAAAAAAAAAAAAAAAAAAAAATGGATTTATCTGATGTTGAGGTTAGGGGATTCTCTGGACTTGGTATACCACTGGTATGATAGTTCCCACCTTCTCAGTTCTGAGGGATTGCAATCAGGGGGGAGTGATTTAATTATTTTTGTGGTATAGCAGTCATCAAAAGTTGTGATGTTGTGACTCGCAGCATGTTGAGCTGTTGGTCTATCCATATTCATAATTTTAACATCATGTCTGTGGCCATTCATTCTGTTATTCAGACCATCCGTGGTCAGGCCTATGTACTGTGCTGAGCAAAGTTTACATTGTAGCTGGTATATGACATTTTTCGATGTACAATTATGATGACCCTGTATTTTGAAGACCATTTTTGTTGTTTGGCTGTTGAAACTATTTGCTGAGGGGTGTATTGGACATGTCTTGCATCTAGGTCTATTACAAGGGAAGGAGCCATGAGGAAGTTTGTGTGGTTTCTCTGCATCAGGGTCTGGTAGTTTAGGATGTACTAGGATGTTTTTCAAGTTGGGAGGTTGCTTGTAACTTGAAAAACTTTTCCAACTTGAAAAACATCCTAGTACATCCTAAACTACCAGACCCTGATGCAGAGAAACCACACAAACTTCCTCATGGCTCCTTCCCATGCAATAGACCTAGATGCAAGACATGTCCAATACACCCCTCAGCAAATAGTTTCAACAGCCAAACAACAAAAATGGTCTTCAAAATACAGGGTCATCATAATTGTACATCGAAAAATGTCATATACCAGCTACAATGTAAACTTTGCTCAGCACAGTACATAGGCCTGACCACGGATGGTCTGAATATCAGAATGAATGGCCACAGACATGATGTTAAAATTATGAATATGGATAGACCAACAGCTCAACATGCTGCGAGTCACAACATCACAACTTTTGATGACTGCTATACCACAAAAATAATTAAATCACTCCCCCCTGATTGCAATCCCTCAGAACTGAGAAGGTGGGAACTATCATACCAGTGGTATACCAAGTCCAGAGAATCCCCTAACCTCAACATCAGATAAATCCATATTTTTTTTTTTTTTTTTTTTTTTTTTTTCAATAGCCTTATCTCTTTTCCCCTGACAGACTTATATAAACTATAATCACTCATATGCTCATGGAAACAATTTATATATATATATATATATATATATATATATATATATATATATATATATATATATATATATATATATATATATATATATATATATCTTTAATCAGTGCATCTGTGTCATCTGATGTCTACTCTACACAATCTGTGATTACAACTTATATTTATTTTATTTCATTCTCTCATATTTCTTTTTGTGTTTTCTCTTCGATTGATAAAGACCACTGTGTGGTTGAAATATATCATTGTTTAAGTGCTTTTATGTGTTTCTATTTCAAGACTACAGTGTGGACTCTTACCAAGGTAAGTCTGTCAGTCTCCTAGTCCAAAAAATCTAAATAATCTTTACCAACCAAAACTAACCTATATATATATATATATATATATATATATATATATATATATATATATATATATTGATTTTTTGGACTAGGAGACTGACAGACTTACCTTGGTAAGAGTCCACACTGTAGTCTTGAAATAGAAACACATAAAAGCACCTAAACAATGATATATTTCAACCATACAGTGGTCTTTGTCAATCGAAGAGAAAACACAAAAAGAAATATGAGAGAATGAAATAAAATAAATATCATTGATATTTCAAGACTACAGTGTGGACTCTTACCAAGGTAAGTCTGTCAGTCTCCTAGTCCAAAAAATCTAAATAATCTTTACCAACCAAAACTAACCTATATATATATATATATTGATTTTTTGGACTAGGAGACTGACAGACTTACCTTGGTAAGAGTCCACACTGTAGTCTTGAAATAGAAACACATAAAAGCACTTAAACAATGATATATTTCAACCATATAGTGGTCTTTGTCAATCGAAGAGAAAACACAAAAAGAAATATGAGAGAATGAAATAAAATAAATATCATTGATATTTCAAGACTACAGTGTGGACTCTTACCAAGGTAAGTCTGTCAGTCTCCTAGTCCAAAAAATCTAAATAATCTTTACCAACCAAAACTAACCTATATATATATATATAATATTAAAATAATAAACTTGGCATTGATCATCGTTTGAGTTCAATTTATTGTTAAAATTGCATGCCATTAGAAGCACTATATATTGTAAATTTTGAATGAAACTCATTTTAAATGTGTTTAGCTTCTAATGGCATGTAATTTTAACAATAAATTGAACTCAAACAATGATCAATGCCGAGTTTATTATTTTAATATTATAAAACAATGTTTCGGTCACATTTTAGGTGGCCGTTTTCAAGCTTTGAAAACTACAAACATAAAACAATAATAGTTTTAATTTAAAAATTAGAGTTTTTGTGTATTTAAAAATTAGATAAAGTTACAAACTTTTTTTTGTATCTAATTTTGAAATTATGACTATTATTCTATAATTAAAAGGTACTTAACTAAGTGAATACGTAATGGCTTACTTGCTGACGCGTTTCAAAACATTCGTTCCTTTTACGAAGCTAACCCTCTACTGGCGGCATCATGTTAGGTATAAATTACTATTGTTTTATGTTTGTAGATTTGAAAGCTTGAAAAGGGCCACCTAAAATGTGACCGAAACATTGCTTTTATAATATTAAAATAATAAACTGGGCATTGATCATCGTTTGAGTTCAATTTATTGTTGAAACTCTTCTTGTTTATCCTTACAAACTTTGGTCTTTTAAGTTTAAGAATAATATTCATTAACTGCCTGCCTTATACTCATTAAACAGTTATATTCTTAATGTGAATTAATAGTTAAATGTATCAGTAACTAATTATTCAACTGTCATATTGTTTGTTATAACAAAAGCAACCTGTTGGAATAGTTCACATTTGCATTCTGATTGACTGTAAAAGTATATTGCGTAATGTGTGATTAATTTATTGTCTTTCATTTAATGACAATAATAAATTTTTAATAAAATAACTAGAATACAAATAACCTAGATAAAATATTAAATTTTATTTAGGCAATTAGATTTATTTGTAGCCGTATTCACTAAAGATGATGATCCATTTGATTAACAAAATAATTTATTGTGAGTATTTCTGATCTAGTAATTATTTTAAAACTTATACTGACTTATAGCCAAACTCAAGCCTAATTTATGTTTTATGACACTACATCTACTTTTTTATACAAGCCATGTATTTTTTATGCAAAATGTACTGTGAAAGAAATACGTTCTGTTTTTTGGTTCACATACTTTTAGAAAAATAGCATAAGTTGATTAAGAACATTTTAAAATGAAACACCTTCATCACAAAATAGATATATTCAGTTAAAAAAATATGTATCTGCTAATTTGGGCAAAGTCTATTCAAAAGGAACTGAAACACTCAATGTACCCTCAAGTACTATTCTCCAAAATACTACCTCCCTAACTAATACATGAAGTCGCACAGGTGTCATTTCTTATAGGTTAAGAAAGAGTTTTAAAAATGCACCACAGGTAGTTTAATGTAAAATTCTGCTATTAAATATGAACTATATAAAAAAAAGCAACAATGTTTTTTATATAATTTTTCTCTTGAAAAAACAAAAAATATGTACAAAGGTCATATTTTGAAAACACTTGATGTATTTTTAATTGAATACATTTTTGAAAAGTTTCATTTGAAAACACTTGAGAATATCTGTCATGTTCTTGATTTGTTAGTAATCTTTTTGTAAAAATGTTATAACAAACAAAACTTCACAAAACACAAGACTAGTATACAAATATTATAGTTATATTATGTTAAAATTATCTTATAGTAACATTCTTGTAAAACAAAATTCTTTAAGCTTAGCTTGTGAAGGTAATCATTAATAAGACATGTACACTAACTTACAAATATTAGTTTATTAATCAGATGATTTTTAGCCATAAAGTCGTCATCTTCAGTGAGTTTAAGTACTATAAAAACACAATTACAATTGAAGTGAAAGTGTGGCTACATCCCATATTTATGTGTAATTGGTCAAACGCCAATTCTTACATATTCTTGTGACAAAAATATTTACATTGAAATAAAAGTTTTAATAGGGCCTAATTAATTATTTACAATATTATTATTATACAAAGTTTCCATGCATTGAACTCAATAACTCTAATAAAATTTTTTAAAAGGCTTACTTTGTCTACTCATGATTTTTTTTAAAACAATGTTCAGCCATTGCAGATTTCTCTGTGACATTCAGTTTGACAGGAAATACAGAAAAAGAATAAGATTTCTGGAAGATCATAAAGATAAATTTAAAGTCAAATTTTGTGAGTTGCCTTGAATTTATAAGTAAACAAAGTTTGAATAGTGAAAAATTGCTAAAAACACTAACTTACATTGAATAAACTGTTCTTCACAGGTATAGTTAAAGGCGTAAGATGTGCACACCCCTTTCCACTAGAACTGGTCACTGAAACACTTTAAATTGCCTGAGTTTTTAAATGTTCACTAAAGAATAAGTGATACAGTAGTTTCACTAACAAAAGTTTCATAAGTAGATGACCACATATTAACACTTGTTGTTGAATAACGTTTGATAAGAAAATAATGAGAAATGTGAAGTTAATAATTAGCTGAATTTCATCAAATAAATAACTTTTGATTTGGGATAGATCTTGACACTTATTCGAGGAAGAATTTGTAAGATCCAAATGGATGAAACAGCTAGCACGAATGAGCCAAAATGGCAGAGAGAAAACCAAAATGAAAAGAGAAACATGTGTCTTGTCTGAGTAATTACTTAGCACTGTCCAAAAATGGCGAGAGCCTTGGGTAGTATAGCATGCGCTGTTGACCATGAGCAATAGATTGTGTGCAGTAATTTGACAGATAACCAAGCTGTAAGGATTTTTAAATCTGCGCCAAGCGTGTTATATTTCATGTGGGGCAAATGTTTTTAAGCTCTAATTTTAACATTCCTCTTAATTTGGTCTATATACTTAAGTGGACTTATGTGGTATATTTTAAAATATGAATTTCTGATTTTTCTTCATTTGATATGACATCTTTCTGATTCCCTTATAATTATTTTAGATTTTTCCAGTAACAATGATTATGGTCACATTACTATATTTTTTTGCAGTGATATATGTTTTGTGGTATATTTCACTTTGTTCCTATTCAGTGGAAAAATAATGTTGGGTTTGTGCTCCCCCAGCAATGAATTTTTGGTTCAAGAAGACAAGTACTTTTTAGTTGAAGTACCAACCTGAAACAAGTGTTATGAAAAATATTAATAAATCAAACACAATAAATGTATTTATTTTAAGACCAACACTCAACTGGTATCAATTTATTTATTTTTTTTAACATACCACAAATTGTATCCCTTACACAACCACATTTTATACCACTTATAACATCAGTATTACATCACTTCACTGAACGAAAATAATAGCCTACCCATGAGATTCTAAAAGAAACACTTCAGAATCGCTTTATTAAAGACAACTATTGATTTAACAAAATCTGTTGAATAATTTTGAAAGTTGGTATATTAATAAATATGACAAGAATAATTGATAAAATTGTGATAAAGGGCTTATCCCGAACTCTCAGTTATATTCATTAATTAGGAGGTAGTTGTAGTCTTATTTTGTAAAAAAATTATAATTGTATTTAGGTAACATTGAAAAATGTGTAATGATAACTCTTCACCATGGAAGTTTAGAGATCAAACCTAGTTGTAGAAGGGGGATTTACTGCAACATGATTTGTCAGATAATGTAAAGGAGGCGTGGGAAAGTAGTTACCAGTATATATATTTAATGAAAAATGTTATTTTAAATGTTTTGTAAATTATCTGAGGATGATTGCTATGCAATTGAAATGTACATAAGGTATTAAATAAACAAAAAAGTTATTTGTGGTATAGAGGTTTAATTTATTTAAATTGAACATTATGCCACAGTTGATTTATACAGTTAGTTAAATTTAAACATTACTATTCTGGGATGAAATACCAAGAGAATAATTTTAATAAATACTTTTTGTTAAGCATTCATATTTAAGTCTTTGATTATTATAATAGGTATAACATTACATCAGTATTGTTTCTTTTATATTAATTATTTTAATTTCAGTGGATTTGCTGCAGATGAAATTACACATTGTGTAAGACCGGAGGATACAGTGGATCGAAGGGCTGTTATTATTTTACGCAGGTAAATATCAACACTTGCAGTTTTTGTGTTGTACATCTTGATGTTTTTTTAATAAATGATTACTTTTGGTATTACTTGACAAAAAAACCGCTATTTAGGTCAGTGCATTGTTCAATGCTGTGAGTCAAACAAGACTCAAGCATTGAACAATGCACTGACCGAGTTTGATACTCCTCTGCTGAAAAATATCAGTAAGTAGTCGTAAATGTCAGTTTACGTTGAAAAATGTAACTTGTTTTGTCAAATTTCTACATGTCTATCAAAATAAATGTGTTTTGGGCTGTTTGTCCTTCTATTATACAGCATGTGATATTACCCAAAGCCTGTTGTATAAATTCACTTAGTTAGGTAGTTTAAATTTAGTTTAATCAGTGAATTCAAGATGATTACATCAAGAAACTTTTTTTAAATGATTTATGTACAGAAACAATTATCTCAATTCAATAAATACAGCGAAACTTAATTATCCAGGGTAATAGTGAGAAAGGTTTGTCAGATACATAAAAACCATAGTTAATTAAGACTTATTTAATGAATTATACACATAGTAAACTTCCTTCAACGTTCATATTTAATAGGTTTTATTGCTTTTGAAGCTCTTTTTCTTTGGATCCTCATACTCAAATAACTTGTATGAAAATTCAAACCTAACATGTTATCAAGTGTTTTTCTTAGTAGAAAATGCTTATTTCACAACTTAATCTAGAAAAAATATCAGTTTCAAAGGTCCTACAAACATCCCTGGAACATCAAACTTTCTCTTTCTTGCTTGACAAAGTAGATGCGGTCTGGAGGATGAAAGGTATATAAGGGTTTTCATAGTAATCAATGTCCCTAAACGTAATAACAGTTTGTTTAAAAAAGTTGTTTTTTACACTTATTGAACGAATATTCCATAGTGTGCGTGTACAACAAAACTAACTTCTTTTTAGGTTAAAGGAAGTAGTTTATTTGAGATGTTTTGGACTAGATAGTTGTTTAGTACAAAACCTAACCTTTTCTAGTGGTTCCCGACATGACACAGCTGAAACCAAAGACAGGTTTAAGCAACTGTCAAATTTATCACACTCTGGCAATTCTCATCTAAGGCCTTACGTAATTGCAGTACAGTGCTCTCTATGCTCTATATCTTATGGAATTTTTCAAACGTCAATTAAATTTAAAGCCTCTTATGGCTTCTATATCATACCTAGAATGTGTTGTAAACTTTAGCAGCATTTCCACCTTTGTTTATTGTTGCTCATCTATCTAACCAGGATCACTTCTAGTTTTTCATCTCTTCTTGCCACGTGGAATCTCATTTTTACTCTGTTTTATCTGTTTTTGACATCCAACTCTTGTTTATTTAATTGTCGATAGTTTATTCAATTCAAATCTTTATTCATGTTCTTACTTAATTGATTATTTTCTACTGCATATTTCAGTTGAACATGCCTTTGTTCTTTATGAACATTGAAACTGAACTTTTTAATCTCATTCGTTATTTGCAAGGTATTATTCACAACCAAAAATACTATGTATTAATAGTATTCATTGAAGGTTTAAGGTCTAGGCAGAGATATACATTTTTGGCATATAGTTTTGCAAGAAACAGGAGTTCAAAATAAGCAAAGATTTTAATGTATTTTGAATGTTACTATTTGTTTTAAATCTAGCTAAAATGACTCAAAATACAACAATTGTAGAGAAATATTTATTGTTTTAAATATTTCATTGAGTCTTTTTGGAGTTTTCAGTTCTATCTTGTAAGTGCCTGGTCATAGGTAACTGCTTCCTTCCTTTTTAGCCTCTCTTGTCAGCAATGAACTTTTTGTTTGGATTAGTCAAGTTTTGCTGCTGGCTTAGCTCAACTGTCATTTTTGTAATAACATATTCATTTTAAAATTATAAATTAATAGTATTTTGGTAGGATTCATATTTCATACTACTATTACGCATTCAATGAAAGGATATTTTACCACCAAACTACTCTGCTCTTTCTTCTATTTAACTTACAGGCGGCGTACACACCAAAGCTGAAGCAAGGAGAGCGAGGCTGGGGGATACGATGCCATCTAAGCTGAGCAAGATCTGCTATGCATTTGCACTGAAGCCGATTTCCACTTAGTAGGTTTTATAGCCTTGTAGTGAGAGGTGCTACCTTCCTATCAGTCTCAGTTGCAACGTAGTACAATAATAATGTCATCAACTTTGATGATGATGATGATGATGTTATTGAATATAGTTCCTCACTTAATTATGAATGTGGGCGAGAAAGAAGGTGACACTGGCTAGTGAGAAAGCTCACAGACTAGTAGAGAGTTCATATCTCTATTACAAGAAACTCCGAGAAGATGAAGAACTGTTTTGGAGATATTTCAGAATGAGTAGTCACACATTTCATTATTTAGTAGAATACATTAGTCTACAAATTCAATACTAACTTCTGCAACAGACTGAACGAAGGCAAAAACAGTTTGGCAGAAAAGGCTTGAATTGGCAGAAAGTAGGATTGCACAAAATGGCTGGGCATAGCTCGGTCTCGCTCAGCACGGCCCAGCATTGTATTTCAAAACTCTGATATAATTACTGCGTGTTTAGTGACCAGGTGATTTTCACACGGCTCGGCTTTGCCCGGTCATACTTTGCTGGTGACATATTGGTACGCCATTACTCCTGAAAGGGTTCAGTATTTTACTTACTGTGGCACTACTGAAAGTTATTTAATAATAATTAATGGTTTTTACGTAATTGTTAAATAGAATTTCCCATGTTTGTAACATCAAAACAACACTACAGCCACAAGAGTAAAAATTACATCAACATCTAAAAATATTAAATTTTAGCTATAATGTAAACTGTACACTGTTGCATTTTTCTTGTTAACATTGTTTTCTTTGTTAGAGTGTTGCCAAATGCTCCACGACTTGAGTGTAATGAACCATTGTTACCTTTTCCATCATTGAATGATGACTACAAAATCAATGGACTCTCCAGGTAAACAATATCAACATTAGCCACAAATAAATAATAAACGTCAAAATATAAATTGTTCTGAAAATTCTGTCAAATTTCAATTCTGATAATGTGTTTTCATTGAATACATATCTGTTAAGATGATGTTTTATTAACTCACTATTTTAATGGTTTTAAACTACTTCTCTACTGGCTTATAGTCAAATACTTACATCATTTAAATAAATGAACTCTGTTTCTTCTTTTGCATATTTTATATGTAAGAAACTTGAAAGTTTTCTGAAAGCACCCATAACAGCAATCAATTACAGCTCATTTTCTATATTTTACAAATCTAATATAAACTCTATTATTATTATTGCAAATTCGATAAATCAAAGATAAATATTTAAATTTTACTGACATGAAATATCGAATGTTATCAAAGTGAAATATAGAAAGTTTTTGACAATGTAAAATATGAACCATGTAAAATGTTTAATTTTTATGCCATACTTTTCTTGAGAGCACATAATAATAAATTAGTAGATAATTCATTTTTTGTTAAATTTAGTTCTTTTGTAAAACAATATGATAGGATAATTGCTTACATATAAAATAGCTATTTTGATTCTGTTCAATCAAAGTATATGTAGGCAGCTCCTGATAATTTGTCCCAACTTCATGCAAGAACTCCTATGAATTAATAAATTCGCAAATTATCTGCAAAATTGTTTAAGTTTAACATCCAGAAAGAGGCCCTAATATATGTAATATATATTACCCATATATATAGGAATTTTTTGGACTTGATAGGAGACTGACAGACTTACCTAAAGGCAATAGTCCAAAACTGCAATCTCTTGGAAATAAGCACATATAAAACACTTAATACACTTTTATTTGAAATATTTCGATCAACATGATCTTCTTCAGTCAAGAAAGAGAAAAACAAAACTTGGTTTTGTTTTTCTCTTTCTTGACTGAAGAAGATCATGTTGATCGAAATATTTCAAATAAAAGTGTATTAAGTGTTTTATATGTGCTTATTTCCAAGAGATTGCAGTTTTGGACTATTGCCTTTAGGTAAGTCTGTCAGTCTCCTATCAAGTCCAAAAAATTCCTAAATAAGCTTTAAGCTCTACTAGAACTAACCTAAATATATATATATATATATATATATATATATATATATATATATATATATATATATATATTATTATGTTATCCATGGTTTTTCCGTTGCACTGACTTTATGAAGTTAATATATTACTATTGTAAGTAATTTTATCCACCATCAAGTGCAATGATTTTACCTTGTGTGATGAGGCGCCTTTCGGTCACTTGTCCATTGTCGAATCACAGATTACTTTTTCTCAATTTTTCTGGTGTCAAGACACAGAATTTTTCTTTTAAGAGATTCCCCGATTTGAACCTCTTAGATTTTTTTTGTATGGGGACACATGAAGAAATTAGCATATGCTCAAAAACCGGATAATGAACATGAAATTTTACTGCCCAAGAACAGAATGAACAGAATCATGATTGCTGCCCAAGAAATAAAAAAGGGTTCAATAATGTTAGAGAGTCCCATGGCTTTTTTAAATCGTTAAGCTGGAATGTGTATTAACAATTGAGGTGGAGATTTTGAGTAGCTCTTGTAATACTGTTATCAATGTAAGTTGATTAAATAATTTTATAACTGTATGAAGCAACTGTGGCATAATGTTTATTTTTAAATAAATAAAACCTCTAAACCACAAGTAACATTTATTTAAACCTTATGTACATTTCGATTGCCCAGCAATCATCTTCAGAGGTATTTAAAAAATACAACTGTGTGCTACAAGTATAATCAGCCCTTGCCTATTGTTTTTTTTCTGCATTGTTGCATAACTTGAGTTTTGTAGATAAATAAATCTTTATTTATGTACACGTGTCTCTTTCTGGTGATAAACTGATTAGTTTACGCTGTTTTATCTAATATATTTTTCAACTCCTATTAGTTCACACTCTCCTTATACCTTGTACAAATTTTGAATCGTTAATCAAAGTCTTTTTATTCATCCACTGAAGTTCAGATAAATTTTTTGAAACCTGTAGTGGATGACACTTGATGTTCATACAGTTTTTCCAAATATTAATTAATTAATTAAATTTAAAAGTCATTAAGTTTAGTTGTATATGGGATATAAAGTTTTCACAAAAGTGGCAAATTATACCTATAGTTATTCTGCCCAATTATCATTTCATAAAACAGCTGATTTTATGTTATAGGCTATGTGGTAAAACAGCTGTTTTAACTCTTATGTTATCTTAGTTTATTTATATTAATTGTAATTATTAAATAAAATACGATTTTATTTGTTGACCTAAGTAGGAATTTACTATAATTTTTTTTCTTATAAAGGCTTATAACATTTATTATGATAAGCAAATATTTTACTATAAATTGTTTACTGAATTTTACTATATTGTTGAATGCTTTTTTATTTTAAAAATTGTTGTTACCAGGCCTAAGGAGGACAAACCAAAGAGTCGCAAACGCACCCTGAAATCAATAATCCAAACACTAAGTGATATTGAAGAGAGCACAAAACGAGCTCGAGTAGAGTCAGATGTTGATGGTTGTAATAACACAAATTGTCAAAACCAGAAGATTGAATGACTATGTTGAGACTGCAGAGGGAAACAGGGTAACTTGAAATCTCAAGAAATATTAGTAGAATAATATATCTAGTCTTAAGAATTGGTTTAAGGAAAAGCTTTGGTTTTAGTTTGTTGTTTCTGATAGAAAAATCAAAAAGCCTTATATTTTATAAGAATTAAGTTGCCAGGACTGATAAAATTTAATGGATATATTTTAAAGGCAAACAAGTTTTGTAATATTGATAAATCTATCAATGTTTTGTAATCCTGTTCAGGTTTTATGTCCATCTCCGGAGTATCCGTTTCAAGATCTTCCAATTAATGGGTTTTTTCAGAATTGTTATCAATATCGATACTTCTTTAATTAACATTTGTCCAGTCCATTTGATTTGTAATAAATGGAAGAGAGATGAGCATTGAAAGTTGCCTTTGTATTCTGTCCATGATATCCGAACTTTGTTTGTATATTTAGGCATAAGAATATTTTTTGTGTGAAATCAATATATATTTTCTCTTCTTGTTAATAATAATGCTTAAACTCCATCAGGGCATTAGTTTTATCATTTTATATTAAGGGGAAGAGAAAATATAAGTATATATTTGGAACAGTATTATAAATAAATATTATATAGCATCAAAACCGGTTTAGGTACTTAATACCTTTTTTTGTTATTAAGTTTTAAAACATCGGCATTCGTATTGTATTTGTAAATTAAAGATTTTAGAGTAATAAATATGATTTATTTTTTTACTTAGTAAAAGTAGGTCTATTAACTAACTGTATAACATCTTTTATGTTATTGTATCGGGATTTGTTAAATTTTCTGAAGCCTTTCTTTTACTCCTAATTTTTTTAAATAAAAATGAGCTTCTATGTATTTTCCAGGCTATAATATGTAAGAAGGTTTAATGAATTCCTATGTATTTTGCAGGCTATAATATGTAAGAAGGTTTATTAAATCCTTATTTTGACAAAGTTACCATATTAATAAACTTCGACCATTATACATTTTTGTGTTTACTTTAGTAATGTAGTTGTAAAAAATATGAATAATTTATTTGTATCAAAAAGTATTCTGCAAAGCATTATTTTCTTGCTGTGATTACCAACAATTATGAAAGAAAACAAAATATTTTGTCACCTTTATTGTTTATAAAAATAATGTGCCCTACTTTTAATTTCGCTTTAAATTTTACAAAATGTGTATTTTCAGGAATCAAAATTATTTTAAAGCTAGAAACGTTTTATTTATATTTGTTACACAAAGTTAACTTCCTGTAAACAGTTTTTATTCACTACATACATTTCGTTTCATTACACTTAAAAGGTAATACAATTTTAAAGTTTTTATAGCAACATATAATCTAACTATTTGCAGTAAGTGAGAAATTTAACAAATATTCTAAAAGGTATTGGCTTTTATTTATTGTGTAAGAACATCTGGTTCAACAACAAAAATAGACCATTAAGCCTTATAGATTTCTACCACAAAGTGCCATCCTAATAAAATTGTTATATGATTGTTTTGTAGAACCTATTTTTTTAAAAATTTTTTAACAAAATAAAATGTTAAAATTTTTATTGTAAGTTAACAAAATATATTTAATGTTACTGCAATATGTATTCTTATGTAGTATTTTGTAACTGTTACATAATGTTACTTTAGTTTGTTATTTAGTTAATAAAGAACAAGTGTTGGGTTTGAGATAACAGTAAATGTATGATATATTATTTTTCACGGGTTATATTACAATTTTTGTTATTTCTAAGTCATTTATGTATATATACATAATGTAAACCAAACCTTTAGATTTTCTTGCACAAATATTGTTTGTTTACACCAAATAAAATGTATTTTTGGTATTACAATCAATGTAATTTATATATATTACATATAATTGTTATTTGTATTTATAATAATATAAAATTTAATTTGTTTAAAGAAAGGATTTTAGGTTATTTTCCTTTGCCTGTGCTTACTTGGTTAAAAAGTTGCATATTTTGGATTTTAATATCATCAACAAAAAGCATATAAATAATCTTACCAATCCCATCATCAAGTTTGGCACTTTTAAAAAGTTAGACAAAAATTGGTGAATTATATTAGTATATTTAATATCCTAAACATTTCTAGATATTCAAGACAAAGTACAATCAGTCAAACCTTTAGTAGTTTTCATAATTTTTTAAGTGGAAAAACTACTGCTAAGCAAGATAAATTTTGTCTTTAAGTGGGCAATGAGTCAAATTAGGCAGGAAACAAGATTCAATTCTCAGCTTTTGCTTGACACATGGCTCAAACATGATTTAGTCATGGTCGAGTTAGAGCTAGGTGGATAGTAGTACTTGACAATAAAGCCATATTCATCAACTCAAAGCTCATTTCCCCTAATGACAGACCTATACTGCTCTTGGTTATTTAGTTTAATTTGTATTTAGAGTTAATATTTATTACTTTTATGTCAAAAATTCTTAAGAAATTGCTTTTTCATTGTTTAATTGTTTAAAACTGGGGCTTCGCAACCATGGTACTCGGGAACGTTTCAAGCAGTAAACGTAGATAATAAGAACAGTAGCTATCAAAGGTCTTTAACCACTAGAACATATCATACTAAAACTATGCCTGTACTGACACATGCAAAAAAATATTCTTTGCATCATTTGTATTGGACAACACTCCTTAGACCCTTCTGTCACTGACCAACATAGTAGTGTGCCATGCCCGGCCAGCATATTTCCATTTGCTTGAAAATACACGTGCACTAATTAGGAAAAAAAATGTCTCAATAATTCATTAAACTAGAATGACGTCATACGAAAATACTGATAAAGCTTTTGTTCAAATAGGTGTCTATGTAATGTCATATATTTTCCCTCAATTTACCTTTTTCTTATACATTTGTGAATCCAATAGCATCTGAATTTTCATTTTCCCCTTCTTCACCCCCTTAGTTCACAACTCACAACACAGCAAAATAAAAATTAATATTAGTTTAATTTATAACGATAAATAACATTAAAACCGTAGACACACTACTAAAGTAGTCTCCTGACGAAAGAAATGTACAGCACAGATGCAGGACTCAACGCCTACCAAACGGATATCATACGCATTCTATAAGGGTATAGAAAACTGTTGATCCGTTACAATGGGCATAGTAATGACCGAAACGTTTTTTCTTGTGCCTGATATGGTCCTATGACGTTCTAGTGGGGAATTACCTTAAGGGCCTCTGTACGTTATACACAAGCTTTAATCTGCTACCGAAGCTTATAGTTATATCTTTCTCTGCTCTGTGGTTGCTAGTTTCAATAAACGTGAATGCAAATGCCTCTCATTTTTTTATCTTGTGTTGTCCACATCATCCTTTTTGATATTGTGCTATGCCCAAAACCACCTAATAAACTTATCCTGCTCATCCTCCAATCTGTCCTTAAATAACCAGGATATCAGTTATAATCAAGTTGATGATGGTGAATATCTCCTGAAATGGTTCTTATTTACGCAAAAATTAAATGCTAGTTTACATAGGACTTAATGCTGAAGTTTTTTAAAATTATAATCTAGTTTTCAAACTATAACCCAATTTCATTCTGGCCCAGAAATATCAAACTAAAAAAGGTTGGGCAGCCACACCCGAGACAGATCCACAGACTGCACCCACACTACAAGAGAGTGATTCCAGATGGGGAGAGGTGTTTTAGTGCAAGGAATTTCTAGCTGTATGATAATAAATGCAATGTCTTTAAATTAACACTCGTAAAATGTAAATTTTAACAGGAAATTGGGAAAAAAATTTCTCCTCTAAGTTATCAACGTGGTAAATAAAAACGATTGTACGGTAAAAATTACATTTTTACTACGGGAGTAGTAACAACATTAATCATGTACAAAATTAAAAGAAATATTTTAAGAACAATTTCAGTTAAGTGTGAAGTTTGAGGTTGTAGCTGCATCCATCAAAAACCATTTATCAATATCTAAGTCTGTTCTACAGTAGATAGCTCAATGAAGTATATTGTGCATGGTTTTTCAATAAACTTTGTTGTTGAAAAGACACTTTTATATTTTAGATACTTCCAAATATTGTTGCAATTTTTATCTCGAAATTTTGTAAGTATAAAAATTTATCTTAAGGTAATAATTTGAAAAACCTAGTTCCTTTTTCTTTCTGAACTGAAATAATAAATGGACCAGTTTACAGATCCCATAGTTTGTCGCAAATAAAGGTTATTGGTTTTTTAATTTTAACGTTGACGATTGCTGAACAGCAATACATGTAGATTTACCTCTTAAACGTTCATCAAACCTACTGTGAAACTTCAATTATTTCTTTATTTCAGAATTGGAGTCAGAAAATGTTCCAAAACTAAAATTCTACCATTTCTCATTGAATTCTTGTAGTTTTGTTGACAGTTTAAAAAATAAATAAATTAATATTTTCAAGAGCCCAAAAAAATTATCTTCTTATGAAATTCATTAACCACACCTACCTTTATTAACTTGCCCTTACCTTGAATTTACTGTTTACTATTTAATTTTTGGAGTATGAGTTTCAAAAGTATAATATCTTAATCACCTTTTAACAATTTGAGCATAGCTTACTAGTAACATTTTTTTTTTGTTTTGTTTACTCAACACCTTTGAGCTCCTCTCTTTTCTGATTTTGTGTTACTCCATAATTCTTTATTTCTTATGGTTTTTGTGATATCTTAACATTTTTAGAGCATCTGAATCTCTGGCACCATACATCGTCTTTGGCCAGGGAGCTATTTTTCACAAAGCTCAAATAAATTAATTGCTAGTTACATTTTCTAACCCAACTTAGTATGGTAATATTGGATATATATATATATATATATATATATATATATATATATATATATATTTAGGTTAGTTTTGGTTGGTAAAGATTATTTAGATTTTTTGGACTAGGAGACTGACAGACTTACCTTGGTAAGAGTCCACTCTGTAGTCTTGAAATAGAAACACATAAAAGCACTTAAACAATGATATATTTCAACCACACAGTGGTCTTTGTCAATCGAAGAGAAAACACAAAAAGAAATATGAGAGAATGAAATAAAATAATTGTAATCACAGCTTGTAATACAGAGTGGACTCTTACCAAGGTAAGTCTGTCAGTCTCCTAGTTCAAAAAATCTATATATATATATATATATATATATATATATATATATATATATATATATATATATATATATATATATATATATAGTTTAAGTGCTTTTATGTGTTTCTATTTCAAGACTACAGAGTGGACTCTTACCAAGGTAAGTCTGTCAGTCTCCTAGTCCAAAAAATCTATATATATATTTAGGTTAGTTCTAGTAGAGCTTAAAGCTTATTTAGGAATTTTTGGACTTGATAGGAGACTGACAGAATTACCTAAAGGCAATAGTCCAAAACTGCAATCTCTTGGAAATAAGCACATATAAAACACAATAAAATACTTAATACACTATTATTTGAAATATTTCGATCAACATGATCTTCTTCAGTTAAGAAAGAGAAATAATAATGTTATTATTATTTTTTCTTTTTCAGTAAATTGTGTTTTAGTTAAGTTTATGAATTTATTGTAGTTATAGGTGTGGATTGGTTCTAGGCTATTTTTTAGGTTATGTTGTTGTTTTGATGTGTGGATTGGTTCTAGGCTATTTTTTAGGTTATGTTGTTGTTTTGATATAACAAATTCCTTCAAATATAACCTACCTAATTTCAACAAAAAACAAATAATAAAAAACCTAATAGTTGACACAGAATCTAACATCCACAAAATTACCCACCAAAATACTGAACACATAAGAAACAATATTAATAATAAAATTAACCTAATAAAAACGGAAAAAAACAAAAAAACGGAACAATATATAAATAAAAAAGAAATTATAAAACTCAGAGAAAAACTAGAAAACAACAACTACTTAATATTAAAATCAGATAAAACAAATACACCAGTAATAATAGAAAATACCAAATACATCGATTCAATGACTAACTACATAAAAGAAAATAAATACGAACAAATCCCAGACCCAACTAGCAAATACCTTCTTACAATAAAAAACTTAATAGTCACTCACCGAAACACCCTAAACTATAACAATAAATTAAAATACCACACAAGACTATACCCATTCAAACCATGCGCACCAATATTATCAGGGATACCTAAAATCCACAAACCCAACACACCATTTAGACCACTAATAAATTCCACAACAGCACCATCTTACATAATCGCAAAAATTCTAGACAAAATCATAAGATCTAAAATACATATCAACAACACATACAATATAAAAAATGGATACGAATTAATTAATAAAATAAAAACGATAAAAACAAACAGCAACACAAAAATAATAAGTTATGACATAACTAACATGTACCCTAGCATTCCAATAGAAGAAACCATAGAAATAATAAAAAACAAACTAATACACAATAACGAAAAAAGAAACACAATAGATAGTATCATTACGCTAACCAAACACATATGTAACCAAAATTACTTCCAATTTAACAATAAATACTATAAACAAACAACTGGACTCCCCATGGGTTCACCCATATCATCTGTCATGTCAGAAATATATTTACAACACTTTGAACAAATAATAATTAAACCTATAATAAACACACATAATATTTCACTATGGACAAGGTATGTAGACGATATACTTGTAATATACCAACCTACCATTCACAACAAACACATCATAATATTAAACAAACTAAATACATACAACGAAAACATACAATTCACCGTTGAAACAGAAACAAATAGAACAATCAACTTTCTCGACATCACTTTAAATATAAATGATAATAAAATAGAAACTACAGTATACAGGAAACCTACTTCCAACAACACCACAATACACTACAAATCTAACCGCCCCTGGACACACAAAATTAACACTTACAGTAACATGATAAATAAAGCAATAAAATACACACAGGATAACAAACAAAAATTAAATGAAGAATTAGATAACATTACAAAAATAGCAATAGAAAATGGATACAACAAACACATTATAAAAAATATATACAATAAATTCACAAAAAAACCTAACCTCAACACAACACTACAACCGGAACACAAAAACAATGAAAATAAAAAAATCTACCTAAAATATAAATACACCAATAACAAAATAGAAAAAATAACAAATACATACAACAAAGAATACTACACTCCAACATAAAAACCAAACAACAAAATAACATAAACATGAAATAACAAATTACGAAAATAACCTAACCATACTTGAAATAAATAATAACCCAATAGAACTAAACTCACTAGAAAAATACCACATTTATAAAAACATACACAATAATTTAATGAATCTACAAACAACATATACAGAAGACATACTATATAAAAACATCATACACACAAATCCAGAGAAAGTGCGTGTAACGTCAACAAATACCAATATCTCGGACCGAACATCTACACCAAAAAAATATCAGTTATTCGACAATGGTCAAGTGACCGAAAGGTGCCTCATCACTCAAGGTAAAATTATTGCACTTAATGGTGGATAAAATTACTTCCGTAGCAACGGAAAAACAATGGATAACGTAAAATATCAAGAATATATATATATATATTGATATTTTACGTTGTCCATTATTTTTCCGTTGCACTGACTTTATGAAGTTGATAAATTACTATTGTAAATACTTTTATCCACCACTAAGTGCAATAATTTTACCTTGTTGTGATGAGGCACCTTTCGGTCACTTGACCATTGTCGAATCACTGATTATTTTTTTGGTGTAGATGTTCGGTCCGTGATGTTGGTATTTGTTGACGTTACACGCATTTTTTCTTGATCTGCGTGTATGATGTTTTTATATAGTATGTCTTCTGTATATGTGGTCTGTAGGTTCATTAAATTTTGTAAGTGTTAATTTTGTGTGTCCAGGGGTGATTAGATTTGTAGTGTATTGTGGTGTTGTTGGAAGTAGGTTTCCTGCATACTGTAGTTTCTATTTCATTATCATTTATATTTAATGTGATCAGTATTTTGGTGGGTAATAAGAAACAATATTAATAATAAAATTAACCTAATAAAAACGGAAAAAACGGAACAATAAATAAATAAAAAAGAAATTATAAAACTCAGAGAAAAACTAGAAAACAACGACTACTTAATATTAAAATCCGATAAAATAAATACACCAGTAATAATAGAAAATACCAAATACATTGATTCAATGACTAACTACATAAAAGAAAATAAATACGAACAAATCCCAGACCCAACTAGCAAATACTTTATTACAAAAAAAACCTAATAGTCACTCACCAAAATACCCTAAACTATAACAATAAATTAAAATACCACATAAGACTATACCCATTCAAACCATGCACACCAATATTAACAGGCATACCTAAAATCCACAAACCCGCAAAACCATTTAGACCACTAATAAATTTCACAACAGCACCATCTTACATAATCGCAAAAATACTAGACAAAATAATAAGATCTAAAATACATATCAACACATACAATATAAAAAATAGATACGAATTAATTAATAAAATAAAAAACATTAAAACAAACACCAACACAAAAATAATAAGTTATGACATAACTAACATGTACCCTAGCATTCCAATAGAAGAAACCATAGAAATAATAAAAAACAAACTAATACACAATAACGAAAAAAGAAACACAATAGATAGTATCATTACGCTAACCAAACACATATGTAACCAAAATTACTTCCAATTTAACAATAAATACTATAAACAAACAACTGGTCTCCTCATGGGATCACCCATATCATCAGTCATGTCAGAAATATATTTACAACACTTTGAACAAATAATAATTAAACCTATACTAAACACACACACAATATTTCACTATGGACAAGGTATGTAGACAATATACTTGTAATATACCAACCTACCATTCACAACGAACACAACATAATACTAAACAAACTAAATACATACAACGAAAACATACAATTCACTGTCGAAACAGAAACAAATAGAACAATCAACTATCTCGACATCACATTAAATATAAATGGTAATAAAATAGAAACTACAGTATACAGGAAACCTACTTCCAACAACACCACAATACACTACAAATCTAACCACCCCTGGACACACAAAATTAACACTTACAGTAACATGATAAATAAAGCAATAAAATACACACAGGATAACAAACAAAAATTAAATGTAGAATTAGATAACATTACAAAATTAGCAATAGAAAATGGATACAACAAACACCTTATAAAAAATATATACAATAAATTCACAAAAAACCCTAACCTCAACACAACACTACAACCGGAACACAAAAATAAAAAAAATCTATCTAAAATATAAATACACCAATAACAAAATAGAAAAAATAACAAATATATACAACAAAGAATACTACACTCCAACATACAAACCACACAACAAAATAATAAAATATCTTAATAACACAAACCACAAAACAAATTCAGAAAAACATAACTTATCAGGAATTTACAAAATTACATGTAACAACTGTAACGCATTTTACATAGGGAAAACAACCAGATCATTTAAAATAAGATTTGAAGAATATTATAGAGCATTCAATAACAAAAATTCAAAAGTATCAAATGTTGCAGCACACCTAATATCACATAAACATGAAATAACAAATTACGAAAATAACCTAACCATACTTGAAATAAATAATAACCCAATAGAACTAAACTAACTAGAAAAATACCACATTTATAAAAACATACACAACAATTTAATGAATCTATAAACAACATATACAGAAGACATACTATTCAAAAACATTATACACAAGACTCAAGAGGAAACGTGCATGACGTCAACAAGTACCAACACGACGGACCGAACATCCACACCAGAAAAATTGAGGAAAAGTAATCAGTGATTCGACAATGGCCAAATGACCAAAAGGCGCCTCATCACACAAGGTAAAATCATTGCACTTAATGGTGGATAAAATTACTTACAATAGTAATATATTAAACCTTAGCGCTCGGATTTTTTCAACATGCTTTGCTTCCCCAGTTGTAATTAAATTGAGACAAATTCCTCACCTGTAAGTTGCATATTGTTTATGGTAAAACTTTGTTTTCTCTTAGATGATTTTAGTAATCTAAGCTATTTTTATTCACTAATACTGTATGTACATGATTTTATTATCTTATTTGTAGTTTTGCAGAGTATGATATCTTTGAAAACAGTCTTCCGGATGAAGTCCTGGTTTTCTGCTGCATGTTTTGTACTGAAAAACTGTTTCCCTTCTACCTCCTTTTATCTTCCTGTTACTGCAAACTACACAATCCTTAGAACTACTTTTATCATTGGAAAAGATTAAATGTAATTTCCCATTCAGTCTTTCTTCTTTGTCTGTAGTTGATGGCCGACCCCTCTTACTATACGGGTTATTCCTGATATCACCAATGCGTCCCCTCACCAAGTTTTGGCAAAACTATTTTTGTTTAACAGGATTTTCTCTCATTTTTGTTGTTGTTGTTATTATAGATAATAAAACTGTTTACTACAGCTACATCTAATAGCCAGAAAACCATTTTCCTCCACCATTTATTTGTTCGTCTCATAAAACTGCACGGTTCATTATATTGAACAGCTAAATCTACACCACCCATAAACTGGTTATATTTACAAATACCTGTTGGTTTAATTATTTTGTTTATGAAACTGAACTACATTCTAATAAATCAGGATCAAGTAAAAGATCAGAAATTTCAGAATCACTAATTGCATGTGAAGACATGGCAAACTACGAGTAAACAAATAACCTGTAAACTGTAACCTACTTGCAGCTTACAAGGTAGTGGCAAACTAGATTTTGTGATGACTCACATATTCGTAGACATTTTCAACTAGTTCACATTATTGTCAATAGAGTGAAGCACCAAATGGTAAAAGATTGAATGTCGTGGGCTTCGCCGTTGACGAGTTATAGGCATTTGAAAATTGTGTGGGGTGACCCCCGACGTACGAGTAAACTGCAATATACGCTTGGCTCCCCCGACAGTCGAGTGCTAAGGGTCAACTTCATAAAGTCAGTGCAACGGAAAAACAATGGATAACGTAAAATATCAAGAATATATATATATATATATATATTCATTTTGTATGTACACAAGAATACGCTAATTAGTGTACTGACACCGAGCATACACCAAACTTCTAACTGCAGTTGATATAAAAACTGCTGAAGCATTCTATTATGTTTAGATGTCTGACAGAAGGTCACTGGACCATAAATATCTTTATTTATTTATGCTGTAAGTTTTAAGAGTGGATAAATATTAAAAGCACAGATGTTTAGTCTTGTGCTCCATGAGTTTATCAGAAAATAAACTCTCGAAGCAAACAAATCAATAAAACTGATGGGCATTCATGAGTAGCTGGGCTAGTCTTTAACCCACTACTAATAAATTGTCATGACTAGCTGGCCTAATCCATAACCAGCAATGGGTTAACAAACAATGTAAATCCATCTATCTCAACTTGAAAAGATTAGTGTTTTCAAATGAGGTTGTAATAGTAAGGTAGTTACCATAAAAAGAAAAAATGTATGAAGAGAATCTTAATGAAGAAACCGATTCCTCGAAGAAGTGTTGAAAGAGCCTAATAATTACAGACATATTAACTAATAATAAGTTATCGGACAATTAAGATGATGAAAGTTGTCTTTAAAACTGAATCAAATGTGAGGGGTTTTTGAGAAATTCGGTAATATATCAGATCAAGTATTTTACAGATGGAAGTGGTTCTTGGAAAAATCTACAACTTTTATTGTTATTCGAATAAAGAAATAGAAAATTAGAAAAGTAAATAAATTAACTTAGTCATTATGTTAAATTGTTTATTTTACAAACTATAATAATCCTAACTAAATGCCTTTATTTAAATTATACAATATCTAACTCTGCTCCGACTTTACTTAGAGCTTCTTTCAGTTTCTCTGCTTCTTCCTTTGATATATCAGCCTTCACTACTGCAGGAGCGCTTTCTACAAATTTCTTAGCCTGAAAATTAACAAAACTTAGTCTACTACACTTTCACACACAATGTTATGAAAAGGCTACATTATTTTGTGTTGTATAAATGTAAGACATGAAAAATAGTTTTAATCAAACCTTCGTTTGCTAGTTAATACGTTGACAGCAAAGTACATCTTTAGTCGTCCAAGACCCACTCCCATATAGCGCAGGACGTCCTGAGACATCTATTTGTAAGGTAAAGTTTGTCTGTGTCTTCTGTGCATTAATAGTAGGGAATTGAAACTCTGCCAGCCCTCGGGGGGACATACTGTAGTACTACGTCATCATCTTCGCTAGTAAGAGGTGCGCATGGCAGAAAATAGGCGAACCTTCTAGTTTGAACAAAGTAATCTGATGCGTACTCGCAAGTGATTCAACCTATTTTGTGTGCAGTTTTTGTTATTTTGTGTGCGTTTCAATCTTGTGTGATAGGGCTCGTTGAATCAGGGCTCCAACGTCTGGCACAGTAAATAGAGAGAGTGAAGAAGAGAATGAATATTCTGACACTACAACTGCCTCAGGTGAGTCAGACTCTAATGATGAAGACCCTATTTATGGTAATGACTACGTACCAAACTGGTTACTTCATTCATTGGGACTTAAACACCTTCCCTTTATCAAATTTTCTGGGCTTCTTTTTTCACCCTCTGGTTTAAATTGTCCTGTTGACTAAAATTTTTCTATCATTACTAATTTATCAGAGGAGTATTAAAATAAATAGACTGCAGGATTATTGGAAAAGTGATAAGTTATATGACATGGGTTTTTTTTCAACTGAAAAAAGGTGAAATAACACATGTTTATGTTTATGTTGATGGTGTATGCTTAGCAAAGTGGAAAGATCGGAGAAATGTTACGTACCAATCAAATGAACATGACAACACCATGGCAGTAAGTGTCAGGACATGGTTAACCCTGAAGTAAGCCTTTGCCCATCTTTCAGTACAATGTTTATGTTGATGGTGTATGCTTAGCAAAGTGGAAAGATCGGAGAAATGTTACGTACCAATCAACTGAACATGACAACACCATGGCAGTAAGTGTCAGGACATGGTTAACCCTGAAGTAAGCCTTTGCCCATCTTTCAGTACAATGTTTATGTTGATGGTGTATGCTTAGCAAAGTGGAAAGATCGGAGAAATGTTACGTACCAATCAACTGAACATGACAACACCATGGCAGTAAGTGTCAGGACATGGTTAACCCTGAAGTAAGCCTTTGCCCATCTTTCAGTACAATGTTTATGTTGATGGTGTATGCTTAGCAAAGTGGAAAGATCGGAGAAATGTTACGTACCAATCAACTGAACATGACAACACCATGGCAGTAAGTGTCAGGACATGGTTAACCCTGAAGTAAGCCTTTGCCCATCTTTCAGTACAATGTTTATGTTGATGGTGTATGCTTAGCAAAGTGGAAAGATCGGAGAAATGTTACGTACCAATCAACTGAACATGACAACACCATGGCAGTAAGTGTCAAGACATGGTCAACCCAGAAGTAAGCCTTTGCCCATCTTTCAGTACAATGTTTATGTTGATGGTGTATGCTTAGCAAAGTGGAAAGATCGGAGAAATGTTACGTACCAATCAACTGAACATGACAACACCATGGCAGTAAGTGTCAGGACATGGTTAACCCTGAAGTAAGCCTTTGCCCATCTTTCAGTACAATGTTTATGTTGATGGTGTATGCTTAGCAAAGTGGAAAGATCGGAGAAATGTTACGTACCAATCAACTGAACATGACAACACCATGGCAGTAAGTGTCAGGACATGGTTAACCCTGAAGTAAGCCTTTGCCCATCTTTCAGTACAATGTTTATGTTGATGGTGTATGCTTAGCAAAGTGGAAAGATCGGAGAAATGTTACGTACCAATCAACTGAACATGACAACACCATGGCAGTAAGTGTCAGGACATGGTTAACCCTGAAGTAAGCCTTTGCCCATCTTTCAGTACAATGTTTATGTTGATGGTGTATGCTTAGCAAAGTGGAAAGATCGGAGAAATGTTACGTACCAATCAAATGAACATGACAACACCATGGCAGTAAGTGTCAGGACATGGTTAACCCTGAAGTAAGCCTTTGCCCATCTTTCAGTACAATGTTTATGTTGATGGTGTATGCTTAGCAAAGTGGAAAGATCGGAGAAATGTTACGTACCAATCAACTGAACATGACAACACCATGGCAGTAAGTGTCAGGACATGGTTAACCCTGAAGTAAGCCTTTGCCCATCTTTCAGTACAATGTTTACTTGAAAGGTGTGAATAAGAGTTCATCAGATGATGGCCCACAACCCTCAGAAAGGAAAACTGTCAGATGTGAATGGATTGGATTTGTACAATTCCATAAATGCTGACAATAAAGAACAGTTGTACAACCACAGGTGGATGGTTATACAAGCATTGCTTCCACCAAATATACCTAACCAAATAGTCAGTACAAAGAAAATACCAAACCATGTCCTATCAAAAACAAAAGATTGCCTGGCAGATGGCCGAAAGAAGGAAATAAAATGTAGACAATGCACTAAAGAAAAGAGTGATTTTGGCCATTTTAGTAACATTTTGTGTGTGTCTAAAGACGTCTTCTTTTTTCTGCTGTTTTTCCATACTTGTATATGGCAGGGGGAAACATAGTCAGACCTACAAGTGACTAGAAAGACTAAACCTCAAGTATATACAAGAAAATCATGTAAGAAAAAAACTTTGATTTTATGAATTCAAACAACAAGACTAAAGACGTCTTTAGACATCCTTACCTATGATGTCATCCTGCAGACCGGAAGTAGCCCAAAACAATTCACCCAGGTAGGTGAATCGCCAATTAATTTTTTTTTTAAACCATTTAACAGTACCAATACAATTTTTAGAAGTCAAAGTATTAATAGCAGAGCTTTCAGAAAAATACCATAAACAGGAATATAAATCAATAAATTAAAAATGAATCTAAAATGTTATTTTAAAAATGACATGTTCAACCTGTTTTTAACCTTATCCTTTCAAGCTTTAAGCTCTTTAAATAGCAATTAAGAACAAGTTCAAAGTATAATGGTATACATAATTATTGGTAATATAACATGTAAAAAAAAAAAAAATATGTCAGTGGTGTTTGACTAGATCATTAAATAAATTCTTTTAATTATTATAATGAAATATTGTACTTGATAATGCTAATACTGTCAGTTAGCAAAAAGCTTTGAACGTTTGTTTTTGCCCAAAAAGTATATTTCAGTAGTTAAAATATATTGGAACCCTTCAAATCCGAACTGATTGGGGCTATAGCTTGTACGGATTTGGAAAAGTTTGCATTTGCTGTGTATTTTGTATTTGACAGAATTGAGTTTTTTTTTTTTATTAACAAACAATATTAGAGCATTCATTACATATTTCTGTATCCAAAATTAAAGTTTTTCAGTGCTACAAATGAAAAGTCTTTAGAACAACATCACTCGAAAGTTACTGTGAATGAAAAAATTGACGAGGCTGTATTTTTATGGATTACACAAGAGAGACAGAAAGGAGTTCCTATTAGTGGCCCATTAATACAAGAAAAGGCATTACAGTTAAAAAATTATTGAACGGCTATTTGGAATTTACTGCTAGCAATAGATGGAAGAGAAGGCACGGAATTAGACAACTAACGGTAAGCAGGGGGAAGTTGTCAGCTGATAATCTTGCCGCAATGGTGTCTATGATCCAGGATTAACATGACACTGTAGCAGATAGCGATAGCGAGGAAAAATATGCCTCTGCGAATGCTGTTACTCATGCCGACGCTCTCGACATTGTGTTGTGTTACATAGAACATGGACCTGCAACACCCAATGATGTTATTTATGCTAATGCAACAGTGGCTCAACATCACATCCTCGGGAAGGTTTGTCTCTTCGCCAGATGAAGGTTACTGATTTTAAGGGAAAAATATAGTTAAGTGTTTGTGTCTTCTCTTTTTAAGTGAAACATATAGTTTAGTGTTTGTCTTTTTTATTTCACTACCAATTATTTCTATGTTAATGAAGTGATCCCGGCAAGCTGGCCTGAGCAACCGGGCGGGTCCACAGGTGGCGGATAGTGGGACGGCCTACAGAAATGTAGGTTACCTGTGAATAAGGATTCCGGAAGGTTTCTGAATATGCAGACCTGGACCAAGGCTATGGTTCAAAGGTGAGGAATTATCCCTCCTCGTCAGTCAATCGGTTGGGCGTGGTAGAAATAACCGAGTGCTCTGACCGGGGAGACTGGGGTAGTTGGGAATTAAGTCCTCACAATGCTACTCTCACCTCCCGGGTGAACCAAGGGCAATGCGACAGTGAAGTATGGGCGGGAAACTACCCTAACGACACAGTTGTAAAAAAGAGAGTAAAGCAGGCTGTTCGCTCCATGAGCAACAGTTAATAATGTCCTGAACTTGGGGTGTGCTTCAAGGTCAGTGACTGAATACCCAATCCAAGGTGGAAGGCATCGTGCCGAAGGATGAATGGCTGCAGGGTATAAAATGCAGTCGCACACGATCCCCTTGAGGAACCAGACAAAACCTCATTGTATGTTGTCTTGCCAGGGCAGTGGGGGCTCTGCTCTGGTCGACCTTTATTTCCCCCATACTCGTGGGACATTTATGGACCAGAATAATACAAAAAATAATTTTGAGACTGCACAGACGGCGGGAGCCAATGAGTTGGCAAACCGTGGGTCTGTAGCAGAGATGCCAACGGCAACCATCACTGGGGGTGCGGGGGCGGCTGTCAAGCTGCCGACTGCAGAAACCGGTGAAGTGGCTGCAGAGTTGAGCACGCTCTCTTTACGGAGAAAGCGAATGAGTGGAGCGGTCAAAAGGCGGCTCCGAAAAGAACAGGCGAGAGCAGCGGGAGGGCCAACAACCCTGAAAAAACAGAGGGGAGGCCAAAACCGAGCTGAGTCTGTCAAAGTCCAGGGCTTGGATGTTGTGAGGAGGGAGGTGCAACAGGGAAGAAATCAACCAAGAGCACCAAACCCCAGCACGTCAAAAAGGCCTAGGAGTGAGACGTCCAATCCCTCTCCAGTGGAGGGAGGAATGAAGAAAGTGAAACTGGGACAAGGGGGGGGGATGCTGGAGTGTCTTCGGGCACATACGGCGATACCCTCAGGCAAAAGCTAGCAATTGTCCCAGTTAGTTACCCTGAGAGACAACTCTCGGAAGAGATGGCATTGGAGCTGGAGGAGCTGTTCTTCTCGGAACTGCTGTCCGCTGAGGCGGAACGTGGGGATAGAAAATTCAGGACAGCATACTTAGAGAGGGGAGCTCTAAATGTCGTATGCTCCTCACAGGAGAGCCTGGAGTGGGTCCTTCGGGTCCTGCCAAGCTTCACCCTGAGTGAGGGGGTAAAGTTGAGGGCAGGGCCACCCAAGGAGATCTTTTGCATTGCAAAGGTGTCAATGTGGGTGCCCAAACCCTACAATGACAAGGAGCCAGAAGAGATCCTGAAGGTGGTCAAAACCCAGAACCCTGGGGTAGTTCAGGATACTTGGAAGGTGATTGCTAGGAAAAGGGAGGATGCAGGTCTTACCCTGATCTTGTATATAGGAGAGGGCTCCCTCAGGGCACTGCGGAACAACAACCTGAGGGTGAACGTGGGGCTGAGACAGGCCACGTTCAAGGTGCTCTCTAGTCCTGGGGCCGCTCTGCGAACCCAGTCAACTGCGGAGTATGCAGGAAAATGATCAAGATCCTCCAAGTGAACCTACAGCATAACAGGACGGCCAGTGCTGTCGTGTGTAGGATGCTGGACAGGGGAGAGGTGGACTTGGTGCTCATCCAGGAACCATGGATTTCTGGAGGAAGAATATGCGGGCTGGCGACATCTGGAGGTAAGTTGTTGTATGATAAGGACTCCGGTGTTCCCAGGAAGTGTATCCTGGTTAGGAGGGTGTTGAGTGCTTTTGTACTAACGAACTTCTGCTGCAGGGACTTGTTAGCAGTGACGGTGGAGCTGCGGGCGGAGGGGAGGATGAAGAGGCTGAACCTGGCCACGGCATATCTTCTCTTTGACTACGCGGGGGCTCTACCAACACAAGAGCTGAGGAGCCTGGTCGAGCACTGCGGGGCTGTGGATGAAGAGCTGCTGGTGGGGATGGATGCTAACTCCCATCACACTTCGTGGGGAAGTAAAGGTACCAACACTAGAGGTGAGGAACTTTTAGCTTATTTTAGCTCTAAGAATTTACTAGTCTTAAATCAGGGGGAAGAGCCGATGTTTGTCACTAGGGCCAGACAAGAGGTCCTGGACATTACGGTGGCATCGAACCAGATGGCTAGGTATGTACTAAATTGGCATGTGTCGGATGAACCATCTTCTTCTGATCACAGACATATTAGGTATGATATCTCTCTAAATCCAGCCATGCTTCGCCCAACCAGGGATCCAAGAAGAACAGACTGGGACTCCTACAAGAGGGACCTGGGTGTTCGGATTGAGGAGGCTGGATTGGAGTATGGTGGGAGGAGAGCTAGAAGACTCTGCCACATTGGTTGGCGAGGTTATAATAGAATCCTTTACTGATAACTGCCCTCTCAGTGAGGGGAGGAAAGTAGGGGATCCGTCATGGTGGAACAAGAAGCTAGCCAAACTTCGGAAGACCACCAGGAGACTCTTTAATAGAGCAAAAAAGAACGGGGAGTGGGACCTGTATAGGAAAACACTAACCGAATACAACAGGGCAATTAGAGAAGCGCGCAGGAAGTCCTGGAAGGAGTTTTGTCATGAGATTGACAAAACTCGGGAAGGGGCACGACAGTATAAAGTGCTCTCTATGGACCCAGTTAACCCGGTGGGGATGCTAAGAACCCCACTGGGAAATATAACAAAAACGGCAGGGGAAACTGTTGAAGAATTAATCAGAACACATTTCCCTTCCAGTACCCTGAGGAAACTTGGGGGAGCAGACACTGAACCACTTACCAAACTCTCCACAAGACGTGGTAAGAGGGAGGACTGGGAAGTGGCAAGGAGGATAGTAACTCCACAAAGGGTAAGATGGGCTGTTGGCACATTTAAACCCTACAAATCTCCAGGTCCAGATGGGATCTATCCTGTGCTGCTGCAGCAGGGAATGGATATGCTGGTGCTGGTACTTACTAAATTATACAGGCTAAGCATTGCTCTAGGGCATGTGCCGGCAGCCTGGAAATCTAGTAAGGTGGTCTTTATACCTAAGCCCACCGGTAACCAATCGGAAGGGAAAGGATACAGACCTATCATACTCATGTCCTTTGTTCTGAAGGGACTTGAAAAACTGGTTGATAGGCATATTAGGGGGGGGGGTGCTTTGGCTATCAAACCACTGCATTGGAACCAGTATGCTTATCAACCGGGGAAATCCTGCGAGGGAGCTCTCCATCAAGTGGTTGGTAGGATTGAGCAAATGATCGCTAAGAAAGGTTGTGCCATAGGTGCCTTCCTCGACATTGAAGGGGCTTTCAATAACCCCTCAGTGGAGACGATGGTACGTGGTGCAAGACGTCATGGAGTGGATGCGACCACTTGTGGTTGGATAAGTTCTATGTTAACAAACAGAAGCATTTCTGTAGAGGTGGCAGGGGAGGTCAGAAGGGCGGAGACAAGTCTGGGCTGTGCACAGGGGGGGGGGGTTCTCTCTCCTCTGTTGTGGTGCCTAGTGGTTCACAACCTTATTGAACTCCTGAATGAACAGGGGTACTTCTGTCTAGGATATGCGGACGACATAGTTGTCCTGATCCTGGGCAGATTCCCTGATACAGTACTTGAGGTAATCAGAAATCCTCTACGACTGATTGAAGAGTGGTGTAAAAAGGAGAACCTTAGGGTAAATCCAAAAAAGACTGCTCTCATTAACTTCACCAGACAGCGAAAAGATCTGACGACCAGGATGCCCCGCTTGTTTGGTGAATACCTTGAGTTTGTGGGGGAGGTGAAGTACCTGGGAGTTACTCTGGACAGGAAACTCACCTGGAACCCACATCTTGAGAGGACAGTTAACAGGGCCAAAAGGGCACTGATGACTGTGAGAAGAATGGTGGGTAAGAAATGGGGACTGAAGCCATCAATGATGCACTGGATGTATCTGAGGGTGATAAGACCTATGATTACCTATGGAGCTCTGGTGTGGTGGACAAAGGCCAACCAGGCACAGACAAGAGCTAAACTGAGCTCTATCCAGAGATTGGCCTGTCTGTGCACACTGGGAGCGATGTCAACTACACCAGGTGCAGCAATGGAAGTAATGCTTAACCTCCCTCCCCTTGAGCTTGTCCTTAGGGGAGAGGCGAGGCTGGCGGCATGGAGATTGCGCAACTCGAGCAACTGGGCTAACCTCCCAGATGTCTCGGGACATATGAGTATTGAGTGCGTGGTCAAAGAACCCGTCTTGGAAATGGGCAGCGACCACATTACTCGAATGTTTGCACCTGACCAGGTCCACCAAACTGTGATGGAATGGTCAGGGACATTAACATCGGGAGCTCAGATCTGGTACACAGATGGCTCCAAGATGGACTTCGGCACTGGAGCGGGGGTGTATTGTAAAAACCCAAGGGTAGAACTAGTTTTTTCCTTGGGGAGGCATACCTCTGTCTTTCAGGCCGAAGTATATGCTATAAATGCCTGTCTGGGAGAGATAGCGAGAAGGGAAACACATGGGACCCGGATTGCTATTTTCTCCGACAGTCAGGCAGCAATTAAGGCACTAAACGGACACGTGGTCACCTCGGCCATAGTCAGGGAGTGCCTAATTAACCTACAAGCTCTGGCAAGGCACAATCAAATCAAGATAGGTTGGGTGCCAGGGCATAGGGGAATACTTGGAAATGAAGCCGCAGATGCGCTGGCCAGGGAGGGGTCTTCGACTCCCCTGATTGGACCGGAGCCTGCGGTAGGTATTTCCAAATCCATGGTCAAGATGACAGTGAGAAGGTGGATGGCTGAAAGACACTGTGAGCACTGGATCAGGGCCGAAGGGATAAGACACAGTAAGCTAATCCTTAGGAAACCTTCCTTGGGGCTGCAGAAGAGTCTCATCTATCTGTCTAGGCAGGAATTAAGGATAGCCACAGGTCTACTCACGAGACACTGTGGACTAAGAAAACATTTGCATAAAATGGGTATCTACAAAGATGAACCAGTGTGCAGATTATGCGGGCAGGAACTGGAGACTGCCACACACATTATTTACAGATGTGAAGTACTTGCTGAGAGGCGCTTCAACCTCTTTGGTGATGGAACGGCTTTGGTGGATGCTGAAGGTAAAACTCTAGTCAGGAAACTCCTAAACCTGGTAAGAGGGAAGGGGTTATTTGACTAGATCAGGGAGGTAAGTACAATATACCTTATGGTAGCAGTGCTTCGGGCAATTCAAACCCGCTCCCAAGTTAAAAAAAAAAAAAAAAAAAAAAAAAATGAAGTGATACAGTAGAACAGGATAGGCCTTCGTATTATATCATGTTTTTATAGTGTCAATTCCAATATATTACACATCTCAGTTCTGTTTTACGTAAGTAGCAAACTTTCAGTACATACTTCATTAAATTTTAGATATTTTTTTAAAATTTGGTTTTCATCAAATCATGTTCAAATTTCGCGGGGGTTCGGATTTGAGGGGTTTTACTGTAGTTGCATGTATAAACTGTAACAGAAAATGTTTATAAGTTGTAACAGAAAAACATTTTACTTTATTTATTATGAAACACGATGTTCTACTGTGACATGGTGACTAAAATGGCATAGCCAGTTGAGTTGAATAATACAGTGCTGAATGTTGATAATTTATGAAAAATGATAATTATTAATGATTAAAATTGTATTTATCTAATCTGATTCATTTTAGTAACTATTTATTTTGTTGTAAGCTTTTATACTTTTATATTAATTTTGTTTTAATAAACTCTGTTTAATAGTTTTATTTAATGAAGGTTGTTTAAACTATGGGGCTCATGAAAAATATTGAATAAAACTCAGAAAACATGTAATTAGGTCACTTTATGTATAATCTACTTTTTCATAAGAAATGTTCCTTACCTGAACTAAGTTCATTCCTTCAAGCAGATTCTTTACTTCTTTGATTAACGCAACTTTTTGCTTTTCATCAAACTTCATTAATTTGAGAGTGAAACTAGTCTGTACTTGTTTAGGTGCTTCCTCTTCCTCCTACAAACAATACCTTATATAGGTTTTAATTGTTTAAGAAATCATAGGCTACTAAATAAAGTCTACTCAAACATAAGTATAATTGTGAAATTTAATTAACTTTGAATGTCCGATATTAAGTCACATGATCTTTGAATTTAAGTTTATTCTAATTTGGATATCTTGGACAATTTTAAAAAGCTAATATATCTTTCTGTATCAACTCCTAAAGGTCATGAATAATTCCCTTCTCACATAGGATTGGGGTTTTTTTTAATTAGAAGCCTCTGAACATCATGATTTTTTACAAGCCAAGTACTTGAATTTTCTATTAGAATTTAAAAAAGCATAATTATCATCGTTCTGACATTTTTACTGTAAGTATATACATTTCTTTAGATTTGAGCTGTAAATTTATGTTTTGTATCCATTGTTTAATTTCTTTTTTGTTTGGGTGATATAATATTTAATGCTTCCTAAGTATTTAAAAAATCTATAAAATAATATGCACAGACTTCAATGTTATATCAGCAAGACAAAAACCAAAATATATAAATTTTGTACATAAATGCATACCTTACCCCATCTCTTTATACAGGCAAAAGATGTTTGTCATGACACATTAATCATTCACATCATACAGATGCAAGTTTTTCGTCATGATTTTCATTGTTACTGGTTTGCTTCAAGATTTTTTTTGATGTATCAGGTACCAGAGTAGACATCTGTGATGTCTAAGGAATATTTATCACTTATCAAAACTGCAGAGTAGATAAGGATTTTGTGAGATATCCTGTAATATGTGTTTGTATGTAGCCAGGACGTAACGAAAAGATTTTATTGCGTATTCAGATGTAGACAGTTGATTTGTATAAGTGACACTAACATATGTTTAATGGGGACTAAGACTACAAATAAATCACAAATTTATTGGTAAAGGGTACGTAAATGTATATATACATTTATATATATATATTACGTTATCCATTGTTTTTCCGTTGCACTGACTTTATGAAGTTAATATATTACTATTGTAGTAATTTTATCCACCATTAAGTGCAATGATTTTTACCTTGTGTGATGAAACTCCTTTCGGTCACTTCGATTCAGATTAGACAATGGCCAATAATAATCTATATATATATATATATATATATATATATAGTTTTTTTGGACTAGGAGACTGACAGACTTACCTTGGTAAGAGTCCACACTGTAGTCTTGAAATAGAAACACATAAAAGCACTTAAACATTGTTTATGTGTTTATGTGTTATGCTTAAATTCTACCAGTCAAGTTACAATTGTGCTTCATTCTTTCTTTGTGTGGGACTTATATATTAGGTAATTGAAATGGGCCTTGTTTATTATTTGTGTGTAAGGTTTAATGTATTGTTCATTTATATTTGAGCGAGTTAAGGTTGTTGCTCATGTTTGTGGTACTAATTTGACGAGTCAAATGAAAACTTATCATATGACACAATTATTCTGTAGCCAGTAATAAAGAAGGGGGGGTTAAGACCAGGTGTGGTCCCATAATACCGCTGGTTTGAAACGTGTTCCATTTATTGGAAAATAAAGACTACAGTAAAACTTCATTTAACAGTCATTTCTGTAATAATACAATAATACCGTAATAACCAAGTGCTTTAACTCTTTAAGTGCCGTGTCGGGCCAATTGGCCTGACGCCGACGGCCCAGTAGGCTGAACAGAATATCGTCGGGCCACTAGACCTGACGGTGTCTCGTCACATTTTATATTTATTAGTACTATTAAACCGGTGTTGCTATTTTTGGAAAAATGAATTCACAGCATTTAACAAGCTTCACACTACTTACAGATAAAATTTCAATGGATTTTGTTTGATAGATAAATGCTGATGGCATTAGAAACATTTTAGTGAAGTCTTTGAGTTGATTTTTCCAACCGAAAAAATGGTTAATTGAAATAAGATAACCTTTACATACTTTAATATTAAAATAAATAATTTTTAATGACGTATTAATTGATTTTCACTATTGTTTTCAAAATTTCACAAAACCTAAAAAATAAGTCTGAAATATTGACTAACGTCATGATCACGGTTCAGACGATGATGGTTAATCGAGTTTTTACTGTATTGTAACCAATTTGGAGTGACAAAAAAAACATTTATAGGTTGCTTTTCTGGATGCTTTTCAACTTACCATGTAAGAGCCCTGATTAGTTTGCCGATGATATGATAGTTTTTTGCTCATTTTTTAGTTTGTAAATATAATTTAAAACTTTAATTTTTCATTTGATAGTATTTTTAACAACTTCCAAGTATGATCTTTTACAGTTTTTTGATAGATAGGCATTAAGAAAATTAACGTAATGCTCACCCAGCACATTGGAGCTCAACCTGTAAAATCATCGCAGGCACCATTTTCCAATTCAAAATGTTTGAGTGTCAAGAATGCATATTTGAAAGAAGTTAACAAAATTACTGATAAATACTTTTTTCTCCTACCATTATATGGATGTCTTAAAACTATCAAATTGTGGAAAATGTTTGAAAAAACATTGTATATGAGACAGAAAGCAATTTATAAACTACTCACAGTTTGCGGTGTAAACGACTCAGTGAGCTAATCGCTATTCCAACTCCCGGGAGAGGTTGCTAGAAAACAAGCCCTTATGATAACGCTGAATAAATTAGCGCTCTATATCTAAATTAACAAGAATTTAAAATCAGAGTTTTATAATTTGCCATAAAATTCCCAAAACCGGAACGGAAATATCAAAATTCCTATATAACCCCTGATTTTTTCCCAATGCTAATAATTTCGATGTAATCTCAAAATTTCCATTTTCCCAAAATTATAATTTTTTAATATACTTTTTATAACAACTACTTCAGTAGTTATAAACACAAATCTGTTTTTCTATTAACTCACTTCAACAGCTCTTGTAGGCAATGCGCCCATTGCCATAACAGGTGCATCCGGTAGATTAAGACGTTGTTTCAAAGCTTTGCTTAAGTCAGATACTTCTAACAAATTCAGCTGAGAAATTTCAGTCACAAGTTTGTTGATTTTCTCAGGAAATATACTTGGCTGACCATCTGGAGTTGGTATTGACAAAGGTTCTGTATTTTGCATCACAACACTACTGTAAGACAAAGAACAATCCTAAGGTCAGTTATTTATTTTAAAATATAAAAGTGATTTATATTAGGATATATAATTAAAATCTGTTATAAAAATATTTAGGTCTTTAATATTTATGGGCCAGAAATATTATTTTTAAAAAACAAAACAAACAATATGTGAAGATTATAGATTAAAACATTCTAAAGAATAAAAAAGTCAATCCTCAGCTTAATGAGTTATGTAAATTAAAGCAGTTCAGTGCCAGTTTGTAATAGTCATCAATAGCAATAATAGGGATCCAGATTCTTCTACAGAATACTTAAACTTATTTTTTTATCATCCGAAGGATGCAATGGGTTGAATATTGCAATATAAACATAACACATACTGACAAATATAGGGTTAATCACTTAAACATTAGTTTATGACTATCTGAACTTTAAATTTTGTAAATTTATAAAAACTTACTGAGACACTGACTTAATGCCTTAGTACGTTTTTACAAAATTTAAAGTTTGAATAGTCATAAAGTAATGTTAAAGTGATTAAGTTTCACCAAAAGCAATGAACAACAAAATTCAAAAATATAGGGTATTGTGTATGAATAAATTGTTAAAAAATTATCCACTATGTTATTTCACATTATTAAAATATAGTTACAAATTATCTGGTTAAAATAGTTTTGGTATTTGTAAAAATAAGAAATTAACTTAGGGAAAGAACGATTTTTAACAACCAGACATCATCGATTTTACTCAAGAAAAAATAACTGAATGTGAAGAATGCTTCCCTATAAGAAAAAAACACTATTTCAAGTTACATGATAATACAACAAAAAACTTAATAGTGACGGGAATAGATGTGAAATTTTGATAACCAAACTTTATATACACAATTCTGTATGAATTCAATGTTGAGGAATAGCTGCACAATATTATATCAGATTATTATATTGCTATATTAGAATATAGTTACCAAGTATACAGTTAGGCTGGGTTTTGTAACAGAAAAAATATTTTTTAGTAACACAAAGTAAGAATGCAGAATCAAGCAACGCTTGAATTTTTGTCATACATTAGTATTCATTTTCTTATAAAAACCAAATCTATGGTTTAGGATATATATTCATAAATATTGACGTATTACAACCTTCCGGTAGGTTTTCTAGGTTCAAAAGCATAGCCTGGAGAGGTAAATGAGACACATTCCCCCTCCCAAACGGGCATGAGCGAGATTTTATAATTTGTTTCATATTCCCAATGACTTTCAGCATCGCCTAGTATAAAATATTTTACTAAAATCGAATACGTGGGAACAGGAAATAAATACTGGATGTTTGTTTCATCTTATTCATAAAATATTTCTACACCAGCAGGTAATTGATGTTTGAAGCAAAATTGATGGAGTCTGGTTACCAACATTTGTCTTAATGTTGCTTGAATAATTTTTTTTTTGAAAAACCGATTCCATCCTAGCCAGAAAATATTCAACTGTAGTTTAATATAGCCTAGTATTTTTGAACATTTTAATCATGTGGAAGTAGCCTATATTTGTCATCTTAGGTTATGTTCATACCCCAATATTTAAAAACTATTTATGGTTACCGATGTTTAAAACAGTATATTCTTTGCTTAGAATGTATTTTTGGTTGAAATGCAGTAGCTCGGCACCATACGATATTTTGGGAAATTGTTCAAAACCACGAAATTGGACGATATCCACAAGAATTTTTTAAAAATTGAAGTAGGAAAGTTACTTTTTTTCAATTTAAAGTAGGGTAATAAATTCAGCTCGGATGTAGAAGTTATGAATAGGCGCGGAGTGATACTTACGTCACAGTGCTGCGCATAAAGTTGTAAGCATTGTCCGCGGTACGTCACGCAACCTTACGTGTGTAGATATTTGAGAAACAACTTCTCCAGTTAGGATAGATTTGGTTTTAAATTTATACAATACTGTATACCTATATTAAAATTTACCGAAAAAGTGTCAAGTCAGGTTAGGTTTGGTTTTAATTTTATACATTGAAATACAGTTGTAACATCACGAAGCATTTGTATCACTCCGCACGTATTCACAACTTCTACATCCGCGCTGAATTTTTTACGCTACTTTAAATTGAAAAAAAGTAACTTTCCGAGGTCAATTTTAAAAAAAATTCTTGTTGATATCGTCCTATTTGGTGATGTTAAATCATTTCCCAAAATATCGTATGGCGCCGAATTTCTGCATTTTTACCGTATTTTCAAGTAACATAACTGAATAGCAAAAATTACGAAGTTATTGGCAACCCGTAGGTCTTCAAGGGAAAGCAAATTATTTTAAGGAATTAGGGTGTGGTAATAAGTTTATTGTTAATCCACTACCTTCGATATTTTTGCTATTCAGATATGTTACTTAAGACTACATTCTAAACAAAGAATAAACTGTTTACAAATTCAGTAACACTTATCTTTAAATGTTTTGTTAAATATTGGAACCTGAACATAGCCGGTTACAATCATGAAAACGATAACTTAAATCGCAACGCGAATTTCTTAAAACCTTTCGGTAAATCCAATTTTGATCGCAGGGTAGTTTTACTACATTATTACGAAAAATCCAAGTAAAGAAGATTACTCTCATTTACACATGATAGCAATTAAAAATGCTTTTACTAACTCACCATCTTGAAAAAAACCTGAGTTCTTTTGAAACAAATCTAACAGAATGTTTGATACAATGCATTTTTGTTTGAAATTCAGCAATTACCAATTTTCCTCTATATCAAATTAAAATATCCCTTTAATGTTCTTATTTAAAATAATATAACCTCCAACTTAACCTCACGCCAACTTTTGTTAAACTCGCTTCGCCATTTTACCACAGCCAGTAAAATATAAAAATTTAATTTCCATAAAGATTAGCACTGAAGTTCAAATGAAATCTATTCACTCTTTTGTTCCATTAATAGGTACAGTTCAATTATAATTTCTGTACTGTACACTAGGCATATTAAGTAGTCGTTGAACTTCATTGGAAAAACCGAAAAAGGAATTATGTTGGATTCAGATTTTTAACCTTTCTACATCACTAGGTAGCAATTAACTATAGGTGAGGTTAATGTATAGTCACCAAAAATTCTGAAATTTCTTGTTGAATACAAATTTGTAAGTAGTTATCTGAAATAGTAAGTTATTTTATTTTTTTAAAAAACTAATGTCAATTTTGTAAAAACAATAATATTTAAAGTCTATATCAGTTCAAATTCATTTACAATGTCTATATTGCAATAATTTTAATGAGACTGTTGAATATATATAATATGGTATTATTATAATGTAAAGTAAATTGTGAGAGAATGAGCAGACAAAACAAGGTTGTGTAATTTGTGTTTTTTTCACCCATGGTGCATAAAATATTTTTAATTTAAAGACAGAACATTGTATTGTGCTCCTTACTTTTTTTGTAGTGTTTATCTGATTTAAAAAAAAATTTGACGAAGAAAAAGGTCATAAAAAATAACATTAAAGCAACAAATCTCAATCTAATTGTCAAATTAATATGAATGGCTGAACAATAATTTCGGACTAAAAACATTTGTAAATATGTTACACTTGCCTATATTAGCTCTTACTTTTTGGAGGAACCTACAAAAACCATGAGGTCAGTTATGGTCTGAGGTGACAATGGGACACATCTCCCGAAACGGCTGTTAACAATTATATAAGTGAATGCTACTATAGGCAAGTGTAACATATTACAAGTGTTTTTAGTTAAAAACTAGTAGCTCACATGATGATGTAATCAACTAAAATTATTTTGGTTTACTAAACTAAACTTCTTTTACAGCAATTTTAGCTTGTTGAATTATTCCTAAAGGGTTTGTAGTTCACTCTAAATTGAAGTTTGATAATTTTTCAGATCATTAATCTTTTTCTTTTAAGTTGATAAAACTTACAAGTCATTCCACTTTCACTTTCGTTATATTTTTGAAAGAACTAAAAACATATTATTCAATGCATTCATGTCAATATTTAAGCCTCTAAATATTTTTTGAGACAAACATGTATTAATTTGAAACTTGCAATGTCTGTAATGATGACATAATAAACATAAAAGATTTCTCACAAAATATTTAATGACATCCTTCTTAAATAGATACACACAGAGTTTTAGAACAATTTATTTCCGGTCATTTATCCATATATATTTGTTGTATATATCCAAAATATAAATTGATTTCTAAACCAAAAAGCTACCTTAAAAAGAAAGTATAATAACAATTAAGTTATTTAGTTTAATATTTGTCACATTTATTTTTTATTTTCAAGCAATGGTATTAATACAAAATATTACAGTTTAATTATAACTTATTAGAAAGCAAACAAATTTAGACAAAGCATTCAGTTGAAGGGACTGACATATTAAACTTTATTTTAATAACTTGCAGTTTTTGAGTTGTATAGGATTGAATATTGTATGGAACTAGTTCAAAACGTGTCTGCTGAAAAATAACAGTAAGTAGTGGTTTTTTGCCAAGAGATACAAATAAGAACCTTTCATTTTATTTCTATGTGAAACATTTATTTTTATAATACTTATTTCATAATATTACTTTAATTGGTATAATCTTTGTTGTTTTTCTTAATCAGATGACTTTTTATTAATCTATTCCATTTTCAATCATATCCCTTTCAGAACTTATCATCTTTTATGCTTAAAACTAACAGACTTCTTAGTTGGAATTGTGTCATTATACATTTAGATACAATTATATAAGTTTTAAATTGTTAATTTTTCTGCCATACCTAGTTATGACCATTGGCAATTTCAATGTAGTTTTAAAACATAGGAACAGTCAGTATTAAACTTAAAGAGCAATTAGACAGTAAACTTCCAATTTCGTTGACATTTTCCTTGTTTCTTATTTCTAAACATGCCATATAGAGCAGATTGAGATAACATAACAATAACTTTTAACCTAAAGACAAAATACCAATATTTTTAAAGTATCAGTGTTATGTTTTAAAATATTTATTCTGTTTAATATTAACAAAAAGTTACTATTTATAGAAATCCTTTTATTCGCCAATATTCAATTTATCACTTCCCATCTAGGAAGATCTCATCAATGTTTAGCCCTCAGCATTAGAAGGCTTTTGTTACCTTACTAAATGCATGCTGTTCAACAACTGATAAACTCTAATAATTATAAGGAATCATTTATGGTCAGATCGGCCTCTTATTATTTCTGTAGTATAATTAAGAATATCATCACTACACACTAGTTTCAGTGATGATGTCACGTTTATTAATAAACTAGTGTGTAATAAGTTTTAGAATAACCATTTTTATTCCATTGTGTATTGCTGCCTGAACTTATGCAATATCAATTATTTGTCGCAGACAGTGTAATATCTAGGCATAGTCAATCGTTAAATTTTTAGTTTTCTTGACCCTTCTTAATGCCTTCCTGTCCCCATGCTTCAGATAAGCATGTGAAACATTTATCATGAGTTTTAATTTTTTTTGACACTCTCAAAACTGTCACCATATAGAGTGATATTTCTATTTGTCTTTGGAATGATGGGTCAAATTAATTATGATTTTTATTGATATTTCAATGGTTTTTTTATATACTAGAAAGTAATGGTATTTTGTCAAGAAAATTCATGAATAAAACCTGAAGATGTACAACCTATTACAAGTTTTGAAACCTTTAAACGTAGTGACTAGCACAAATGTTAAAGTTTGGTAAATTTTGAAAATAACATTTGATACTTTATGTCTCGTTACATATTTTAGTGTCTCATATTAAATTACGTATCACCAAGTCTCTGGTAGTTAAATTTCATCACGAAAGATTCTTCGAACACAATAGATAGGAAAATCAGTAAGAGTCTATGAGAAGATTGTATCTATGGTTAATACTTTAGATTAGAGAATTGAACAGTGTAATATAGCCTATAAAATCATAAAAACGTTAGAACGCTTTTATTACTGTGGCTTAAGAAATATTCATTTAACAGAAAATATTTAAAGTTTGTCTTATTATAAACATTATAATAAACAGGTCTATATTATGACCATTTCTATAACCATGAACTGCATTAGCGGTTTGAAGCAAATTTGCAGGTTACCTGTTATAAATAAACAGTAAGCAATTTTCAATTTAGCAATTATTTACCTCAAATTTAATTTAAACTTTACCTATAGATAATGTAAAATCCCTCTTATTTTTTTTTTGTAGTCTACATATTTTGCTTGAAAATATATTATAAATAAGACAAATGTTATTTCGGTAAATATTGAGTATTTATGTTTTCTTTTAATTTTTATTTGATTGTTTAATCGTTTTTATGTGTAGAACACAAATATTAACTTTTTTCCCCGGAAAATGCGAAAAGTTAATTTTTTAAACATTTTAGTTAGTCTGTAATGGCATGTATAGCATGAACCTGATGGGCAGTAGCTGCAGCGTTCTGCACTACTTCTATATTTGGTTGTAATTTTATACGTGACTGTATACCAAAATTAAAATATACCTATGAGGTATCCAGCCAGAATAAATTTGGTAAATATTGAGACTTATTGCCGATGCAGAAAATTAGGTAAAAATATAGTCTTAATGACAGTTTCAAATTTTTATCTTTCTAAATAACGTTTTAATGTGTAAGAACACTAATATCTACTTTTTTTCTGCAGAAAATACGGATAGAAACTTTTTTTCGCATTCTAAATGTTAGTCTGTAATGGCATGTAGGCCTATAGCTTGAAACGGCCGCGCAGTAGCCACAGCGCACTGCACTACATGAAAGTCAATTTATTTATAATACTAAACTTAAAAGGAAAATATTAAACTTTTGGTTGTAATTTCATGCGACATTACTATATACCTATGAAGAGTCCAGGCAGGATAGGTTTGGTTGTAATTTTCTGCGTCGGCAATAAGTCTAAATATTTATCAAAATTACAACCAAATCTATCCTGACTGGTTACTTCATGGGTATATTTTAATATAGGTATATAGTAAAGTTGTATAAAATTATAACCAAATCTATCCTGATTAAATACTTAATAGGTTTATTTTAATATAGGTAGTTAGTAATGTTGAATGAAGTTTTAACCAAATAATTATATTTTAAGTTTAGTATTAAACTAAATTGACTTTGATGGAGTGCAGTGTGCTGTAGCTACTCCGCAGCTGGTTCATGCTATACATGCCATTACAGACTAACATTTAAAATGTGAAAAAAGTAACTTTACGTATCTGAAAAACTAAAAATGATTCCCAAGCATATAAAACAAAACTTGATGTTGAAAACCAGTTCGTTTTCCTCGCATGACATTTACTGAATCTAGTAGTAAGTGTTTTAATAAGTTAAAATTTGCAAAAAATCTAAACAAATTCAATAAAGCAATACATAAAACTTATAAAGTAAATGTTTATAAAACAGCAAAATTGAACACTAAATAAATGTATAACATGATACAACTTTATCTGCGGTACTGTATAAACTCAAATTATAAAGAGGACATTATTAAACTAGATACCTGTATAGCTATTATAAAATATAGCTAAAAATAATCAGGCTAGGATAGTTTTAGTTGTAATATAACATCAAATTACAATTATTACCTAAGCTAACCAATATACTTATGTTTTTTATTGATAAAAATGAGACAACTTGTTCAATATATCAATTTCTCACTTCATATGTTAAAGTACATCATTTCTTATAAACAAATTTATGATATTCATATAATTTTTCAGCAATTTAAGAATTACTTGATAGGAGAGTGTTTTAACAGTGAAATTTTTTTGTATGTCTGAAACAATATTAATGGTTTGCAGTATGTAAAACGACTTGTTCCATATTTAGAGTCTATTTAAAAAGAAGGTTTGGGGAAAATAAAAAAAAATTTGGAAACACTTGTAGTTTCAGCACTACTACTGGGCTGAGTAAACATTGCATGCCAAAAATATGTGAATACTGCTACCGTGCTACTAATAATTCCTTCTGTCTGCAATGCTGTTTACTCTGTCAGACTATGCTTATTTTATATAGCACACTTAACTTTGTTTCATAACAAACTTAAATAGATATGTTGTACATATATTTAATATAGTTATAAAGCCATGTAGTGCAGATAATACTTGTATATAGTATAGTACAATTAATAAAGAACTACCTAATAAAAAACACATTGAGATTATATTTATGTATAATAGTTTAAGACTTTTATCCATAATTATGGTTTTAGACACTATTTAAAATTACTTTTTAGAAGTTTGTATATTTAAGTAGCTTGTGTAATCTGAATGAGATCGAAGGTCATATGCTGTTTATTAATGTTAAAAAAATTCTGAACTCAAGCTAAATGGTTGATATGTGACACAGCTACCATTTTGTGTGTGTATCATCTTATGCAACAATGTAAAGTTCAGATGTTTCTAGTGGTTTCCACATGCATTGTGGCTGATGAACATTTTATTCTAGTTCTTAGTGTATTGTTACCATTTGATAATATTTGTGACACCTCCTTGACAATGTTATATGACTATTTTGCAAAAATTAGTCAAAATTAACACTAAAATTTTATTGTGTTTGTAAAGTAAAGTTACTTTTACTAAAATTTTAAGTTTTGGGAACTCTACTAAGTTCAATTGATAATGCTTGTAAAAATTAGCCAATACTGGCTTTGTTCCCATTTTTAAAAAATTCTTATACAAATAATTCTAATTATACAAAAGTTGTTTTAAAAATTGCTAAGTATAATTAGTGGTCAATATTTAAAAAAATACGAAGTAACTCCATTTACCAATATACTCGAAACTATATAAACTCAAAGTTTCTTATCTTAGAAGCTCTATCAGTCACATTGATTTCGATATGAGGGATGTTTTTATTTATTTATAATTTTAATGTAACGATATAGTCCTCAAACTCATGAAGTACATTCATGATGTGGGATAAACAGCATAACTAGCCCTTATATTGAATTGAACAAGTGGCCTCTTGAATTGTTTTATTATGTATAATAAATAATGATATGTGTTTTAATAGTGACATTATGTTTGTGTGACAATAATTAATATGGTATTAGTTGTAACTAGTATTTATATGGTTAGTAATATTTAAAATAACTTTTACTTGTTTAGAATGCTTATAAATAATATATGTAAAATTATTAAAGTTTTATAGTAACATATGTAAAATTATTACAGTTTTATAATAACATATTAAAAAAATAACAACAGTGATGTTAATTTTGCTGCGTTCATCATGACTTTGTTCAACCCCCAGGTATAGGTAAAAACTTTTTAAGCTGACACTTGGGGGCTGCTGGCTTTAGCGAGGACGAGGAGAGGGTGGAGGTACTTGTAGTTCATTTTCTAAAACATCGACCCTTGGACTTCCACTGACTCGTAGGGTTGACTCGTTATTTTGTTCCTTATTAATAGTTTTTAATGTATAGTAAAAATAACAACAAATGAAAATAAGGCGTTCACGGAAGAGTGCTATTATGATTGTCTAAGAGTTGGTAAGGCCACAATTTATGATGAGGGAGGATGATGGTGCCTGATGTTTTATAGATAACGGTTACACAATTTCTACCTAACAGCCAAGTGCCAGCTTATAAAATTTGACCTATACAAATTGTTTATTAATAAATAATCCTCAATAACCTATAACCACAAATATTTTAATTCTAACCGCAAGTACATTTTGTTACCAAGTAATCACATTCAGAGGCATGACAGGTAAGACTCCTGTCTCTAAAAATATTTGTGTTTGGAGGTTTTTTAGTACTATTTATTATTATTTTAATTTATTCCAATTAATTAGTGAACAATTGTTTATTGCAATATTGGTGATGTAGGAATAACCAATAAATATAACCATTTTAATTCTTCAACTGTATGGTTTGTTATGGAATTCACAGCATTACTATATTTACGTAATTACTGATAACTGTTGTTATTTGACTGTTAACCTTTTGATTAGCAACACGCAGATCCCCTGATGTGGCCCCTGGGAACAACATATTTTTGAAAGATTTTTATACTTTTTTCTAATTTTTTAAAATTAGTAATATTTGTTAGTATTTTTTTCATTTACTTATTTTCTCATGTTAACCAAACTTTACCCTACGTTTACTGACAATTTATTTGCTAAAAATTATCTGTTAATTTTTAAAATACCTATTCATTGTGAAATACCGCAGAAACTTCAAAACGATCTGTAAACATGTGGGAAAAACCATAGACTTTGGACATTAAAGATCTTCTTCATTATTCAATCGCCTATTCATTTTAAAATACTGCACAAACTTCAAAACTGTCTTTAAACATGTGGGAAAAACCATAGACTTTGGACACTAAAGATCTTCATTATTCAATCGCCTATTCATTATAAAATACTGCACAAACTTCAAAACGATCTGTAAACATGTGGGAAAAACCATAGACTTTGTACACTAAAGAACCTCTTCATTATTCAATCGTTTATTTATTGTAAAATACTCACAAACTTCAAAACGATCTGTAAATATGTTTGAAAACCCACAGACTTTGGTAACAAAAGAATGGTGACTTTGTACTCTGATTAGTATTTATCGTCCAGATAGTTGCAAATATTTAACCTAGAATACAGCACAATACACAGGAAAACAAATTGTAAATGTAAGGCAATTCTAATCTGAGAGAAATGGTAGAATGTACATATACAGGAATGTTTCCGCTGGCCGTTGCGTGAAATCAAGTACTGCTACGTGAATGCTAATCAAAGGGTTTTTATTATAAATTTTTTAAAAAGCTAAATGAAAAGTGGAAGAAACCTTTGGATATTTAATTTTTTGTTGCAGGATACAAGACAGGACACGATGGTATAGTATTTACAGTTCTCACTATATCAATCCAATTTATGATCCAAAAAAGCAAAAAGAATTGATTGAATCCGGTGAGATAACCAACTTAAAAGATCTGCCAGTAAAATCTGCACTAGTCAATGAGACATCATCAGTTTATAATGATACTACTCTCATGTTAGTATGGTAGCTCATATTAATAAGTAAATAAATACAGTAAAACTCTACTTATTCGAATCAGTTATGACTGAACCGAATAATTGGATTTTTTTTACAAAATGTTCTGTTTTAATTAGTTACTGTATATTTGATGAAAATGGTATAAAAAAACTATATTTTTAAAGAAAAAGAGCCATTATTTTATTAAATGAATATGCAATACTTTTACATGTTAAGTGTACTTACAGTATATACATATCGTACTGTAAATAAAAGTCATTACTTGCTGAACATCTCGGTCAAGTAAGTTGTTTTACTATCTGCATCCGCGGCAGCTAAGTTGTGCATTCGCTTGACAGTAAGGGGTTGTGTCTAGTCATTCTCACGCTGACGCTCCATCCACTTAACACAGTTTCAAGGTTAGCGAATGGTTCAATAGCTGATGGTCCCATGTCTGTATCGATTTCAGTATTAAGGTCATCTTCTTCCTCAACACTTTCTTCTCTCACACTTCAATAAGTTTATCATCATTTACAATTTGGTACCCAGGGTCTGACGAATTACACCATCCACTCTTCTATTTCTTCAGCACTTACTTTTGAACAAGTTACACTTGCTAAGTTCTGAGCAAGTGGCACATCATCCTTATCTTCTGTCTCTACTAGTTCCTTTTTTTGAGCTTCTCTTTTATTTTTCTACTTTTCCTTAATTGATTTTTGTTTCAACTTGTTCCAAGCACATCTTAATGTGACTACTTTAACCAAGCTCCAAGCTTCCGCCACCATGTAAGCACAATCCTTCAAATTTATTTTTTGTGGTTAGTCGACATACCTTATTTGTCTCCACCTTCTATCAAAAGTTTTCCTAAAAGACGCCGTCTGTAATGTCGTTTCATGGTCTTGATAACAAACTGGTCTATTGGTTACAACAAACCTGTGACTTTTTAAAAGAGCAAACAGATTGTTTTAAGCTGTTCTTTTCAAACAGTTCTTTGGTGGGATGAGTTGGTTCATTATCAACAATTAAAAAAACTTGACTGCATTCTTTTCCAAGAGATTTTTGGTGCTGTATTACTTCAGGGATAAAAATTTTGTCATACCACTCTGTTCTCAACTTCCAGGCTCTGCGTCCCCCTTTATAACACTAACACGAGGCCTTCCATTTATATTTGCTCAAGAATTACAATCTGAATATGAGACTATAGTTGATTAGGTCAATTAAACATCAGCATCTTTTATTTAACTTTTTTTTATAAATATTTATTAAATATATTTCACCCTAAAACTGATATTGCTGCAATTTTACAGTGATAAACTTGATTTGGGCCTTGAACAACATATATCTTGAAATTTTTAAAAAATATATAACTATGGTAAAAGTATAATGTGTATATATACAATGATGAAGTTCAGAACAAGTGTCACGTCAGTCTACCCGGAGGTACTCCTAATTGAGAACACACACCTCTTGACTGTAGGCAGTTTCAATGCATTTATCCACTCTTCCAATGAAAACCTTCTATGCCCTCCAGTTTGAGAACCCCTGCTATAAACAATGTTGCAGTCATCCAACCTTGGGTAGGTTATTATAAAAGAGGGGAAGCTTTTTCAAATACTCATGGCCTAATTGACTTTCTTATCATTAGAAGTGGTATTTTATTGTTTCCCGTAGAGTATGCACATTCAAGCATTATAACACGTTCTTTACTAACTCTGTATCCAGGAACACTACATTCGCTTTTTGATGCTAAAGTGGTTTGAGGCAACTTTCCAAGCAAGACCAGTTTCATTGACGTTGTACAAAAACCCAAGACCTTAGGAGTCTAGTATAACTATAAATTTTTCAATAAAATCTTCTGAAGCTTTGGTGTCTGCTGGTAACTTCTTGTCACTTAAATCTAATTCACAAAAACCAACATGAACCTAAATTTTCTTAACCAGCCATTACTTGCTTTAAAGGATAAACAACAAGACTCTGAGCAAAAATCTTAGCTTTTTCATACATAATCGGATCTGGAATTGGGTTTTCTATTGAATTATTGTCCGAAACTTTTCTGAAAACAGCATCTTCTAATGTTTGTTTCTTGAGGCCTTCATTGATTTTCTTGAAGAACTTTCATTTTAAGCACTGACATGAAGTTAAAAGTGTAGGTTTCCTCCTTTTAATGTCTGAAATCATTGATTCTCCAACATCATATATTTTAGCTAACTGTTTATCCGTAACTCTTTATCTGTTTAATCTTTAATTTTTACCTAATCTGCTAATGATAAGACAACTCGTTTTCTTTTAGAACCAATGGTGAATGATGAAACGCACTCACAAACAAAACAACACAAGAAAAGTATTCCTTTAACGTTGCAGGTCAAATACACACTGATTGACTAATCAAAACGAAAAGTGACAGGTGTGCAGGCCGGCCACCTGGTCATAGATGACAGCCAACTATACATAGCTACACCAAATCATTATTTTAGAAATCGTAGTATGTTTCCAACTAATTATTTGCTGAAAATCTGAAATCGAATCGGATAGTCAGAGTTCAGATAATTGGAATTCTACTGTATCTTATATTAGTTTTATAATAACATTGATTTATATTAGAAATTAAACCCGCCTCATTATTGGCTGGGCTGAAATTAAAGGGCTATTTATTTAAACGTATTGCACTATTTTGATAATTAAAAATTTAACTTGAAAGTTATGTGAATTGTATTTTTAACTATGGGTTTGTGGGAGAATTTAATTAGATTTAAATATTTTTGTAGTGGTGTTGTTACTGAGAAAACAGGTTTTTTTGGTTAGTTTATTGTCATTTGTCAATCTTACAAAACAATGGAAAAATTAAAAATAAGTTTAAACTCCTTAGAAATGTTGGAATTAACTATTAAAAATATTTATGAATTTAATGGATTAATGAACTTTATATACCTTAAGATTCATCAACAACACTATAACTTTCTTATTAATCCTTATTTTATCAATTATTAACACAAACTATTGTCAATATTATCTAAAGACAATTACCCACAAATATTGACTCAATCACTTAAAATCCATCATCATTACATCAATTTTACTATTTTCTAAACATTCGGATTGTGCTAAGATTGTATAAATTGATTGTTTATGTGATCAACCTTCACCAACACATCATTTGTCTTGTTTTCCAAAACTGCTGCTGACAGATGAAAGAGTTCTCTTCACAGCTTCTTGAGTCATTTTAAGATATTTATATTTTGTATTTAGTCACTTTCATTATTCTAACCTTCTTATACAACTGGATGCATAGATTCATGAAAATAGGCCCGGCATACAGAAAAAGAAAATCATCTTCCATCAGGACAACGCTCACAAAAGACATAGTCCTAAAGGCTCAGTCCTAATTAAAAAAAAACAAACATATCAGCAAATACATCCATTTGATAAGGGCAAGAAGCAGATATTATTTTTGGAATAAAACCAGAAAAAAGTTGTTACATAATAAAAATTCAATGTTAATTTTAAATTAACTTTTGTTGAAAATAGTAATAACTAAAAAAATTGTTTCCCCATACTAGGTAAAATATGTGTCTATATGACCAAGCAGTCCGAGTTTTGAAGTATTACTGTTCCAAAACCCACTATTACACAAGGAAAAGGTCTCAAAATTGTGGAATACAATAAGCGAATAAGTGAATTATTTGAGTAAAACCCATCTCCTTGCTTTGAAGGAGATAGGTATCATTAATAGACTGGGTCAATAGCACATTGTTAAAGGCCTAGTCCAGGAACCTTTTCAGCTATTTGAATACATTAAAATAAATATCTATATTTAGTTGGTCACTAAAATATAAAAATGTCTGTTTCAGGAAATTTCAGAACTATGTCATGAGAAAGGGGAAAAAAAGACTTGCAAGAAATTTAATAGAACAGGTGAATAAATATATTATTTTAATTTTTAACTTAGTAAGTGTTAATTTTTTTCACATTAGGCTCTTTAAAAACTTGTTAAAGTATAACAATGCAAGAATTTTTGTGCTATATAAAATATACATCTTTTGCGAACATAATTGGACGTATATTTAATTGATTTTACTAAAGATCAACATTTTTATGTATTTTGTATATTTTTTAAATAATAATGGTGAATGTAGGACAACCCACTTATCTATTTTGGTTTCATATTTCTTTAAATATTTAATGTTAATACCACCATCAATTCTGTGATGGTCATTGAAGATACAATGGATATCTATCAAGTCTAGTTATTGTGTGTGAAGGAGATTGTTTGAAAAATTTGTTGGTACATTCGGCATTAACTATGGAGAATTCATATTTAAATGCACCACATGGAGCATGAATCATATTTGTTGTAATTTTCATCCACTTCTGGTATTAAATTATCAAGTTAAATTTTTTCAAATAATCATAGGGATGGTTGATAATTTCTGTCATGGTGAGCTGTCACTGATATTCGTTTTGTTGTGGTGGTACCGGTGACAAAATATGGAAAATGCCAGTTCCAGTGACAATGGATCGGCCGGAGGTTGTCTCTGTTGTGAATGGGCAAAATGACGCCTTTGCTGGCTAGAAAGTTACTGATATTTTACCTCGGTTGTCATTGGTTGATTTGTTGCTGTCACTGGGTCTACTCATTTTCCTCGTGAGTAGGTGAACGATTTGTGTAAGGTTTCACGACAATGACGATGTTGATTATAGTAGATGCTATTTCGGTAATTTGTTCTTAATTTCGTAGGAGTTTGTTTTTAAATAAATGAGCCTTCCAAAAAAAAAAAGGCGAGATGTGGAATCATTTTACCAGTGTGGTATGCATGCTTGTTATTTGCACATTCAGAGGTGTCTCAATATCCCTTGCCACCGATACTAAAGTCACCGGTAAAAGTCAGTGATCCAAGCCTGACGCTGTCACTAAAATCACTGAGTCGACCATCCCTGTGCTAGATGTGTGTGTGGGGGGGACCATGTTTTGCCATTCAACGGAATACATCCAGCAGTGTGGTTTTCCAAATACATGATAACAGTAAATCTGTTAATAATTGATTATTCAAAAACATGTAATATTTTATCAAGAAGGTTCTATACTTACAAACATATGTCTTAGAATCCTGTTATATCTTAAGTATGGCATTGAGTTCCTGTGTAAAATGAATGTACAGTAGAGCGTGAAAAATCCGAACTAATTGGGACTGGAGGAGGTTCGGATTTCAAACATAACTTAGAAACTCCTAGTTACACTAAAAATGTTAAGATAAGTGAAAATAAACATTTTGTTTACTTACATATGTACATAACTATTGTACTTTGGTTTACTTGTATCTTTAAATCCAGAAGATTGCACTTGTTTTACAAAAACAATTCACTACATATTTAAAAATGTATGTATATATACACAAACAAATTAACACAACTGTACGAAATCCCTAAAATGTTTTATATGAAAAACTTGCTAATGTTTCGTGAGTTTCGAAACTCAGTTTCTGCTAGCCAAATCTTTCATTCGCTTAAGTAGCAGGAACTGAGCTTGAGGGCATTTGGGCTATGTACCAAGACATCACTTTCTCTAACGACGTAAAAGCTTCAGAATGTGAAGGTACAATTGCTTGCTGCATCTTCTTCTTCACTGTCACTGCATTCTTGATTTTCTAGCTCTTGCATTGAGGATATGATGCCATTATCACCAGGATTTTGTAGCCCGTCTCTTTTATTGAGATCCAATCATTCAGCATGAGTTTCGTCGCATTCTTGAAAACCTGGAACCGACTGGCATTCCTTCTCTCACAATCTCAAGTGCTTCAGACTGATTTTCATCAATGTCAGTATCCAATTGTTCACTTTCTGGCCAACATTTATTTCCACGCTTTCATTAAGTGTTCTTTGGTTAGCAAGCCCCAGGAATCTACTTACATGTAGCACCAGTCATTTGGGCTCAACTTTTTTGAAAAGCTAAACGACTTTTCCCATTATCTATGCAAAATACAGTTACACAAGTTGAGAAAGTAACACGGTTACATGCATGGTGGGGATTCCCTCTCTCTAATTTTTTTTATTTGTTTGAATTATTTTGCTTTAGCAATAAACATGTAGTAGATCTATTAATTATTTTTCCAATCTTTAAAGTCTTAACTACCATTTTGTACAAAACATTTCTTTTGTTTATTAATAGGTAAAGCTAGTTGAAATATTTACCCAAGTGCCTCATATCCCACTAGCAGACCTTAACCTTCTGTAACATGCTCACACGCATATGCGGGGAATTTCTCAAAAATTTAGGTTTCGATGTGGAGTTTTATCAAATACACTCTAAATTAAAAAAGTCCTAAATTATTACTTGTCTTTCTAAATTATGTTCATATTGGGAATTAAAACTAATAATTTGTATTACAACATATGTACATCACTAAGTCAAGGAATAATGATTTAACATGAAAGAATCACACTGTTACACGCATAGACAGGGATTCTCCTCCAAAACCACTATATAAACTGTCTTTTTTTGTTGTCTATCATCTCAAGATCAACTGTATTGGTTGTTTCTGGTGCGTGGTGAGTAAAGGGAAGATGACCTCGAGTTTCACTCAAATATATCTGCACTCTAAGCAATATTATAAAATTAACTAAAAAGGCAGGGATTCCCTACAGCGCGTGCAACGGAGTGTTTAAGAAGGTATTTGGATTTTTAACGTTCAGATTATTGACGCTTTACTGTATTTCCTACATCATTTGTATTCAGATTGCCAACAACTCTATTGTTAATTGTGTCATATAGATGTATATATATCCTTCCGAATAGTATTTGGTCTGATTATGACTAATGTATAATCATTTGATTATATCCAGCTTCACTTTCAGTTTTTGCATGCATGCTTACTACTTATTGATATAATTGTCAGTATTGAAAAATGCAATTTTTTAAAAATTTTCTGTTATTAAACTATATGAAAAGAAATTCAATGGATTAATATTTTTTCACTATTTGATAGATTTCTTTGTTTGATATTGATATGATAGCCATCTTCTCTTTGCCCAAAAATAAATGGATACTGTAAGGCATCATATGAACAATGAGAATCATTTATTGTTCATATGTAATTTAAGTACAGCACATTTATGTCTCTTTGTTGAAAATGTTCAAGAACTGTATAAGGTAAATACACTATTTACTGTTGTGATAATAAAACAGCCAGGATCTTTGTTAGATAGTGGTTTGTCTGCTTTGAGAAACATCTTCTTCCAATGGCTCTCACTTGGCTTACGCCATTCGAGATCTTGCCTCCTAATACAATCCAGGCAAGTCCCTTTGTTGCTATCTTTCCTTATCTAGTACACTGCATACCAGGAGGTGGTCCTTGTCCATAATAGATGTTTGGCATGCACACATTGTGCACCTGTTGGATTCTAATATTTTCATTCTATGTCCGGAGACACAGTCATGCCCTGTGGCCAGTCTGAATTTAGCAACAGAAGTTTTTCTCGGGAGTGTTCTATTTGCCTCAAACAGATCAAACACATTATGTTGAGAAACAACATATAATTATCTTTGTAATCTTAATAGACATTTTTTTTTTTAAATTTCAGTAATTCATTATTTGTTGAAAAAAATTGCTTTTTCTTGGACCACTTGAATAGGATTATATTGTTATCTAATATGTATTTGCTGTTCTTGTTCTCTAGTAATAGATTTGTTGAAATGATTAGGCATGAAATGTAACTAACCAATTTAATGATACATTTGGCCTTGAATTTTAAAAAATTGTTTTAAAATTACAGTAGTCCCTCGCTATTTGCTGGTTCAGTTTGGAAATGATCTTAATGTGATCCAAGGGTGTACCCGTTCCTATAGTCTCGCCCGTAACGCTTGACACGATGGCTGGCTTAAAATCATTTATGGATTTAAAAATCCCGTCAATTAATACTAGTCTAAAGAGGACACGCCAGGGTTCCCCTAACGATCCTAAAATTATCGATGCGAGTAAAAAGTTGATGGTGGCAACGCCACAGACATTGCCACCACCAAAATATTTAATATTTTCTAGTTCTGAGGAGGGGAAAGATCTGTCAAAAGTTTCTCCTTTTCTTATTAATAAGGCGATAACTGCCGCTGCTGGAGATCCTGTTGCCTCTATCAAAAAACTACGAAATGGGACACTGCTGGTGGCAACCTGCAATGAGAATCAAACGAGAACTCTTTAAAAAATGACCTCTTTTTTCGATCAGGTCATGGTATCTGTGGCCCCCCATAGATCCTTGAACTTTTCAAAGGGAGTCATCACCTGCAGAGATCTATTAAACGTCACTGTCGACGAAATAAAATTAGAACTGTCTTCTCAGTCAGTAATTGATGTCGTGCCTATTATGAAGACAGACAAAGGGGCGAAAGTTGCAACAGCCTCTTATATACTTACATTTGGCAAACCAGAGATACCCGAATATATACATGTGGGTTACCAACGGCTCTCCGTAAGACCATATGTGGCTAACCCTAGGCGCTGCTTCAAGTGTCAACGTTTCGGGCATATTAGCTTTACCTGTTTGAAGCCGAGTGTTTGCGGTAAATGTAGCGAGGAAGGCCATGATGAAAAGGAGTGTGTAAATTCCCTAAAGTGCGCCAACTGTGGCGGTGATCACGCGGCGCGATCATACGACTGTCCTCACTTTAAAGAGGAAAAGGCTATTCTCAGCGTCATGGCTAAGGATAGAATATCCTTTTCACAGGCAAGGAAAATTTATAGATCCGCCCAACCAAAGGTTGACGGTAAGACCTATGCCGCTACTGTGACCGCTACATCGTCCTGTTCAAACTGTGCCGACCTGGTGAAAAAGATAGAAGTTCTAACTGACCAAGTTTCCCGTCTACTGTCGCTAGTCACATGTGGTCAATCTTTGAATATTAAAGAACCTGCAAAGACGTCACGTGATTTGCTTCTTCTACCAAGCACCTCTGCGGAGGGGTTAGGTGGCCGTACCAAGTCCGTCAATGATATATGCATCTCCGGACAAAAGAAATCGCCTAGCAGTATAAAGTCTGTTGCGTCCAAAGTAGTACTACAACCGAATACACCGAAAAGTAAGTCTGTATTCCAAAGCAGTAAATCGGCACCAACTATGTTGGGTGCTAAAAAACGTATAAATAAAGGAGGGCATGGTACCAAAATCCCTCAGAAATCCAAATCTTCCTCAGATTCCATCCCTGAACGGGTGGATATGGAATCTGAGAATTGTAAGCCTGAGACGTCTTCAAATGTCACGGGCAAACAAGAGCGAACCAAAGGGTGTCAGATTAATCCATTGCTAAGTTGATAAATGTCTGCAATTAGCAAGTCAGTGATACAATGGAACATCAACGGTGTTAGGAGTCACTTAGAAGATCTTAAAGTACTCATGAGAAATGTGTATCCAATGTTTGTATGTCTACAGGAGACACATCTCCACGAATCGCATAGTTTTCATGTTAGGGAGGATTCAGTATTTAGATCAGACTTCGTTACAGAAGACCGAGCTAGAGGTGGCGTAGCCATCCTAACCCGTGACTGCATCGACGCTGTTTCTCTAAACTTAATAACTCCTTTACAAGCAGTAGCCGTTCCCAGCTGTCCCATATAAAATCACTGTGTGTTGTGTCTACTTGCCACCACAAGAAAACCTGCATCACAGTGACTTAGTGAATTTGATAACCCAGTTACCGACTCTGTTCTTATTGGTAGGAGATTTCAATGCCCACCACTTGTCTTGGGGATCTCAAACCTGTAACCCTCGAGGACAACTAGTGGAGAGTGTAAGAACGGAACTGGACCTATGCCTGCTAAATGACGGTTCGCGTACTCATTTAGCGGCATCTACTGGTGGATGGACAGCTGTTGACCTATTGATCTGCAGCCCTCAATTAGCTACTAGGTGCACATGGTCGGTACTCCATGATTTGTATAGAAGCGACCATGTGCCTATTAAGATCAGTTTATGTGACTCCCAACATTGTTATGCTCGAAATTCCCATTGGATTTTGCGAAAAGCCAACTGGGACACCTTTTCGAAATATTTTGCATCACTTGACACAGATTACCTGACACCCATTGATGCAATTGTTGAAAATTTCACTAAGACCATTTTAAATGCCGCTGTAGAGACCATTCCAAAAACCTCTGCGCATCCAAGCCGACCGCCTGTGCCGTGGTGGAACGACGAATGCACAGAAATCCTCCGTTTACGACGAAGAGCTTTAAGATTTAAGCGTAACCCAACAAGTGACAACCTTCAGGAATATAAAATACTTCGTGCGAAAGCAAGGAGGATATTTAGGCTGAGTAGAAAGAACTCTTGGGAACAGTACATTAGCACAATTAGACGAACAACTTCATCCTCCACAGTATGGAGGAAACCAAGATCAGTTTGTGGTACTTCCATTCCGTTGCCAGCTATTGTGCTGAATCAACCAAATGGAAGATTGACCACGGACAGTGATAATATTGCTAATGTACTGGCAAAATCATTTTCTAATTTTTCTCCTACTACAGCCTATAACATAGTATTCAAGAGACATAAACTGAAGGAAGAAGCAATACCGTTTACAGTTGGGTTGTCTGGCGACTCACCTTTGAACACTCCTTTCTCCTTAGGGGAATTGGAGTTGGCTCTCGCGTCAACAAGGGATTATGCACCAGGTCCTGATTCCATTGTATACTCCATGCTGAAACATCTACCATCATCGGCGAAACTTTTCCTCCTTCGAATATACAATCGGCTATTCGAGGAGCAGTCTTTCCCCGATGCATGGTTAGAAGCGACAGTAATTCCTATCTTAAAACCAGGTAAAGACAAAACCAATCCCAGTAGTAACAGGCCTATATCTCTAACAAGCGTTTTGTACAAACTACTGGAGAAGATGGTCAACCGCCGTCTTGTCTGGTACCTAGAAACCAACAATTTTCTTTGCAACGAACAGTGTGGTTTCAGACAAGGACGATCATCGGTTGACCAATTGGTTTTGTTAGAATCCGCTATTCAAGATGTTGAATCCGTCAAACACTCGTTGTTGTTTCCTTCGACCTTGAGAAGGCATACGACATGGCATGGAAAAGAGGAATTCTGAACATTTTAAAATCATGGAGTATACAAGGGAATATCTTAGCATTCATCGCTAACTTTCTTTCAAACAGATCTTTCCGCGTTCGACTTGCAGGCACGTATTCAAACAGCTATACACAGGAGAATGGTGTACCGCAGGACAGCGTCACGCTATTTGCCGTTGCAATGAATAGTTTCACCAGCAATATATGATCTCCGGTACACTGTTCTCTTTTTGTGGATGACTTTTGTATATATGTGCCTGCTCGGTGTATGGCAACAGCGGAAAGGTCTTTGCAGTTAGCAATGTACAGATTAGAGGAATGGTCAAAAACTACAGGTTTCAAATTCTCTGCTTCGAAGACCCAGTGTGTAGCATTTAGTCGTCGTAGGCAACACCAGGAGCCGATTCTTTATTTTGATGGGATTCAGCTTCAAACCACGGATAGTGTTCGATTTTTGGGTCTTTTATTTGATAGAAGACTCTCATGGATCCCACATAATCGTGATTTGAAGGTGAGATGCAGCAAGAAATTGGATATGTTAAGAGTCCTTGGTGGTACAAATTGGGGAGCTGACAGAACTAGTATGCTTCGATTTTATCGCACAGTCGTTAGATCGCGCATTGATTATGGCTGTCAAGCCTATTCATCCGCACGACTTACAGTTCTAAAAACTGTTGATACCATCCACCACTCTGGACTTAGACTTGCTACTGGTGCGTTTAGAACTAGCCCACTCCCTAGTCTTCTTGTGGAGGCTGGGGAACCTGCCCTTTCGAGACGATGTCAGAAGCTACAAATATCTTATATTTCTGGTCTTTGTAGCAAACCAAATCACCCGACATTCAAAATTATCTTTAACTACATCCATAATGAAGATTATGATGCACGTCAACGTTCGACCGCTCCATTTGGCATACGAACATTACGGATAATGGATAACCTTGGGTTGCAAGTACCTACAGTGTTTGAACGATCAATGTGCTATATACCTCCATGGATAATAAAAGCGCCGCACTTCGATTTCTCATTGTCCAGTTATATAAAACATAATACTCCTGATGTGGTCTACCACCGGGAATTTTTATTTATTTATAAATCTCACCAACAGTGTGAAATTATTTTCATCGATGGATCTAAACTGGACAATGGAGTTGGGTGTGCGTTTTGTGCGTCTGGACGTACCCACACGTACGGCTTGCTCTCAGCTTGCAGTGTTTTCACGGCAGAACTATTTGTTATTTTTAAAGCTGTAACCGTCATTCAATCTCGATCTTCCCATTATCTTTTGTGTTCGGATTCCAAAAGTGCTCTTCAGGCTCTTCAGGATGTTTTCTCTGTCAACCCTTTAGTTGGGGACATTTTGTGTGCTGTACACAGCCGTCAATTGAGGGGTGTGGGGGTACCTTTCTGTTGGGTTCCTGGACATTGCGGAATACTTGGAAACAAAAAAGCGGTTGAAGCGGCGAAGAAAGTTACAAGTTAGGTGCCTATTACTCAACAAGTTATGGCATCTGATTATGTGTGTTTTGCGAAACATTTATTGCTCGCTGCTTGGAATGACGAGTGGCATACCTTGATTCAGAATAAGCTGAGGGAAATTAAAGATATCGTCCGTCCATGGAGGTCTTCAATTCGTTCAAAACGTAGGGAGGAAGTGGTGGTTACACGCTTTCGCGTTGGCCACTCTTTTGCAACTCATGGATATTTGATGCATCGTGAAGATCCACCGATATGCCAATACTGCGGTGATATCTTCACAATAAAACATATTTTAATAGATTGTGTTAATGTAAGCAATATTCGTGCCCTTTTTAATTTAAAAGGGAGTTTGAAGGTGGCGCTAAGGGACGATGCCTCGGTCATTGACCGAGTCATCGCTTCCTTGCACCACTTGAAAATATTTTTTAAAATTTAATACTTAAAATATATTTTTTTATTTATATATATAATTCTCTGTGCTATACTAACTAATAATAACATATTGTTATTATTTATTTACTGTTATATTGTTCTTTGTTGTTATTTTGTTATTTATAGTTTTTTAAAAAATTTTTTATTGTTATAGATTTATTGTTGTTTTTTGTTATTTATTGTTGTTGTTTTTTGTTTTGTAATTTTTGTTGTTTTTAAATTTATTTGGTTTTATTTAAAATATTGCGTTCCGTGTTAGATTTTGTTTGGCGATGATAACCACAATTGGTTTTTCGCCAGGAAAAAAAAAATTAGTATTCCCGGTAAGTTTGGGGAACGTAACTCCCGCAAATAACTAAGGATCACTGTATACCAATTATTTTGTTGTATTTTTAAGTTCCTTCTATTAGCTCACACTTTTCTGATACATCTTGTGCAAATTTTCAATTCTTAATAAAATACGTTTGTATTCATCCAATCAAATTCAAATAAATTTTTTAAATCTATAGTGGATGACAATTGATGTTAATACAGTTTTAAAAATATTTATTCAATAATTAAATTATATTATTTGTGGGGTTCAGCTGGATTTGAACTGAGAATCTTCAAGTCTAGCGCGTCTTGGCACTGCACCAATTTTCCAATACCTAGAAATATATTTCTCAAAGATGTATATGAATTTTTTTTCCTCTATCTGGTTGTCATCGAAACCTCCAATGTACAACCTTAAACTGTTGCCATGGTTATCACACAATAGGGTAAAATAATGCTCTAGGGTAAAATAAAATTTTTCTTTGTTACCATCAGTAGGAATTTACTTAGAAAAATTGTTTTTTATATTACTTTTTATAAGTAATTTGAAAAGATCAACTGAATTTTTCAAATTTTATTATAAAAGTAATATTGACTAATATGTTTCACAGGATATATGTTATCTTAATAATTCTGGATGTGAATTTAGTTGTAGTAAAACAACTTTACCACCAGTGCAGCACATTCTAGGTGTTTCATTTTTTAATCTAAGCACATTAAATAGCATGAAATTTATTTTTATAGTACAGTAGTGCACAAAAAAAGAATAGCACTTTTCGTGATCTAATGGATTTTTCTTACAGGCTTTCGAGAAAGTAAAACGAATACAGTTAGAAAAGTACAACAGAGAAGAAGATCCTATAAAAAAGGCAGAAATAATCATCGATCCTCTTAAAGTACTATATGCTGCCATAGAAAATTGCAAACCTTTACTGCACTTGACTCCAATTAAGAGAGGTGGCTCTACTTATCAGGTAATTTTGTTCTAATTATGGATTTAGCTTTAAATAAAATAGGTAGTTTTGAAGATGGTGTAGTTTTGAAAATCCAAATCCAATGAGAAGTTGACTAGATGTTCTGCCATTGGCCAGTTGTATTTCACAGGTGGTCCCAGTTCCATTTTCAACCCTTTATTTACATTAGCTTTATTTACTTCTGTTGGCTTTCAGTCTTTGTCAATAACTTTCCTTCTAATTGTCTTAATCTATTGCTTTTCAATGATATTTCCTTGTTCAGCTCATTGTCACAAAAAGCTACAACTTTGATTGGTTTTCATTGATGCATTTTTATAGCATTTGTTATTTTTTCTAGCTTCCACTTCTGGCTAGACTCTGCCATCTCTAGCCTTATAGCCTTATCATAGACAAATTTTTTTGTTTAAAGTTATTTATGTACTTTAAAATTTTCTTCCACTTACAATTTTTTGAATTTAATATAACCCAAATTTTATCAGGTTTTTTTAAATTCACATGGTATTTAAAATGTTTTGTTTTTATGAATTTAATTGATTATTTATTTGATTTTAATTAATATTCTTTGAAAATTCAAAAAAATTACATTAAAGGTTTTATTTTAAAAATTCCAATGAAAGAATTAACAACAATACTTTTCTCCTTCAAACTGAATCGAGTATGGCCTTGAATTTTGACTGATTGTCTTGTTTACATTGAAGCCTGGTAAAATAAGTTTCTTCGCAACTTGCCAGCGTTCATACTGCTACACTTTTTAACATTGTAAAACTTTTTATATGAAGGTAGAATAAAATAATTCATTCAAATTTTTTTAAAAATCACATTGTGATGCCTTTTTTGTTATAACCACACACACACATACTTGCGAGTGTGCACATGTATACATGCATTTGTGTGTGTGTGTGTGTGTGTGTGCGCATAAGAATGTGTGTGTGTGTGTATGCGTGTGTATGCCTTGTATATTGAAGTTTTGCTAATAATAAAGTGACTAAATCTTTGAAACTATATGTTTGGCCTACTATGTAATTTCTAACTATAAGTGTGTTTTAATGTTATATAAAAATATTTCTGTCTTATCTACAGGTTCCAGTACCAATATCAGAGAAAAAAGCACTATTTTTATCAATGAATTGGTTAATTGAATCTGGTCAAGATAAAGATAAAAAGACTCATTGGCCAGAAAAAATGGCCTATGAGTTAGTAGATGCAGCCGATAATAAGGTAAGGTTAAATTAAGCGTTTAGGTTACATTTTCAATGTATAATTCACTTTTGAGGTCTAGGCTTGCAATAATAACATAAGCAGCAAACATGCAGAATAACACAAATTTCGTAATACAGTAGACCCTCTCTTATTCCGGTTGCAAATTTACAGCATTTTCCACTAATATGTATTGTTTTTATAAAATGAAGAAAAGAAATATAGTATAACTGCTATGCAGGTTTTGTCAAAAGATAAGAATTCTTTGTTTAGAACAACAACCTTTCAAGTCGTATCGAAACTGGCGCCCGCATTCAGCTCCATACATACGTTTAGTCACTACAGTTTATTTACTGCTGATTTATTAATTTACAAAATCCAAACATCGATAAATGTATCAGCATTTCGTAACTAGCTCGGATGTTGTTTTTGTTGTCAATTTCCAAAGAGGTGTTGCATCTGGTTGTCGTGCCTGATAGTTTTCAGAACGTTCCGTCTACTTGTGGAAGTGCTAATGAATCTGCTCTGTTTAGTTTTATCATTTTTTTAAAATTGTTTATCCAAGTTATAATGTCATCAAGCTCTGATAAGATCAAGAAAAGGCAAAATCATGTTATGCTGTTGAATAGGAAAATTGACCTATTAGATAAATTAAAATGCGTAAGCATAGCATCTGACGCAAAGCATAAAGTTGCTGTGTCAACAGTGCGTTACATAAAAAAAAAATTAAGAAAATATAAGGAAGAGTGTCAGAGAAGGGATATGTCAATCAGCAAAAGTTACCTTCGTGTGTCCCTATATAAACATCGAGAAAATGCTTTGAGTGTGTGGATAAATCAATCCCAAAAAAAGGATGCCACTGAGTTCGATTTTTATTTGTGAAAAAGCTAAGCGTTTGTATAAACATTTTGTTCGAATTGGTGGTGAATGTACCGATAGTAAGTCATTTTTAGCAAGTAAAGCCTGGTTTGACAAATTCAAAAGACGGTTTTCTCTTCACAGAGTGAAAATTACTGGTGAATCCACATCAGCGGATCATGAATCCAGCCACTCATTTCCAACGTGTTTTAAAAATCTTATTTCGGGGAAAGGCTACATAGTCAATCAAGTTTTTAACGCAGATGGGACTAGACTATTATGGAAAAGAATGCCTTCACGAACTTTCTTACCTAAGGAGGAGAAATTTGCCGCAGGGTTTAAGGCCATAAAGGATCGTTTGACTGTTCTACTGTACTAGTAGTTACATGATTTAATCAATTTTAGTTTACAGATCCGTAGATCTTAGAGCAGTGAAGTTAAGGACATGGATCATTTGCCAGTTTTATGGAAAGCGAACAAAAAGGCATTGGTAACAGGAGAACTGTTTTCAGAATGGTTCCCCTTTTTGTTAAGGAAGCGGAATGTTTTTTGAAATCGAAGTCTGTTCCTTTTAAAGTTCTCCTCATAATAGTCAATGCGCCTGGGCACCTCGCACATGTAAATTTGTTACTTTCTAACGTGGAAGTGTTGTTGCTGCTAAACACAACAGTCTTGATTCAACCTCTAGACGAGGGTGTCATCGCTATTTTAAAGCCTACTATCGTTGTTATTAAATGCCATGGAAAATATCAAAAGTTTAACAGTGAGTCAATGCTGGAAAAAATATGATATCGAAAACTGCATTTCTAAAATAAAAGAATCATTTGACAAACTAAAACCATCATCGGTGCATGCATATTAGAAGAAACTAGGGTCAGGATGTGTTAACCAGGACGATGTCACGACAGAAGCTAACAACATTGTTAATGATATTGTTTCAATAGTACATGGCATTACGGTGAAGGATTTGAACACATTAACAATAGAGATGTCGACAGTCTTTTGGAAAGTGTGAATGAGGATTTGACAGAAGAACTAATAACCGAATTTATGCCTATCTCGGATAACTAAGACAAAGAAATATTTTAAAATGTTGCCAAATTTGACATTAAAATCTTTTGCAGAAGTTTTATATTAAGCGAAACAGTTAGCTGGAGCCGTTACTGAAATTGATCCTTCTCTAAAACGGGCATTAAAATTTAATCCACAGCTGGAAGAAGCACTATCGCCATATTATAAAGAGGTGTGTAAAGAACTAAAAAAAATTCTACACAAAGTAAACTAAGTTTTTTAAAATGTAATTAACGGGGTTTGAAAGATTTTTTGTCTGAAATCAGGTGTTTAAAAATGTAATTAATAGTGTTTAACAAGAATATGTGTATCAACGTGTGGATGTGTTTGTGTGTGAGTGCGTATAGTTAATAGAATTTTTGGGTTTCGGATTGAAAGAAAACTTAAGTAAACAATAAAAATATGTATGTAATTATGTAGTACGTAAATATACCATATTCTATTATAAGTGTACAGAATAGCTATAATTAATGTCGACACTTTTAATGTAACCCTCCTCTTTCCATATTCAGTTAGTTTCAGTATTTGCGGGAAGTTTGGGGATCGCACATGGCGAGGGACTACTGTATATTTTTTTAAAATGACTTTAATGTCATTCATGTTTTGACAGTCTATTTGTCCTCATCAGTGACGGTTGAACATTGTAAATTTACCCATTACTGATGAGGACAACTTGACTGTTGATACATGTATGACATAAAAGTGAATAGAGGTCCAAATGAAGTTGTGAATTAATGGTATCTGAGTCAGTAATGGAGTCACAAGGTCTTCATTTCTTTTTTTATATAACTTGTTTCTTTTTATCTTACTTTAACTATTTGCATGGCATTGGACAAACTAGAATGATTGATGATCTACAAACTGTTGAAAAAGGTAGTTATTTTAGGTGAGACATTTGTTTCAAAATGCTATACAGTTAAAACAATGTTTGACCATGAAATGACCCCACATAGTGTTTGAAATAAGCTGCCTTAAATTAATAGTTTAGTTTTATCTCTGTTTAGAAAATTGTGTTAATTTTTTTTTCATTTAGTTATATTTGTCGTAATTTATGAAGAATAAATTTTTATGCAACCTTGAGTTTCTATATTTGTTATGTTCAATGTTTTTATTTAGCAGAAATTTTATTTCAGAATATTTATATTATTTCAGATAATATGTAAGATTTATTAACACATTTTTTGTCTTAAATTAATAAAAGAATAGAAATTTATAACGAGTCTGATTAGCATAACATTTTTTTAGGGGCGAGTTGTGAAAAAGAAGCAAGAACTTCATCGCCAGTGCGAAGCTAACAGAGCCTATGCTCACTACAGGTGGAGTTAAGTTTCCCAACTATCTTAGTGTAAATTAATAAATTTGTAAATTTTATGAGGTATATAAAATTTTTACTACCTTCCTAATCATATATTTTAACTAAATATTAAATATGTTGTTAAATTTAACATTTATAACGTAACAAGGAAGAATATAATGAATTGAAAATCACACAATAATGTTAAAATAGATAATATCTAATGAAATGTTGTAATATTTATTACAACAAAAAAATCTTACTTCAGTTCAATTTTAACCGAAAAAACTGATTTACCAAGTTATTTGTAAATCATTGGTTTTAAATGTGTGAAGTTATTTGTCTTTTTTTTTGTAAAATATTTTTAAATCTGAGGACTGGGACTCAATATGAAATAGACACCTACTGATGTCTTAGGAGGGGTCTACCGACTATATGAAATATAAATAAAAATTTCAACATTTTTCAAATATTGTAACATTTTCTTATAGTTGTAGTCTTTTTAGTTCTTTATAGACTAAACAAGCTGTAATTGTAGCTGTCAAGACAGCAAGTGCTGGGAGCTGATCACTCTCATGCATATCGGTATTGTTTTTAGCCTCAGCTGTTGGCACATTTAAGAATTAAAAATGTTACATTTTATTTGTGCATTCTTTGATTGTTGAAAGAAGCAAATTATAATTGTGCATAAGGTAATTTGTATTATAAACCCTTTAAATCACTGAATCATATTTTAATACTATAATAAAACCTTTGTCCCCAACTAAAGACAACGAATCTGCTCAGATTCAATGGAAGATCAACCTTCTAGCTAGGCTAATATATGTGATAAAGTACAAAAACCACTCTTCTCCATATAGCTTTATAGCTGGCCTTCCAGACTATATTCCATTACAGTAGTCACTAGTTGGAAAGCCTCAGATAATGAGATTCTGGCATAGGCTGTCATGTTTTTTCAGCACACTGTAACTATAGCTTTTCATAGTATGTGCTGACGCTTTAATGCCGGGATTATGCTTGTCTTCATCAAATGTTACTTCGGGGCTGTATGACAGAACTATTTGTTGGAGCTATATGTTGGGACTTTGCGTTGACGGTAACTGTCAAGACTATGAGTCTGCTTTAAGGGTGGGGAGTACTATATGTCAGTTCAAGCTGACTTCTAAAATGTTTATTACGTAGTTTATTGACTAGTTATTGACATAGTTTATTGTACTTTATTTTAAATAACACGTTCAGCACGGCTAGTGTACCGGCACGCTCTGGGTTCCCTTACGAGGCACAGAGAACGTGTACTTAGAACCTGTACTTAGAAACCTTACTAAACAGACTATGTTTTTAGCAATAAAAATGAATACTAGAATTTGTGATATGTTACTGTGTGAGTAACCGTACATTTTACCTACATATTTGACTTACGTTTTAGTTTACACATGGTATTGAATGTTAAGCAATGTATTAAGCAAAAAGAAACAAAAAATTCTTAGATCACTTGCTTTAGTCAAACACCAACTCGTTTTAAATAAAATTTAATTGAAAAATACTAAATACTCAGCAAATTTGTAAATGAAACTTATGTAAGAACTTTTAACTTTTTTTTTAAACTTGCTTTGCATTTATTTGAAGTTAAATTTCTTATTTTCCAAGTGTTACTTGTAGCTTAATTTTATATACATTATTTCTGGTAGAATTAAATTATCAAGAAAAGTTTTGTTTGTCAGTCAATAACTAAAAGTTGTTACATGCTGAAACTAGATTTCAATATTAGGTACAATATTTCATATTCAACTACGAAATGTTTTGAAATTATTAAAATTAGAAAAAAATACCACTATTGAGTTTTTCCATTTGCACCTAAATTTGTAGCTGCAGCACTAAATTCATACAAATTTTCCTCATTGTTCAACTATAACCTCACTTTCTATTATAGTCATTCCCTGGAGAGATTCAGGCTACATATTTTTTATTCGTAAAAGTATTAGCTGCCTGGCAAAACAGGACCAAAGGTTCAAGACATATAATTAGTAGTGAAATGTTTAGTACAGAGCTACAATCTAAGCTTCAACTTGTCGTGTTTACACTGCAGTTTGCAACTAAAACGTTTCAAATTGGTTGTTTGCAATATTTTAGTTTCAAACCTTTTAGTTTGAAACAATAAATTTGCAAACATGCTATTTTTGCTCTCTGAAGAGTTTTGAAACTTATTATTTTGGCTAGTGTGTTCAAGATGTAGAGAGTGAAGGATGTAGTTGCAGCTACAAGTGCTTGTTATATTTCGGCAACACTAAATACAGCCCCAAGAAGATAGATACCGGATAAGTCTGTAGGTACAAACAAGAACAGCTATAGTGGCAGAGACAGGGGTGGCTCCAGGATAGACTTCCAGGGGGTGGGTACAATGGCAGGAAAACATAGGGTGGTTTGGGGCAGAAAACTTTCAAAAGTAAAGGCCTGGAAATGAAATTTCAAACTGTCTTGTACTTAAAAATCACAGGAAATTAGGCATTTTGTTTCATCAAAACATGCATTTTACCTGAATTTGCATAGATACCAAAATTATTATTTTGTACGTAATACAAAATATTTTTATAAGTAAACTGGGATAAATTTTAATATGTTCTGAATATAAAAAATATATTTCTAAAAAAAAAATAGTACCCGGATTCTCGAGGCAGGGGGCAATTGCCTCTCCCCTGGACCCGCCCTTGGGCAGAGCTCTTTTAGGAAATCTGAACATGGATGGTATTGGTCTACTGTCAGAAGAATTGAGGACAGATGGCAGTTTTAAAAACTTTTTGAGAATGGCAAGCAGTTATTTTGAACATTTGATACTTCAGACGACTGGATGAGACGTCAGCTATAGATACTAGCTAATCAGCGATGTGACTCTGGTTGCGCAGGCCCAGGGAGAAGGAGAGAAAGTATGCAACTTTTGATCTACATTTGAGTTTCAACAAAGATAAAAGGAAGTTTCAATCTTTTACTGACAACTAGTGGAAACATAAAATTCCGTTTGCAATTCGAAGACTTTGAAACTAGCAAAGGTTGCAAAACATTTACAAAATGTTTTCGAAAAATTTCAAACTTTCATCAAACATTGTGAACTGCTTTGTAAAGGCAGCTTTAGTGTAAGAAATAGATATACACCTAGGCTGTGTAGCAGTTGAAAAAAATCATGTTTTAAAAGTCATTAATTATGAAAATCTTAACTTTTATTGTTTTTTAAGGGTAGTATGAATGTTAATAATATAATCAACATCAGATTAAAAACACCATCAATATTTATACTAGGGTATTGGTTAAAATGATGGGTCATGCTCACACACTGAAAGGATCTGGAGGCATAGAAAATGGTCAGGTCATAGATGGGCATGGGAGTTACTTTTCCTAATTCACACATGCTTATAGCTGACTTAATTAATCAACTGGGTTAATTTTAATTTGTTTTCATTAACAACAAGGTGAACCCGATTTCGGGCTTCGACAAAGTTTAGATAGCCTACTGTAAATAAAAAATTTCGTCTACTGCCAACTGAAAATATTCTTTCGACACGCATGCGCAATCATATCAACGTCACGACGCGACGCGAGAGCCAGACAATGCTAGCGTAAATGTTTACTGTTTACAAAGTAAACTTGCACGGTGAATCGATTCAGAGTAGCCATAATATAGGGAATATTAACATCCGGGTGCGCGGGCGTTGTTTGCTAAAACAACACCCGCTGTTGATTGGATGCATTCTTCGAATGCGGCTATAGTCTGTCCGACACAAGATGAACCAGCCTCTTGGTGTGAGCGCATGGTTATACCACATTATGCTTTTAGGGAAGGAACTATACACTATACCGATTTAGTCCTTGATAAGACAGCGTGTAATAAAACAATTTATATTTCTGATTGGTACACACATTTTATAAGTACAAGTATACGCTGTCTGCTGAAAGATGGACACGGGAAACTTTTCTTAAGATTGTTTCTTTTTTTTTTCCAGGCGAAAAACCTATTGAGGTTATCATCGCCTAAAGAGTGTTTCAAGTAAATAGAAGCATCGCAGATGAATTTTATTTGTCTTAGTTGCAAAGGGTGACTCCAGGAGAGGGGCAATTGCACCCCTCGAGAATTTAGGTATTATTTATATGTTTCATTTTCAGAACACATTTAAATTCATCCCAGTTTACTTTTTAGAATTTACTACTCAGTAGACGGTTAAGCTGCGTTTACAACAGAGTCTTCTACAAGTTGCGGCAATTTTTTGCTTTTTCTTTAAAACAGCAACTTTTTCTGTCTTCCACTTGTGGAGAAACAAATATTCCGCTAAATTTTTGTTTCCCTCTCAGTGTCGGTGAAGATTAAAGAGAGTTGACATCTAAAAGTGGAAGATTTGTTGTTTCGCGCTTTGCACAAGCAACTTCTAGGAAACTAGTGGAGAACTGTTCCCCTCCATGCGCCCCGTACGTGATCTCGGGCGCTAACTCCCCCCCCCCTCGTCAGTCTAAAAACGTAATGTAACTGCTAGCTTTTCTTGGCCAGGTACAGCTTTCCTGTAGTTTGTGTCATGTTTCTTGATTTTATGTGCGATCATTGAAATCAAGTACTCAAAGTCACTACGGGTCATTCGCAGAAAGGTTTTGACACTCCCGTCGCTCCTCAGCTCATTACTCAACGAATCGACCTCATCTAGATCAGCTATCATGTCACTGCCGCGGTACCTATTCCTAGCCTTCTATGCGGAGGGTGGTGCATAACCTGTTGTGTAGAGGGTGGCTATGGTGACACAGGCAGCCGCCACAAAAATATCGTCTTCTTCGCCCGGCATCCTTGACACTACTACCTCACCTTTCGCGCCAATATCCTTGACACTACTACCTCACCTTTCGCGCCAATATCCTTGACACTACTACCTCACCTTTCGCGCCAATATCCTTGACACTACTACCTCACCTTTTGCGCCAATATCCTTGACACTACTACTTCACCTTTCGCGCCAATATCCTTGACACTACTACCTCACCTTTCGCGCCAATATCCTTGATACTACTGCCTCACCTTTCGCGCCAATATCCTTGATACTACTGCCTCACCTTTCGCACCAATTCTTTGGCAACAAGTTTTCCATTTGTTGCTCTAAATTTGAGAAGAGTTACTTTTAGTTTTCTACAAACAATCTTTTGTCAACTTCTAGTTGTCAAATTTGGTGTAAACGCGACTTTAGTTTCGTAAATGTAACAATTGTTTCGAAACGCGTCAGCACGTAAGTTCTAAAGTATTCACTTAGTTATGATAAAATTACTTATACTTTTACTCATGTTTTGAAAAAGCCCAAATTAAAAAAAAAAGTTTGTTCGAAATATTTTTGTGCACCACGGTTAAATAAGACAAGCAGATTGGTTTGTTAGTTTTATAAATAAATAAATCCTCTTAGCCAAAAATAAAACCTTTTATTTGATATTAACATTGGTATTACTTTTCAAAAAACCCCTACTCACTGATATTTTTCAGCAGAAGCGTTTCGCGCCAGATTAGTGCATTATTCAATGCTGTAAGTTACGGACAGGACTCTTGCTTATATTTAAACCCCTATATACATTTCAATTGCAAAACAATCGTCTTCAGTGGAAGTTATTACAAAAATACAATAGTAATAGCAAAATGTGCCCCTAAACGCCAGGTACTGTCACCGGCGCACGAGAAGATCCCTGGTTTAGAAATGAGTCACGCACTGATTTCAGTTCTGCGCATGCGCTGTTGTCGATGTATTCCTGACCTACAAACATTACCTGACGCTACGGTAGTTTTTTAGTAGTTATATTTTAATAAGCAATATAAGTATTTACAGATAGGTAAAAGTACTAATTTTAATAAGAAACGGTGACAAAATAATATATATTTATATATATAATAAATATAAATAAATATATATATTTAGAAATGTTTTTGGGAATGACCTTATCGTTTTGACCTGCCTTGGGCCAGGGCTATTCTCGTGCGCCGGTGACAGTAGTCACTCACACAAAGGCAGAGGATTAGGCCGGGCCGTATTCCTTCCGGCGCTCTGTTTATCAGCCACTTAGTGGTTCTTCCTTGATCAAACTCTAATTTTTTAAATTTAATGACACACCTCAGATAGTTTAGCATGCATTAATTCTGTACATCATTACGAGAAAATTGGTATCAAACAATGTACAATTTATTGCCACTATTCCTAAGGGTATAACACGAAATAAAAACACTGTAAAAACGCTAAAGGAAACACTGTACTTAATACGTTAAAGTGACTAATAATTACTAAAGTAAATCATGGGTCGTTTGGTATAATTTTTCTTGTAATTTTAAGTAGAATCAATATTTATTAACTATTTTTAGTTAAAATTACATATTAAAAAGTTAAAGTTTGGTTAAAAAATATTACTAAATGACCAATGGAGCGGAAATACTGCCGGTCTCGGGTCTGTCCTGATCCTCTGCGCTCGTAAGAGTGAGTGTGAGTGCGTGCGAGAGAAACTGACCTGTCGATCAGGGGCATTCGCATTTTGATATTGCTATAGTTATTATGTAAAGGTAGTAGTTTTTAAGCAAAGTTTAGGCAAGTAGTTATTTTGTTGAAAGTTATTCATTTTTCTTCCATTAGTTCACGCTCTCCCTTTATATATCTTCTTCAAAATTTCAGTCGGTTATAAAATACTTTTCATTCATCCACTCGTTTAAATATATTTTTTTAAAGTTGGAGTGGAAGGCAACTAGTGTTAATAGTCTAAAAAATATTAATTCAATAATAATAATTTAATGAATTATTTTAGTTTTATATGAGAGACAGCATTTTCACAAAAGGGGCAAGGTATGCAATACAGTTATTTCGTTCCATTTGGCTTAAAATAAGTGATAATTTATGAATTCATAAAACAGCTGATTCTGCGTTATGGGTTATGTGGTAGAACAGCTGTTTTAACGCATAGGTTATGATACTTTATTTATATTAAATGTAATTATTTAATGAATCAAAACTAAAATACAAAATTTTCTTTGTTGACCTAACTAGGAATTGACTAAAATTTTTCTGTTTATATTACTTGTTTTTTCAATAATTTTCTCTGAAGGCGATTTTATTTGTGGTGAAGAGGTTTTATTTAAATTTTAAAAATACGCTACAGTTGCTTCAAGTTATTAAGGTAGATTTAGTTTCTATATATATGTTTACATAGTTTAATGACTTATAACCACGTCAACCCTGTTTCTTGCTATATGGAGATGTTTACAAATCGGCATATATGTGGTCAATACAAAAACAATTTTTAAATCATTAGCAGTAAATATGTAGTTTTCTAAAAAGTAATATCTAATTGATTGTAGTATTATTATTTTTTTCTGTTTCAATAATCGATTTCGGAGGATAGAGAATCGGATAATCAAGGCCTTAAAGTCATTCGATTAATATCGATTAAAACTGCAAATTTCGCTTTGACATATAACCAAAGCAGCTTTAAAACAATTAATATAAACAAAAATATTTAAAGTCAAATCCTAAAATTTTATTAGAGTTACTTTTTATTAAATAATTATAATTAATATAAATAAAGTAACAAAACCTATGCGTTAAAACAGCTGGTTCTACTACACAACCTATAACTTAAAATCAGCTGTTTTATGAAATCATATGTTATCACTTATTTTAAGCCTAACTATATTGTATACCTTGCCCCTTTTGAGAAATGTTTTTCTGTGATATAAAACTAAAATTAATTCATTACATTTAATTAATGATTTAATATTTGTAAAAACGGTATTAAACTTGAGTAGAATAAAAAGTATTTTATTAACAATTGATAATTTGAACAAGACAAACATGGAAAGTGTAAACTAATAGAAGGAATTGGAAATGTGAACGAATTCTAACTATAGCTTTACAGTAGTTCTAAATTATATTTTTATTCGCTTCTACAGAAACAATTTTTATCGTTTCAACTTGGAATAAATTTTCCAAAAGAGTCGGCTCGCTGCAGCCAGCATTGTTTGAAATCGTGGAACAGCATCAGTTCCAGAACGGTCACTGGAGGCGCTCCGCACATATAAATATATTAAAATTATTGACATTTACAATAGTTGGCCGGGTAGAACCGCCCCGTTCTTATCGGCTAATTGTAATCTATCCATCGTAACAGCATATTGTGCACCCATAAACACCGGCCTGCCTGCGGGACGCCCGGAGGTCGGAATACACTTGTCTTACTTTCTAATACACCCGACTTGCAGTTACAACAGGAAATACTTGTGAGCATCCGCTTTACAAGCAACTCCCCAAGCTTGCTTTAAACATATTTACACTTGTTTACAAACAATCAGGGCTAACAGTTTTATACATTAGGCTAGTCAATCTCATGGTGTATTTAGATTATTTTATTTACAAAGGCCTTTACGTTCATTTGAATATTTTCAGCGCAAAAATAAAACATTTGGAACTTTTTCAATTCCTTCTATCAGTTCACACTCTCCCTATATGCATCTTGTGAAAATTTTCAGTTGTTAATAAAACACGTTTTATTCATCCACTCAAGTTCATATAGGCTACATTTTTTTAAACTTATACTGGATGACAATTGGTGTAAATAGAGTTTTTTTTCAAATGTTAGTTTATTAATTAAGTTTAAGTAATTAATTTTAGTTTTATATGGAAGAGAAACGTTTCACCAAAGGGGCAAGGTATGCAATTTAGTTATTTCGTCCCATTTGGCTTATAACATAGATATCATAAAACAGATTATTTTATGTTATAGGGTAGGGGGTTTCAATCTTTTTCATAGACTATACTCCTTGATGAAAAATTTAAATGTAGCCTACCCCCTTGTTGTTGGGGGAGGGGGGCGATTAAATTTAAAACTCTTTTTACATAAAAAACAACATATTTGGAAATATGTTTGAAACACATTACAACAAATTAATGAGAAGGATGAGCTTGCTTCTTTTTACATAGTTTCTAAATGTAAGGCTCAAGTTTTGTTAAGTACAACCTTAAATCTTTTCCAACATTTAGCTTGTATCTGTGCTTACATTTTAGATATGTTAAGCCCGAAAACAGTCTTTCACATAGCTAGGTAGTTGTAAACCCTATAAGAATCTTTACAGCAGTATTTGAAAGTTCTTGGTACTCCTTTCCAACACCGATCCAAAAATCTAACAACGTAGCACTGAAATATTTTTTAACGTCGGATCACACAATAGTTCAATAAGTTGTTCCTTCACACAAGTATTTAATTAGATTTCATTATTAAATTATAACCTTGCGTAATAACGAAACAGAAATAAATAAAAATGGTTTAATTTTACATCAACCTGCTCCGCATACCCTTAAAAATTTTTACAAGGGGTACGCGTACCACAGTTTGAGAACCCCTGTTATAGGTTATGTGGTAGAACGGCTGTTTTTAACGCATATGTTGTGTTACTTAATTTTAAATAACTGTAATTATTTAAAATAAGTAAATAAAATAATTTGTATTTGTTGACCCAAGTAGGAGTTGACTTTAAACAAATTTTGTTTAGGTGGTTTTATTACCTGCTGTTGCTCTTCATTACTTGCTCGTTTAGGAGCCTAACACTGTACAAGTAATATATCGGTACTATCGTTGCACATGGACAATGCTACCACAACAACGAACAAATTCCAAAATAGTTATTTTATTTTTATCCTGTAAATATTAAAAGGGATTGAAAATTATAAGTAAATAAAGTACTCTAAATCAGTGGTTCCCAACCTTCTTCAGCTAGCGACCCAGCCCATCTTATCGGAATATCTCCTCGGTGGAGTCCAACGGTTCATGGTGGGGTAATACACCATTTGTATTTGTATCGCCCCTCCTTTATATATATAGGCCTATCACTTTCACTACATGTACTTAAACAAAACTCTTACTTGGTATTTATGCGAGTTAACTTTCGAAGATTGATAGTATCTTCATTGTCGAACATCAACTGAACTGAGTGTTGTAGTAGATTGCCAGGTGTGTGAGATTTCCCTTGTCACGTGGTATACCGGTGTTGTTTTATTTTCGGATCGCTGTGAGGACGTTTTTAGTTTGTCTTGGGGTTAGTTTTGTCTATTGGGTTAAATAATTTATCGTTTTTTGATTTTATTTGTATCTGTTCGTTTATGATATTATTTTTGTGTTTTATGATTTTGTAGCTGTTTCCAGACTGTAATTTTGAGGCCTTTTTGTACTTTTTTTTGTATTAGGTGTGTGCTTTCTAATGCGGGAATTATATGTTTGTTTTCAATGGCATGTGTAGCTAAGTCATTAAGAAATAACATTTCAGTTACAGCTGTACTGTTAGAATAGGCATAATAGCTTTATTCTGTACTATGACCATGGTTAAAAGTTTTAAAAAAACATCTTTTACTATTACATTTATTTATTATAGATTATAATATTTTGATTTATTTTACTTTTACAGGGTCATCCGAAAAGAATGAATCGAATTAAAAAAATTGTAACTCAATAATTATAAAATACACTTTAATTATTACAAATGGAAACTGTATAGAAAAGATGGGATTTTTTTTGGTACCTGAGTAAGTTTCAATGTGGGACCCATTCGTGGCGTAGCAGACATCGAATCTGTAGTCGATTTCACACCAAGTGCGTTGAATCATTTCTGAAACGTTGCCTCGTCCGCAAACAACGCTTGATTTAAAAATCTAGTCTAGACTGTCATCAATTTCATTTAGAATTAAAAAACAGAATTCCTTTCGCTTTGGTCTATCTGTTAATTTTATTTGTTGTCTTAGCAGAATTTTATATGCATAGAGACGTAACAGTTTGTCCAGTACCCTGTGAATTGTAGTTTTTGTTGTTTGGAACTCAAGGCTCCGTCGATATAAAGGTGAGGCATTCCTTATACGATAAACAAAACTCGCGTCTTTCCTGAACATTTCCATTTATAATCATTAAATTATCTTAAATAATTTTTGAGTTGCGATTTTTTTAAATCAAGGCATTCATTTTTTGAGGACTCTGTATTTAAATTGTACAATTTATTATATTAATAATTTACTCTGATTTTACAAAGTTTAATATTGCACTACTAGTTTTTTTAGGACAAGAAGTTAGTTATAAATAGACTAAATTACAAGCTTAAATTGGTAAATATCATGTTTTAAAACTTAATTTAATTTACAGCACAGATAGTAACATGAACTTGAGTAATGAAGCTGTAATTTAATGTAGGCTATATTGCAGGTTATCTGATGTTCTACTTTATAAAATAACCTTGGCTGTGCAACGTTTTTGTGTGTTTGTAAACTGATATTTGCCTTTTTTCGTTTTACAAACACGCACACCTTTATACACACAAGAATTCTTTATACAACAGAGCACTCTGATATACTTTTACAATATAGCTGTGTTACAATATAATTACAAAGTATCTGGTTAGGGAACAGGTGGTACATGCGCGTGCGTGTAAAAACTGATTGCGTAAATCCAAATGTTCATTTTAATTCTAATGGCAAAAACGATTTCCCGAAAACGTTTGCAGGCCTACTTAAAACGAGAACATATGAGTTTTTTCTCGTAAGTGCTTTTATTAAAATACTGTATTTACCCAACACTTGATTAATAAATAGCATTTTTAGGTTAGGTAATAAGACTTCTCAAATGCCTAAATTATCGTCTTATGGAATTTTTAGAGATTGAAGGCTTTAATTTATTAGTGAAGACAAAAACACACAAAAGTTAAGTTACGTTAGCTTAGAGGCCTATGTATGTGACTGTAACCACGTGTAGACTGTAGTCTAGCTGGCAGAATATGTGACTACCGACATGAAGACCTAGAGTCGATCCCGGGAGCGCTAAGTAAATAAGCCCACTTGCTGCTTTTTAAATTCCTTCATTAGCTCACACTCTCCTGATATGTAGGCCCTATCTTGTACAAATTTCCAATCATTAATAAAATATGTTTATATTCATCCAATCAAGTTCAAATACATTTCTTTTCACCAATATTGGAAGACAATTGATGTTAATAAAGTTTTCAAATATTTATTCAATAATTAAATTATAAAAATTTGGGGTCTATACGGATTTGAACTATTAATCGACATGTTCAAAGTCTAGCGTGCTTTGGCACTGCGCCAACTTTCCAATACCTAGAAATGAATTTCTCAACGACGTATGTAGACCTACATTTTTTCCCTATCTGGTTGTAGCTGAAACCTCCACTGTACAACCTTAAACTGTTGCCATGGTTACCACAAAATATCATAAATAGTGCTCTAAGGTTAAAAATGAATGAAAGGAATAAAATAAGCAAACCATGATAACATTTGTCTTTCTTAGCCTTAGTAGGAATTTACTTAAATTTTTTTTTTAATTTTACTTGTTCAACTTAGAAATAAACTAAGCTGTGAAATCAGTACCTGAAGGTCAAACCTGGGCTTCAAGCTTTTTTGTTGACATCTTTTTGGAATACAGAATGGAGAGAGACAGCTCTTACGTGTTCTCCCTAAAGTCATAATATACATGTGCTGAGCAAGACTGTACTGAGAATATATATATATTTTCAACATCCAGATATTAGAGTCTGATTGGCCCATTCCTGCAAACACTGGTTTTTTTTCTTATTTCTACCAATTTTCCCTGTTAGCTCCTAAAATCCGTCTTCTCACGGAACAAAAATAAAAATAATTTGTCTCTCATAAAATGTTCTAGAGTATTAAAGAGTCACTCTCAAAAGAACACTAAGTGTTGTTAAAATGGATGAACAATTCCAAGTAATATTTATTTAGTTTTAAAAGTTGTGTAGCCCTGTTAGGAGTTTGTTGCGATATATTTCAAAGTAATATTTTATTAGGCTATAGCTGGTAAGTAGGTCAGAGACGTAGCCAGGACGATGGGGGGGGGGCATGCCACGGGGGTCAGGAGAAATTTTTGACCATTTTTATATTTTAAGTTATTTTGACACTTAGAATTACACAATTGTAGGGTCATCGGGAAGCTGTTTTGCTGGAAACTTAGCGCTGTTTTATAGGTTAATATTTTTCTGCTAAAATTAACTGATTTTTGGCGGGCATGTGATCCCCACTGGCTACGCCCTTGATAGTAGGTTATACATTTTCCAAACTTTAATGAAATTCCACAATATGGAAATGAAGTCATTAACACTAGAATATCCCATATCAAACGTGAAAAGGCTTGATTGGCTACGAAACCTTTTACTAACAGATTATTCCCTTATCTAAACTGTTGCTTGAATAAAATCTACTTTGCCAATATAACCTAACCTAACGATGTCTCATTTAAGGGCGAAGTGTTTTGAACGCATAAATTGTGTCCTCAATAATGAAGCGGAAGTAATTTCACACCGGCACCTGTTCACATTATTACAAAAAATGAGATTGCTGAAATTGCGCACAGAAATAAATAAAGCTTAAAACTTGAAACAGACAAACCCCCCGAAGACACCAATAAAGCGCTCGTTTGCGGAAGATTTAAAAACCAAGAAACGTTTTGATTTATTGTGAAATTAACGCAGCCCGACGACTTGCTCTATTAACAACAGAGAATCTCGGGTTCGGGAGCTGCATTTATCTAGCTTTGGCATCTACATATTGCCATGCCTCATCGCGCATGCGCGTGACAAACCACGCCCATTGGAGCCACGCCCACCTTAGTCACGTGACAGATTTGCACCTTTGTTGACTGCAACGGTGGTCCTTAAAGGTGACTTTGGTGCTTCCTTATTTTCCAGAAAAGATTCTAAAGGTTTCCTTAACATTAAAAACGAATAACAAAGGTATACTGATATTGGAAAAATAGGAAATCAATGCTTAGCACATTAAAAATTTAAAAATCTTGAACTTGAAAAATACTGTAATTTATGCCATTGTAGTTACGTATCTGCCATAATTTAATGCTGCATAATGTAGCCTATACAAATTTTAAACACAGTCGTGTAATTAGCAATAACACACTTACAATTATCGAGGCAAAAATTGAAAATTTTTTGAGGCTTTTTTATGGGAGATCTTAGTTTAAAATGTAAATATAAATAGCTTTTCTGCTACAAATAACATATATTTAATTAAAATTATTTGAAAACCAAAACAAATTAAAACTAAAGAAGAATCAATTTAGGAACGACAAATAAAGTCTCTAGGCTACTATAAAAATTTCAATTCTTGATGTTTTATTAAAGTAAGTGTAACTATTCCGCCAGAGAAATAATAAATACAAACATAAAATTTTTAAATTCTTGAATTTTGTAGTCCATTACGTTCGGTGATCTTATTAATCACTTAAACAATAGTTTATGACTAATCGAACTTTATATTTAGTAAATTTGTTAAAACGTACTTATTTGGAAGACACTGATGAAGATCGGCACATAGCGATCGAAAACGTTCGTCTCAGTAAGTTTTAACAAATTTACTAAATATAAAGTTCGGATAGTCATAAACTATTGTTTAAGTGATTAATAAAATTTTTAAAGTCAATTCCTGCTTGGGTCGACAAAGAAAGTTTTTATTTTAGTTACCTTTTATTTAATAATTACAATTATAAATAAAGTAACATAATCTATACGTTTAAACAGCTGTTCTACCACATAACCTATAACATAAAATCAGCTTTTTCATGAAATCACATGTTATCACTTATTTTAAGCCAAATGGGACGAAACAACTATATTGCATACCTTCCCCCTGTTGTGAAAAGTTTTTTCCCATATAAAACTATAAAGTTAATTCATTAAATTTAATTAATGAATTAATATTTAAAAAAACTGTATTAACATCAAATGTCATCCACTACAAATTTTAAAAAAATATATCTGAACTTGAGTGTATCAATAAAAAGTATTTTATGAACGATTAAAAATTTGACTTGATATAGGCCTATAGGTCCATATATATATATATATATATATATATATATATATATATATATATATATATATATATATATATATATACATATTAAACAACATAGGTTATTCAAATACAAGAATATTTATTAATTTATATCCAAAGCTTTTCGTTGGCAAACAGTACTAACATCATCAGGAATGAAAAATCATTTTCATTCCTGATGATGTTGGTAGTGTTTGCCAACGAAAAGCTTTGGATATAAATTAATAAATATTCTTGTATTTAAATAACCTATGTTGTTTTAAATTATTAAACAAGAAAACGTATTTTATATTTATATATATAGATTATATCTATAACTTTCCAACACTGTTTTCTTGTATTCACTTATCACTTACACTAAAATATACCTTAACAAGAATTTTACTTTGTATACATGGGAATCGACTTTGGAGGACTGATTACATGTCGAAAATGAGGACACGTAATTAGCCCTCGAAAGTCGACTTGCATATAAACAACGTAAAATTCTTGTTTAAGTACATTATGGTGTAAGTGCTTATATGTAGGCTATATACAGTATAAGGAAAGTGTGAACTAATAGAATTTAATATGAACTAAGACTTTGTTCAGAGAGGTGGAGAACTGTTTGCCACTAATAGTCCTACATTGTAAAATTGCAGCATTAGCCGTTAGCATAAACCTTTACAATGAATCTGTGTTTAATTATACGTAATCTGCCATCAAGGATGGAAAGGGTGGCGCCTAATCCAGTGGCGCCTAATCCAGTGGCGCCTAATGCAATGTTAACCATATTCCCGTATGAAAACCAATTGCTATTATAGGATCCTTCCGCCAATGAAATTTATTGGTAAAGATTTTTGTTACCGAAGAATATTCATTTTATATTTATAGTAACAGTTTATATTTGTAGTTTGATATATCACTGGTATCAGGCCTATATGGATAGTTTTCCACTTTTAAAACAATATTTTTATATCTTGGTTTTGTGTTGTACATTTTGAGGTTTCTTATAACATCTGGCAACATCTATAACATCTGGAGGTTATCATTTGGCAAAAAAAAAACCACTAGGGGCCTACTTACTTGATAACTAGTGGTTTCTTTGCCAAGTGATACCTAAAGTAGTGGCCTAATGGTATTTTTAGGTTTAGTTAAGTTTTGGCAGTTTAATTTTAAGTGACTAATGTTTTATGTTTAATAACTAGTAAAATAAATCAATTATTTTCTATTAATTGTACTTACATAAGTTATATATTAGTAATATAGTTTACTAGTGTGTTAGGCATCTAATAGTTTTATGCTAATGTATTATTTTTGTCAAACCTACCTAACCTAAGCCAACTAATCTTATCTTTTCCCATTGGCTCAACTTAATTTATGTACACTCAGTAATTTTATACAATGTGCTTGTAACTAGCTATATTTTATTATTTCTTTTCAGATTTACATTTGACACGTGTTATGTTTTTGTTGCTTCTATTCTAAAGAAGAAAAGAGTTATAAATCGGTAGTGTTAATAATTTGTAAAATACAAACATAAAATAAATATACAAACCAACGTAAACCAAGTGAGATTCTTTCCTTTACAATATAGGTCTAACTATAGGCTATTACACGTACCTACAAAGTATCCGGTTAGGATAGATTCCGTTATAAAAATAACGAGTTTCCAACGGAAGCTAAACGATTGTCGAATTGAACGAGAGGCCATCATTTTCCTCGGATTCGCAACAATGTATGTAACCTAAGTTTAAACTTTAAGCGACCAGCTTTCGTTAGTAAATTTAATCTTGTTTTTTTAACTACATCTAAGCTAACAGTGTAATTTGTAAAGTAGTTATAGGCCTATACTAATTTAATGTAGGCTAGCCTATAAAGTAAAAGTTTTGCGTATGTTTTAAACTTAGGTTAAACTATGTTTGCATTTTTACAAATAGTTTGCTATATTTATAAGTTAGTAACTTATTTCTTGTTTATAATGTATTTTAAATAACATTTGAAAATGTGAAAAAGTTAAAGATGACGCGTATACTTTATTGTTTATGCTTACTGTACACTCTTTTAATATATAATAACCATGAGTAAACATTTTGTGTCATCCTTTCTTGAGGTGGAGTGTAACACTGCCATCCTATCATTTATGTTAGGTTAGGCCTATATCTCTAGAATTTATTTATTAAGAATCAAATGCGGTTATCGCCTTTCAATATTCAGAAAACATTTACAGAGAAAGGAAAATAGTTTGTATGGAATATGAAAGCAAACATTAGTTATAAAGACAAATTTGGAAGACCGTCATGGGTAGTGTACACGAAGCTAAGCCACTTGGGATCCAAGTAAACCACGTCGCGATTGGCCTGCCAGTTGTCTAGTATAATTGGCTACTAGTTCATTGTAGTAAACACAAGAGACTGATTGTAACGTACATTATGTAACAACATAAGTAGGCGTGTGCTGCATAAAATTGGAGATTACGAAATGATAAAATTGCTTATACATGCGACATGTAACTTTCAACTTGCCATGAACAGTTGCACTATGGCGAAGAATCGCATTTTATCCCCGTCTGTCTATCACGTTTCGTGCCACGAAAGGATTTCGTCGTGTGTCCTTAATTTAAGCCTTTTTATCTGCAAACATCCAATAGAACCTCGATTTACTGGGGATCGATTAACCGAATAACATTTTCGTACAACGAGGGTCATTTAATAATTAAAGAGACAAATTGTTTTGGGGAGAAGATGGTTGGTAGTGCAAGTTGATACATTTAGGTTTATAAGGTGACGTCACTGGGTTAAGTTTTAATCAGCTGATGGATTAACTTTGCTCTATTTATAACCTCAAAAATAAGTGTTGCTATGTCGGGTATTCTTGTAGGCTAAACTCCACATTGGTTGAATAACGTTCTGTAATTCGTTTTTTAATTACAGAAGGTGAAAAACCTGCCAAATAGCCTATATACTCTAGAATCACAAAAGTGCTCGAGAATCTGTGACTGACGAACACCGTTCTGAGAGCCCTGTTAAAATTTCAACTTCCTCGCTTAAAATATGACGTCATTATTCATGTCCATAAACAGCCAATATTTTTCAGATATGATCTTGAACAATCTGAAGCCAGTCATAAGAGAGAAACGTCGTGGATGTCAGAGGAGAGGGGATTCTCCAGCAAGGCATCCACGTCCTCACTGAACCCGTGAAACCATTGATAAAATAGGCTGGGAGGTACTGCCTCATTCCCCTTACAGGTCTCGGTTTAGTACCCTCTGAATTCCATTTGTTTGGTCCACTGAAGGACCCCTTACGTAACAAGGCGTTCCAGGGTAACGATGATTTCAAGAACTCTGTGGGAAATTAGCTCCGACACCAAGACAGAGTTTTTTAATGCCCGTATAAAAATGCTAGTAACCCGTTGGGAAAGTATAAATGGGGCATGTATTTGAAATATAGGAAAAGTCTTGTTTTGTAAAAAATAAATCCCTGCCTTCACAATTAATTCCGATTAACCGATTTTGTGACGTATACGTGTTTTATTATCAGACTTGAAATGCTAAAAGTCTGCAACTTTTCCTGGTAGTCTATAAATGATTATATTTAGAAGGAACAATTATTTTATTGGTTTGGTATTTTCTGACTGTATTGATTTATATTTCTGTGCGTTTGTTTGGAACATCAAACAAGCATAGGATCATAAAGTGTTAGAAAAATCTATCACAGATAAGAAGAATTATACACGCCAGAATATTCAAATTAAGAATGCGATAAATTCGAGAATGTTTTAGGATTTTCCCGCTTATAAAACTCAGTTATTATAATCATTATTAGAATTAAATTGACGCTAAACTCTCTAAATAGTTCGCAAAACGCATTGGGCCGAAACTGCGCTATAACATCTACAAAATACTTTTTCTGTCATTTTGGCTGTTTACGATGAAGAATAAGTGCGTACTCTCAGAAGATAAAAGATTCTTAATATCACACTGAAAGAAAATGCAAAAACGATATTACTACCTATAGTAGCCACTTTTTTTTAATTTATTTATATAAAACTGTTATTTTGCTAAGGCTAAACAAAATAGCACCTCCTCAAGTTATTCACAGACATTGTGGTTAATGGAGCATAGAGACATGCAGTGCGCATGCCTACAAGGCAATCGTTCTGCACAAGGCCTTATTACACTAGGCGGGCCGCTTGCTACCGGCCTGTACTGTTACTTAAGTACGCGTTACACTAGATTGAACGTTTAGATGGGAGTAACGTAATGACACTGTATAATAAAATTATTTCCACTTCTGAAATAGCATCCGGAAACAAATAAAGTTTTACGCGTTCATAAACATTGTTTTAGAAACTGGAGTTTTCCTATTTGATGAGAAGTTGAAAAATAATGAAAATAATATTGTATTTTTGATAAAAACATACGTTATCTCTCTCTGATCATGAATTGTCTAACTTTAGCCATCGATAATTTTATGAAAAAAGTCAGTAAACCAGAAATAAGTTGAAGTCGCTTGTAATAATTTTGAATTCACAGATTAAACTGTAAGCAATTATTGCATAACTAAGTGAATTGTTTTGAACTTACTTGCTAACGCGTTTCGAAACAATCGTTTCATCTACTTAGCGGGCCAGCTTCGTAAATAAAACGATTGTTTCGAAACGCGTCAGCAAGTAAGTTGAAAAGTATTCACTCAGTTATGCAATAAAAACTTATAGCAGAAATAAGTATTTTTATTGGGTCTTTTCTATTATACGACCGCGTGGCTCAAAATATTTTCTATGAAAACATAGTAATATAAAAGCTTTTTCTTACCTCAACTGATAACATTATCCATAAAATGAAAGGTTTTAGACAGGTTTTTTTTACCAAAAACAGTAATACACTTTATTTCTCAAAATACATAAACAAAGAACATTTAGCAGATACATTTATTTCTTGAATTTATTGAATCTGTACTCATACCTAATTCTTCCGCACAAAACTTAGTGGTAGTGTACTCTTTTGACCAGGAGTATATGAAAAAAATAATAGTTGCAAAAGGAAGTTTACTTGCTTCGAGCCACGTATCTTTCCTCAGGCCAACTGAAACGCGGCAATCTTTTGTGTTACACCGCCAAAGATCATGAGCATTTGTCATACTTAGCGACATTTCGAGCCTGTTATCACAATTACGCGTGTTATGTAGTATTCCTTTATTACGAAAATAACTTGTTGCTTTTTCCTTACTATCTATCTCACGAACTAAACGTATCAGTGACATGATCAATACTGAATCACTAACAGGACACTGATGGTCAAAGTACGGTGAGCGTCTCGCAGTAACTGATAAGATAAGGAAACTTGCTGCTTTATTTATATGGTCTTAACTGGTTTATTAGATATTTATTTTATGTACAAAGCAATATGTGGCAATAATTAGTGTTCTAATTTCCATAGAAAATATTTTGAGCCATGCGGTCGTATAATAGAAAAGACCCTTTTTATGAAAACAGTAATAATAGTAACATACTTTTAAGATAATGTAATACAAAATCAGAAAAATTCCTTCCCATTGTTTATAAAAAAAGACAAAAGAATTATGCGTATTGAAGGGAAACTAGAGTTCCGTTGCTTATAACCTTTTACGTTATAGGCCTGCATATATTGCTATCGGATAATGTATTATAATTTCTTTACTTTTACGTTATAGGCCTGCATATATTGCTATCGGATAATGTATTATAATTTCTTTACTTTTACGTTATAGGCCTGCATATATTACTATCGGATAATATATTATAATTTCTTTACTTTTACGTTATAGGCCTGCATATATTGCTATCGGATAATGTATTATAATTTCTTTACTTTTACGTTATAGGCCTGCATATATTACTATCGGGTAATATATTATAATTTCTTTACTTTTACGTTATAGGCCTGCATATATTGCTATCGGATAATGTATTATAATTTCTTTACTTTTACGTTATAGGCCTGCATATATTACTATCGGATAATGTATTATAATTTCTTTACTTTTACGTTATAGGCCTGCATATATTACTATCGGATAATGTATTATAATTTCTTTACTTTTACGTTATAGGCCTGCATATATTACTATCGGATAATTTATTATAATTTCTTTACTTTCACGTTATAGGCCTGCATATATTACTATCGGATAATGTATTATAATTTCTTTACTTTTACGTTATAGGCCTGCATATATTGCTATCGGATAATGTATTATAATTTCTTTACTTTTACGTTATAGGCCTGCATATATTACTATCGGATAATGTATTATAATTTCTTTACTTTTATTGTAAAAAAAGTTAATATTTAGAGCAACTTAAAAACATTCGAAATAATATTTGGTAAAATTCCATATCTTCTAGGCCCTATAGGCCTACAATTTCTAACGAGAAAATTTCGCTATTTAAATATAAATTTAAGTTATTCATGTAAGTTTTGTTTTGAAATGAAAATATTGAATTTTATATTGAATCCTAAAGGTTTTTAAAATTTCCCCTCCCATATCATGACTAGCTTTAATTAAAGAGTAGGGTTGCTTATGAGTCCTCACCCCCGGTATATTACGTTACAAGGGAAGTTAGTTGTAATGTAAATAACAGTTTAGCTATTAATTATTCCGTATGCTGAGTAAATGGCGTTTTAGCTGGCAAGAATGACATTTAGACAAGGCAGGCTGTGGCGTCAACATTTTATTGGATGTGGGTAAAGTTCGATTATTTGTCGTAGAAAACGATTTTTGTAAAATTTCCACAAAGATATAGTCTGTATTGCCCTAATCAAAAAGGGTTGATATAACAGGATGAAAAATATAAAGTAAGATATTTATTTTATTATTTTGTCTTTTCTTTTACAATTAAACAGACAAAACATCTAACTCAGGTACGATCGTCTTGCTTGGGAACGCAGAATAGAGAGGCCATGGATTTTTTTTTGGGGCAGGGGTTTATATCCGTGTAAATACGTTTGACGTGGAAAATGTTTCAATAAATTACTGGATAAGTCTGATATTTATGCTACATAGAGCTTTAATCATGTTTCGAACTGTTTTAGGTTTTATTTATTTTTGTCTGTAATGTACTTGCCTCAATACGTCTTACTGTGGCTCCAAAAATGTCCCGCCAGGCCGCGTACAAAATTTTTTTTGTTTGAAAACACTGAAATCGTTAATAAATCCAATTTACTTTTCACATGTAACTAAAAAATACATTATAAAAAATAAGCAAGTAGTCTTAAGGGCCTTAAACAATAAGTAGTGGTAAAAATGTGACAAATATTAAATCGTAACCTAAATGCACCGATAAAATCAAAACTGTATAAAATGTACATTTCCGTATAAAAAGAGCACTATTTTACAGTTCAGTAAAACGAAGTATTCGGGTTTATTTGATATGTTTACAAAAATAGGTTTACCAAAGGAATAAAATCAAACTTAGCACTACACGATAGGCGTTTACACACAGTACCAGTCTGTTTCAGCAATGGCTACATTATTATACACTCCAAACTACCATAATCAGTGGATAAAATGTGAATAAGTAAAAAACACAACACCCGGAACTATAGCAAGGTTAGCAGATCACGCGATCAACGGCGTTATTGTATTAGGACACTTTATTATTTTATAATAACCTAACCTAACCTAACCATAATCAGTGGATAAATTGTGAATAAGTAAAAAAACACAACACTCAGAACTATAGCAAGGTTAGCAGATCACGCGATCAACGGCGTTATTGTATTAGGACACTTTATTATTTTATAATAACCTAACCTAACCTAACCATAATCAGTGGATAAATTGTGAATAAGTAAAAAAACACAACACTCAGAACTATAGCAAGGTTAGCAGATCACGCGATCAACGGCGTTATTGTATTAGGACACTTTATTATTTTATAATAACCTAACCTATCCTACCTAACCTAACCTTACCGAAACTTACCTAACCTTACCGATACTAACCTAACCTAACCTTCCCGAAACTAACCTAACTTTTCCGAAACTAACCTAACCTAACCTAAGCTAACCTTACCTAACCTAGCCTTAATGAACCTAACCTAACCTAACCTTACCGAAACTAAGCTAAACTTACCTAACCTAACATTAACGAAACTAATCTAACCTTAACGAAACTAACCTAACATAACATAACATAACTTAACGTAACATAACCTAACCTAACCGAAGGTTGTACGTGTAGTTTAATGTGACAACATAGTTATATAGTAGACAAATAACATTCAGACAAATAAACAAAGTCTACTAGATTTTTTAAATGGGCCGCTGATAAATTATGTAAAGCGGCTTTGTGATAAATAAGATCAGATTTATCTAGGGGCTAATAACAGTCACTTATTCTTTCCTCGTGTGAATTTAAATACGTAGTACTCTCTAATCGAATGCATTACTACTGTAGCAGGTTAGTCGACTGTTTAGGAAAGCAAACGTATAAAATATATCCACTTTGTGCGTGAGGGACTCCAGTTGGAGAGAAGCGCCGTTATTAGAGATGAGAAGTTCCTGAACGAACTAGTTCCGAAAAAAGAACTATAATGAGCGATCTTTGATGAACGTTAGTTCAGCTTCTTTTCCCTTTCTAGCCACCACAACCGGACTCGGAGACCGACGAACTAGTGTATCGTGTCCTTTTAGTTTATGTCCTCCTCATTCACGTCACAGTCCACCCTCTATTTCCATAGTTTAATACTTCACTTAGTTCAGTTCATTTCTACAGTTCTTTTTCAAAATTAAAGAATAAGCCATAGTTTATTTGAACTAGTTCATTGACCTAGTTCATTAAAATGAACTATTTCAAAAAGAAGGAGTCCGTAAAAGGAACCCCTAGCCGTTATCCATCCAAGTGCCTATCGTCCTACTAGTTCATTGATAAAGTTATCGTGGAGTGGGTGCGATAAGCTATCGTTTTTATAGGAATAAAGTATATTTACGCGAAGAATATACTTTATCCTAACTTATAGAATCAAGTCATATTTAAAGCTTTCTTTATGTAATGAAGATTTTATTAAGCAATGTGAATGGTCCTCAGAAACATAAGGAAAGTAATACAACTAGAATAAATAAACTTGGCTGACCCTCGTAAAATGAACAGTTCTGTATAAACTTTACAAGCATACACAGAAGTTTTTTTATAATACATGATACCGTAGCACACACAAAACTTTAAACGCTCAAGGTCTCTAAATAAATCAGGGCACTTTTTTATGCTATATTAAAATGTAGATATATTACAATATAGCAACAAATCCTGTTAGGATGGAAGCTAACCGGCTGATGTGCGGAATGGCTTTCATTTTGTGCAGGTAGGACTTGTGCAATGGATTCCATGACTTAAATGGAAGAAATGCAAACAAAATTCAAAACAAACTGGCAAAAATATTAATTGTTTTGTTGAGAAATGTCGTAAGAGGATGTCGACAGAGAGTTTGTAAACGTTAAAGAAATGCTGAGCTAATTTAAGCGAAATGCAGTTTCCATCAATATATAAAATCAAAGCCATAAAGCCTTCATTGGAATGTCAATTGTTTTAACAAACAACTTTCACAAAAAGGATGCATAAAGTAGTTAAAAACTAAGCCAAAAAGGTGTCAATGAAATTTCGATTATTGGTGCAAACAACGGTCACAAACAGGCCATATTGTTAGAAACTAAGTCAAAAAGGTGTCAATAACATTCCGTTTGTTTATGTAAACACCGTTTACAAACAGGACATGCATTATTGGAAACTAAGCCAAAATTTGTCTATGGGATTTCGATTGTTTGTCCAAAAACTCTACAAATGCATTGTTGGAAACTAAGCCAAAAAGGTGTCTAGAATTTCGATTGTTTGTGCAAAAACCATTCAAAAACAGGTCATTGTTGGAAACGAAGAAAAAACGTGTCTTTATGATTTCGATTGTTTGTGAAAAAACCATTCACATGCATTGTTGGTCATACATTGTTGGAAACCAAGCCAAGTCTGGAATTTCGATTGTTAGTGCAAGAACCCTTCACAAACAGATAATGCGTTGTTGGAAATTGAGCCAAGAAGGTGTCTATGGGATTTCAATTGTTTTTGCAAAAACCCTTCACAAACAGGTATTACATTGTTGGAAACCGAGCAAAATGAGTAAGCCCAACTGTTAAACCAATAAAACCTACTTCGGGACCTCCCGGCAATATAACTCCTAAAAATCGGGTTTGTTATACACTCTTGTGGGTCTGGAGATAAACAATATCTGGCCTAGCTTTGATAATACGCGGCTTATCAAATATCGGAGAATAATTGAACTGTGTTGAAAAAAAAACATCCAGGTTTGATTCAATCTACCCTTTGGATTTCAAAAATGTCAGACGTCTATAAGAGAGGGTAGATTTGCCAACATAGAACATATAATAATCATATCATGTACAGCCTGTACTTAATGAATCTAATATACACAAAGATGGTAATTGTTAACAGCCGAAATAGCTCAGTTGGGAGAGCGTTAGACTGAAGATCTAAAGGTCCCTGGTTCGATCCCGGGTTTCGGCATTAACTTTTTGATAATTATAAACCACGTTAAACAATTAAAACTAAAATGAAATAATTTGTCTCCGATATTAGCTCAGTTGGGAGAGTGTTAGACCAAAGGTCCCTGGTTCGATCCCGGGTTTCAGCATTATCTTTTTGATAATATTAAATCACGTTAAACAATTAAAACTAAAATGAAATAATTTGTTTCCGATATTCATATTTGGTTAGTTAACGTCAGTATGACAGTTTATTATTACAAACTCATGAAAAATCTCCGATGGAATATAGAATACGGTTAAATATTTTTACCGCTGTAGGTAGCGTGTCCCACAATAGCTTATTGTATGCTGATTTGAAATCTGCATTCAATGATGTCCGAATGTGTTTTGTATTTTATAAAATGAGCCAGTTATTGTTAAAATAACTAGCTTTTTAACCCGATGTTCAAATCATAACAAGTCTGCTATGCTTTTCATGTAATGCTTTGTTGCCAGGAATTTGAATGTATGTATAATACATTGTATTTAGAATAGGCCTACATATAAGCTTTATTCGTATTTACGATATTGGAGAATAATAAAATTTTCACTTCCCGATTTTAATATTTTATTAGGCAACTTATTTTTTGTGCTATAAAGTTAACAAATAATATTATTAAAAAAAAATTAATTCCTCTTAAATCGATAAAGAAAATTTCATGTCAGTTTATATATATATATATATATATATATATATATATATATATATATATATATATATATATATATATATATATATAGTCTATATATTGAATTAAAATAATTTACGTTTTCAACTATTATACGAATAAACAAGTAATATAGAAAAAAAATGTGTAAGTCAATTCCTACTTAAATAAAAAAAAATTATTTGAGTTACTTTTTAGTAAATAATTACAATTAATATAGATATGTAATATATATATGACATAATCACAATATTAAATGGTGAAATAAAAACCCAATTTCTTTGCAATTTTCCATTTACCTCTCTATACAGTATAAGGTATTGGAAAAATATTTTTGTTTGTTATTGTTTATTTTTTTTCCGTTTCTAACTTATGAAGCTGATGGTGGTCTATAATTTCTCATTCTATCCATCTCTTGTAATGTTTCATTATTTCAAGTAACTTTCTCTTATAATTTTATATAGGATTTCAAAAAATCCTTTGAATATAGTTTTAACTATAAAAATGTTCAAAGATTCCTTTTTGTCCGATACCATCCGAAAGTACTTTGTCCGATGCCACCCCAACGGCAATTGACATGGATTCAACTATAGAGAAGTTATTAGTTTGTGTAGGAACTCATTTAACATATAACTTATAGAAAAATATAGTAAGTTTATGATGGTAAACGAAATACACATAAATACTCACATTTACTGAAGTTATAATCTCCCAAACCTAATAAACGAATAAACAAGAAAACGTGAGACTACAACTAAACGACGCAGCGTTATCATCCAATATGGTGACAGCTGCTCTGTTTTCCTAAAAGAAACAATCTGAGGGCATGGAAGGTGCTGCCGTTAGTCGTATCTTGGTTAATCATGATTTGTCCGATACCAGACGACTTTCCCCTACATCTTTAAGTAATAGATGTTTAGCTATTGGAAAGTTGGCTCAGTGCCAAAGTGCTGGACTTTAAACGTATAGTCATTCAGTTCGAATCCGACCTAGACATTAGTTTAAAAAAAAATTTAATTAATCAGTAAATATTTGAAAGAACTGTATAAACATTAATTGTCATTCACAACAGGTTCAAAAAATCTGTTTAAACTTAGGTGGATGAATAAAATCGCGTTTTATTAACAATTTAAAATTTGTACAACGTTTGTATAAGGAGAGTGTGAACTAATAGAAGGAATTGGAAAATAAAACTACTATCGAATAGTCTATATTACTGCATCTCAAGAAATAGTAGCATCCATATGAATCCTTGACAAACAAAGATGAAAAGTAAAAAATTGGAAGTGTAAGCCAAAAAGCAATTATAAAACCCAAATAAATATAATAATACGCACAAATAAAAAACAACTATAGGAACTCCATTTTAAGTTTTTGACTTGCATAAAACGTTTTCGCTTATAAAATATATATTTAATTAATAATAATATATTTAATTCTTTAGGTTTCTAGATTTTTAATATGACCCATTAATTTCTTTCTCATTGTAAAAAAATTACTATAAAACATTAATCATAAAGTTTAGAGTTATAAAAGAGATGAAAAATAAAAATGTTGAAATTCGAATTTTATTAAATTTCAAGATCAGTCTTGAAGACTTTTGAAATCAACACGCATTTCATATAAAATGTAAGAACAAGGAAAAGGTTAGTTGAAAAACTTATATGAAGTATTGAGAAATAACTTGAAAACGCTATGGGTTGCCATTATACGAGCATTGTACATGCATTAAAATTGTGATGAGGAAAATATATGGTTATATTAATAAATGGTTATTATGATTATGCATTATTGATTGATCCGCTGGGGTTTAGCCATTAAGTAGAGGCTAAATGGCTGTTGCAATTAAGACGTCGCGTCGTCGTAACCGTCCATAGCAAAGACTACCTACAGCATTGAGAGATAAATTCTGTGTTTTAATATTAGGTTATGGCTACTGTAAGCTTAACAGCTGTTATGGTTGAAGATATTTATAAATATCAGTCAGTGTTGCCAAAGCAATCACACAAAACTTCGGTAATACTGTTAAATAGAATTAAATATTCAAAGGTGAAATTTATTTATATACAAAGTCTAAATTTCATCTAAGTTATTTAAGAACAGTTGAAGGTTGACATTTGTCAAGCATTCACGCTAGAAAATATCTGAATAAAGTGAAAACTTTTTTAGGATCATTTTACACTTTTTTGAACGACAAAATTTTTTCTTTAAGAATAGACCTATTTTGCGTCAAACTTACGAAGATGAACGAATTGACCCGAAGATTTCCGAAAGCAAACCGGCTGCAATGAAGGCGATCAATGCTAACAGCTGTTCTTCACTTAGAGGTTATTTGAAGGTTATGTTCAAATATTTTTAAATAAAATTTTCGATATAATCAGAAATACCATATATTTGATTAAATTAATTGATTACCTATACAACAGCTGTATTTTTACTTGTAGGTTATGTTACCTCTAAGTAATTTCGTATATGACATAGTACAGTAATAACTATTCTATTTGGTTGTTGTATGTTAAAGTTAAAACTTTAGGCTTATTCAGTATTAAATAACAGTCAGAAATATTTTTTGAGTATTTTGTTATACTTTGTTTTTCAATAAATTTTAGTTTATTGTAATCAATATAATGATGATGAATGGTATGTTTTTACTCCATACCAATAACTTTGAAGAGTTTCGTTATTTATTTAAAACTGACCTTTTGTAAGAACAAAGATCAGTTAAATACCTCAAGTTAACCCTTATAAATAGAAAATGTTTGAACATGTATATAAACTTATTAACAATATTTTCCATTTAAGGTTTCACTTCTGCCAGTTCCACGGCGGACATATTTTTTATTAATAGAGAGTTTGAAAGGAAAATTGTTAAATTAGTATTAACAAATAGAACTAACAGCGCACGAATGAAGAATTTATAATAAGTAGTGCTTACAAAAAATATTAAAACATTTAAAATAAATGTTATAACTATTATAAATGCAGTTTACAGATAATTGTTTCTCATTGTTGTCAGCCGAAATAGCTCAGTTGGGAGAGCGTTAGACTGAAGATCTAAAGGTCCCTGGTTCGATCCCGGGTTTCGGCATAACTTTTACGTCGAATCGAAACTACTTGAACTATACAACGATTTAAATTTGAATATCGACTTTTGAACCTTCAAGCATTTATATAATTTTGAAATATTTACATTTATTATTTTGTAAAAATATTTTATTCGAAAACTATGTCTCAGAAAAGCTTTTATGCATTCATAAACATACCTACTTAGTTTTAATAACGTTTTCAAATGCCACAGCTGATAAAAGTTCAAAAACATTTACCTATAAACATCGGAACATCAATTAGTTGAACGTTCGTTGAACTGAAAACCTCACGCTTTATTACAATTTTATAATATGGATAAATATTTGGAAATATATAAAATATATGATCGTCGTTATAGAATAATATATTTGTTCCTATACAACTTTCAAATATAAAAATCTATAAAATTTACGTTTTTCAAGGTTCAACAAAAAGTTGTTTAACAGTTTTTTACTGAATGTTTTAAGGACCCCTTGAATCATTTAAACAGGATACAAACTATCAATTTGTGTTCGGCATAGATTCTAAAGTTATTTTGTTTCAAAGCAACCAAATTTTACTTTAGTAAAACCGAAATAAAATTAAGAAATAAATAAATTTATGAATGTAATTAAAACAAGATATATTAATATGATAATTAATTATTTTTTAATTTAATAATTTGCTCATAATTAATCATTAGTGTAAATTATTTTACTTATTAATAAACTAATGTAAATTAATTACTAAAACACTTGTAAATATTTACAAACTTGCCTATAGTAGCACTTACTACTATATTACAACTTTTTACAGACCGTAACTATTACGTATTTGATTTGCGGTCTGAGTTGACAATGGGACACATCCCCCGAAACGGCCGTCCTCAACAAATATAAGTAAGTGCTACTATAGGCAAGTTTGTAAATATTTACAAGTGTTTAGTGAAAACTAGTAGCTCACGTTGAAGATGGAATCAACAAATACGTAAATTAATTATTGAACATCTGCTAATAGTGGATAATTAGTCACTAATTAGTCTATACGAAAATTATAAGAAATTACCTTTGAAACAGGCATTACCAGCGTCTGTGAGTAAAAACAGCTGTAGCATGAAATCATATGTTAAGCAAGTTTTGAAAATTAACTAACCGAAGAATTAGACACTTCACAATCTTTATGCGTAGGAATCTTAAGGCGTCACCAGATCTTTACGCTAAAAGAGTTCCCACTGGAGACTAAGCCACGGCGTAGCTATTCAGTTTTTATTTTAGGAAATCAGAACCCGTAATTTGTCATGAACATACTTTATGATAATTTAAATGTATTACTTCAGACCAAGTAAAGTTTATATTTGCACTAAGATTTAGTTTATTTGCTTATATCAAACGGATATAGAAAATTTAATATTGTTAATTAATGTATTTAAATTTTGCGAGAAGAAAAATTGTTCTAACAGTTTCTCGAAGAAAGATTTTTGGAATACTGACCACAAACACAACAGAAATAATTACAGAACTTTTAATTTTTACATATTTTAATTAAAAATACATTTTAAGCAAGAATCCAGAGATATTTAATGTTGAAAACATACGTAGTGGTTACAGCTTATTTTACTTCTCATAATATTTATACCCAGTGGTGGATACAACGGAAGCCTTTGGGAGTTAACGGATACAACGGGTACAACGGGACCTCAAATTAACGGATACAACGGGAGCCTTTGTAGTTCGAGCCTCAAATTAATGTATAACGTTAAAGATACTATGTTTAGCCTTAATGAAACGCCGGCAAAGTGATGACAGGAAGTGCTATATATGTTATTTTTTTTTGGTAATGCTTGGTTACTGTATAGGGAGAAATAATGGAGGAGTACGGAGTAGAGAGAAACCTGGTTGTATTCATTTTCTGCAATGCCCATAGTGATGTCAATTAGCTATATTAATTCGAAAAATATTTAAATTTGCAATTACTGTTGGGTTGCCATTGTACGCCTTCCTACAGAGTGAAATTGTGACGTAGGCACATCCTTTTTGTCGCATTTAGAACTGTCCCCTCGACCTCTGCCCCTGCAGCTTACTTTTATATTGTTTGTAGACGACGGAATAAACTAGCAGAAACCTCTCTGTGAAATCACTCCTTAGCTGAATGGTTGTTCCTAATTTTTTAAATTTGTTTTATTTTCTCGACTAATAGAAATATTTGTCTTATGAAACATTGACATCAAATTATTCTCGATAAACTTCGCTCCGTCAACAATTTCTTAGTATTTCCCCAAGAATCATTGTATATTAGCGTGCTTTTGTGTAAAGTAGCTTAGTCTAATCTCTAAAGTACACGAATCTAACAGGCAAAGGTTTTCACTGAATACAATATGTAATTGAACCATTGAGTTAGGTTGAATAACAGTGATTTGAATCATTAGGTTAGGTTGAAGTAAAATGGATCATAATAATTAGGGCAGAGTGTAATAAGATGGGCTGTAAGGATTAGGTTGAGTTGTAATAAAATGTTTAACTAAGGTTATAACATAACATAACTGTAAGTTAGGTTGTAATAAAATGAATTTTAGTGATAGGTTAGGTTGTAATAAGATAAATTGTAATTGTTAGGTCATTACGTGAGGTTATAAAATATTATAACTTTATTGGTAGGTTAGGTTGTAATAACATGAATTTTAATGATTAGGTTGGGTTGTAGTAACATGGGTTGTAAAGATTAGGCGATTAAGAAAGGTTGTCAGATAACATTGATTTGAATGATTAAGTTAGGTTGAAGGGAAATGTATCCTAATGATTAGGTTAGGTTGTTATAACAGGACTTTTAATGATTTGGTTGGGCTGCAAAAACATCGTTGTAATGTTTAAGTGATTAAGTAATGGGCGTAAAATAAGAAGGTCTTTAAAGTTAAATTAGGTTGGTATTAACATGAACTTTAGTGATTAGGCTAGGTTGTAATAAAATTAATTTTAATGATAGGTTACGTTGTAATAAGATAAATTATTTCGGTTAGCCGATTAAGTAAGGCTATAGAATAACATAACATTTATGGTAGGTTAGGTTGTAATAACATGAATTGTTAATGAATAGGTTGGGTTGTAAAATAACTAGGACGTTAATGTTAACGTAGTTTGTAATAACATGAACTTTAATAATTAGGTTAGGTTGTAATAACAGGGAATTTATTAACTAGGTCAGGTTAGTCTACTACGTTCTCTTGATAACATAATTTTATGCTATAGTAGCCTACACTAGCGTAGGCCTAAAGCAGCGATTCCCAACCAGTGTGCCGCGGCACACTGGTGTGCCGTGAGATCGTGGTAGGTGTGCCGCGAAATTAGGGGTTGTAATTATGTATTTATTTCGTCGTGGTTAAATACAACCGTTGGAAAAATAACCAATGTTTTTAGATTAAAATATGCATGGTAAGAAGTCAATCTACCAATTTTGACATCGATGGTACCGTCAACCGATCGACAGTATTGTCTCCGTAACTGTTGCCGCGGAAGTGGAAGGGGGGAGGTCATCGCCCCTCCACACAACACGAGACCGCCTCCTCGCTCAGTTAGTATGTGTTAGTTCTCAGTGCTGTTTGGTTCCGAGTTGAAATGGATCGTTTTGTGATTAGGTCTAAGTGTAATGATTTACCTAGCACTAGTGCGAGTTCAAGTTCATATGAAAGTAGTGTCGATGTCAGTATTAATACTGGTGCGAGTTCGAGTTCAAATGAACGTAGTATTGATGTTAATATTAAGACAAATGTTTTGTCAGGTGGATCGATGAAACGCAAACGTAGTGACAATAATGACGGTGGTGACGTTGGCAAGTTTCGTCAATATCATGAAAGCTACTTGTCATTCGGTTTCACATCATCTGGTGGTGAACAGCCTAAACCTCGATGCCTAATTTGTGGCGATCAGTTGTCTAACGAAGCCATGGTACCAAGTAAGTTGAAAAGGCACCTACTTACAAAACATTCATTTGCAGCAGAAAAACCTGTTGCATATTTTAAAAGACTATTATCAAATCAGACATCTCAGGCTTCTACATTTACAAAACAGTCATCTGTGTCGAGTAAAGCACAAGAAGCCAACTACGCTGTGGCTGAATTGATTGCACAAAAAATGAAATCCCATACGACTGCTGAAACAACCATTCTTCCAGCGTGCTGTGAAATCGTTAAAATTATGTTTGGAGAACAATATGAAAAAGAGGTTAGAAAAATTCCGCTTTCTAACAATACAATAAAAAGACGTATTGAAGATATGTCTAAAGATGTTGAAACTCAAGTAAATGAAAAACTCAAGGCTGCAGATTTCTTTGCTATTCAAATGGACGAGTCGACAGATATAACAGGGAAACCCCAGGTTCTGGCTTTTGTTAGATTTATTTGTGAAAATAACTTAATCGAACAGTTTTTATTTTGCAAAGACCTTCCTGAAAATACAACTGGACGGGACATTTTTCAGTTAGTGAACGATTATATTACTACTGCTGGATTGTCTTGGCAGTCTTGTTTAGGTGTTTGTACGGACGGGTGTCCTGCGATGGTGGGGCGTCTGACAGGTTTTCTGGCTTTAGTTAGGAAAGAAAATTCAGATATTACTTTCACGCATTGCTTTCTTCACAGAGAAGCACTTGCTGCTACGTCCTTGGTACCTGAGTTGAATGATGTCTTGCAAACTGTTGTGAAAATGGTAAACTTTATTAAAAGTAGGCCATTGAAAGCAAGATTATTCACTAGTTTGTGTTCAGCTATGGATGCTGAGCACACCCAGCTGTTGTTGCACACAGAAGTAAGATGGTTATCTCGTGGACGTGTACTTCAAAGGTTTTATGAACTTAGAGATGAGTTATTAATATTTTTTACTTGTGAAGAGTCCAATTTTGCTCGTTTTCTCAGTGATGATGCCTGGTGTACCAAAGTTGCGTTTTTAGCAGACATATTTGGGAAACTCTATTTTTTGAACAAAGGTATGCAGGGAAAGCGAGAAAATATTCTCACATCGACAGACAAAATCAGTTCTTTCAAGCAGAAGCTTTCAATGTGGATACAAAAAATTGAAAATCAAGCAGTGTGGGACATGTTTGATCTGTTAAAAGACTGCAACATAAATTCAACTCTTTCTGAAATTTTTTTGAAAAGTCTTCGTCAGTTAGGAGATAACATCAACAATTATTTTCCCTCCCTTGACGTCTCTTCGATGGACTGGGTGAGAAACCCTTTCATTGACTGTGCTTATGAGTCTGCAATGTTTAATACTGATGAAGAAAGTGAATTGATTGACATCAAGAATGACCGTGGGCTCAAATTACAGTATAGTAAATTAGTTGAAGAAGCAGAGGTGGAGTCAAAACTAACGAAAACAAAGACAAATGTAGACATTTCATCCTTTTGGGTTCCTCTCATAAACGAGTACCCTTTGATTTCAAAGAAAGCCATGAAAGCAATACTTCCCTTTTCGACCTCATACCTCTGTGAAGCGGCTTTTTCCTCAATGAACGCCATCAAGACAAAAAATCGTTCCCAACTAAAAACTTTGGAAGACGACTTGCGGGTTTGTTTGTCAACCATCCGACCCAGAAAGGAACACATAATGAAGGACCACCAATCACAAATCTCCCACTAAGACTAAATCTTTTGTCAAAGTTAAAATATATACATTTGTTGTATTGAAATGTATTATTATTATTATTATCCCCCTGTTATTTCTTGTCGAATACTCGTTGTTTAAAATTATTTAACAATTATTTCTTGATGTTTATAATCGGAAAATAACAAAAATAGTAATCGTTGTTGGTACGTCTCTAATAGAAGTTCGTTCCAGAAATTAGTTAATTTAGTGTGCCGTGACAAAATGTGGATTTTAGTTAGTGTGCCGCACGATAAAAAAGGTTGGGAACCGCTGGCCTAGAGTTTAAAATTTTTATCCATAGATTTAATTACGCAGAAAAATTTAGTACTTACGTGGATATTTGTTGGCTAAGTTAACCTAACCTAATCATTCAAGTACATGCTATTCTACAGTGAAAGATTTTGGTAAGCGTATTCATAATGTAAGCAATGGAATTTCTGACCCTTCAAGTAAGTTTATTTTATTTGATCACTCAAAGGCTTTTATAAATCTTTATCTCTACAAATATGATCTAAATAAATTAATTATGTACTTCCTTTCTTCAACTATTTGATATTTAATTAACTATTCTGCACACAAAACTTTTGTATCGCCCTGTACTCTAATTACAAATGCAAATGGTTTCAATCCTCAGCGCACTGTTACATATCTTGGCAAAAGACAAGAACAACGGTTCCACTGTCGGACGGACAGATGTGGATCGGACAAACATGGACAGTGCAGACAGGCGGACATGCAAGGCGGGATGTGGAGGTGGACGCAACGCGTGTGGGGCTGGAAATGCCAAAGCCTTTTGGAATTCGGGGCAGAGGTGTTATGATGTTCATACGACAAGGCTTTCTTTGCGGAAAGTAGTTTTGTATGAAGACTTATGTGGACTTGCTCAGTAGTAGAAATTGTTTTAAGCGGAACATCTTACGACGTCATTAAATGAATGTTTGTAACGATTCGGAGTTCAACGAATTTTGTGCCGAAGATTTCCGAATTCAAAGCATTGCGGTAATTGAAATGTTTTTGTCTGTATTTAGAGATTGTTTGGAGGTTAGGTCTAAATCATTTACAACCGTAATTTCCCAACATTTAGAAATGTATATTTATTTAAACTATGTGATAACTTAATAATGAAAGAGAGAGAGAGGGAGAGAGAGAGAGGGAGAGAGAGAGAGGGAGAGAGAGAGAGAGAGAGTGAGAGGGAGAGAGAGAGAGAGAGGGAGGGAGGGAGAGGGGTGGGAGAGAGCCATTGTTGTTACACATTCTTTCACCTAGCATGTCTACTCCAGGTGACGCCCAGCCCACGATAAACCATGATTCTATGTACAAGGGGATCTTTGTAATATATTTTTAGTTCTACGTAATTCAACTATCCCTCTCCCTTTCACAAAGAGATGTAACGGGTTGATAACTTCTTATGGCCTCAATAGAGAGTGGGTCTACTCTAGGAGATTCCATAAACCTCCTGCCATTTTCTACTATGTGTTTTCATGTTCCTCCTCAATCCTACTTACATTCACGATTACGTGATTAACAGTCACACTGGCTAATTGCCTCAAAACTGCAAAAATGGTGAAGATTTCTAGAATTTCCTAAAGGTAATACACACTAACTATTCCATGTTTGGGCTGGGTTAGTGTTAATTATATGTTGAATTGTAGCAACACTTTCGTGTAAATAAGTGAACTTTCGCTTCGCAATATTAGAAGGGTTAATGAGTATCAAGCATAGGTCAAGCAGATTAGCTTTAATGTCAGCTCACAGATCCAGAACTGTTTGCGTAGCAGGTAGGCCTACTTAGACAACACAGAGACTGCAAACATGGTCCATTGTCAAGACGTTTTAAAGTTAGTTTTCATTTACTCCTGGAAGACAGATATTTTTAAACGATTATTTCTTAGTAACTTCCTCAACGTAGTTGATAATTTTTTTAAATCATTAAAAAATACGTGTGTAGAATACACACTTTGCCTTACCTAACATCAAAACATTATTCTTCGTTGACGCGTTTCGGATTAACTACATTATCAAAAATTTAGACTGTACTTTAGAGTTAAAAGGAGTACAGTCTAAAGTATTGATAATGGAGTTAATCCGAAACGTGTCAACGAAAAATAATGTTTTGATGTTAGGAAAGGTAAAAGAATATCCCCCAGTGTATACTAATGTGCCTAACAGAAATAAAGATGAGTGTATTAAGAATATTAAAAAAATGTTTGACGCAGAAAAAATATCAAAATTTTATTCCCTTGAAATAAAACCTTAGCTACATCACTGACAACGGTAGACAGGGACCTGTCCTGCGTGGGGAGGTTAGGGCGTTAGATAGCCTCCTAAAGTTTGAAACGCAACTAACAATTAAACTATTTTAAAGTAAAAATAAGAAAGTACATAGTAACTGATATCTGATTGGTCAAGTGGGTAAAACAAATTTGAGCATTTTTTATCTAGAAGTTTTAGAAAGTTTCCACTCCCCCAATTACTGGCTTCGACTCTGGCAGCTCCTGGAAAATACATTTATGGCCACGAACTTATGAGTACCTATATTATTCCATCCTTCTTTCCTCTTGTGTACCCACAAATAACGTTTAAGATTGAATCACGTGTATAGGTTTTACTAATAGATAACTACACTGACTTACAAGCCAAGGGCTTGCCAATTATCAGCTGACATTGCACTATTTGTGGCATTCCTTCCCCAAACCTACAACAATAAAGGAATTAGGCTATAAGCAAAGTGACATTTTAATTTAGCGAAGTAAGACAGCTTGTAGAGGGTTTGCGGAAAAAGAGAAATTTGTAGACATTTTATTGGTTCTAGAAGGAGATAATCGGGATTTGGTTTTGATTAAATTGAATATGAGTGTTTTTATGCTTGAATATGCGCTACATATCGCCTATACGTCCGAAGGTTCTCTTAGGCTAATTGAAAAACTGTCTTACAAGACACTAAAAAATAATACTTTTTGTTAACAAGTTTGATTTAAAAATGTTAGGTCTAACTGTTGCAATACTTTTCTCATTATTTTAATATTCCTAGTATATAATAGTCGTGAAAGCGTTCAAGATATATTATTTATTGGTAATTGTTAACAGCCGAAATAGCTCAGTTGGGAGAGCGTTAGACTGAAGATCTAAAGGTCCCTGGTTCGATCCCGGGTTTCGGCATAAAATTTTAGAAGTTGTAGAAGTATATGGAAATTAACAATGTTTATTTTTATTTAAAGAAATTTTGGATAAATTATTATTTTTTCTATACAAATGTACTTATTTTCCTACATCATATTTATATTTTGTATATTTAACAAAGTTATAATTTTTAAAGAACTTACAGACTATATCACCTTAATAAGATTAAAATGATTTCATTTCTGAGGTATTATTCATAATTTAAAGATATATTGTAGAGAGGAATATAAAGAATGTCTAGCTTCGTGAGTAATTTTGTTTATAAGTTTATCTTAAATTAAACAAAAATTAAGTTCGTGTACTTTTTACAATAATTTGAATCATACAACTATAAATAATTCCAAAGAGTTCTAGATGTGCTATTATTAGTTGATTGTTGTCAGCCGAAATAGCTCAGTTGGGAGAGCGTTAGACTGAAGATCTAAAGGTCCCTGGTTCGATCCCGGGTTTCGGCATTAAACTTTTGTTATTTAAGTATGCAATGAGTTTTATTACAATGTCTAGCTTCGTAATTAATTTTGATAAGAGTTTATCTCCAAATTTTAAATTAAACTAAAATAACGTTCTTATTCATTTTACTATAATTTAAACCATACAACAAAAAATTGGAAAAGCATTCTAGATGTACTTGTATCTCGTATTAGATCAAGTGTTGTCAGCCGAAATAACTCAGTTGGAAGAGCGTTGGATTGAAGATCTGTAGGTCCCTCGTTCGGGCCCCGGTTTCGGCATTAAATTTTTGTTATTTAAATGCAATACGTTTTTTAAAAATGAAAATTTAAAGTTGTCTTGAAATGACATTTTGTGGGACGTACTACCTAGAACGCAAAAAGTATTTCTTTGTAAATACTGATCAGTTCAGTAAAATTTTTTAAAAAACATTAAACAAAGTAAATATTGATAGTAGCAAATACGAATTCTTGTTGATTTGACGTTATGATATCCATATTTGTTTTTATTGGGATTTAGATGTGATAAAATTAAATTGCCGAAACCCGGGATCGAACCAGGGACCTTTAGATCTTCAGTCTAACGCTCTCCCAACTGAGCTATTTCGGCTATAAAATCTCAGAATATAATATTATTTTTACAAACATTACGATTAAATAGAATGATGGTGAATTTTGTTTAATGAACTTTTTAAATATAAAAATAAACATATATGGAAAATCGTAAATTTTTACCAAACTCTTAAAATGTAATGTAGTATGTTTATAAAATAATGTAATTTAGACATTTTCATGTTTTATTAGTTTTCAAAATAGAGACAAATTAATTTCAGTATGTAACGTAAGCTTGAAAGCAAGAACTCCAAACATACAGAAGCAGCCCTGACAACACGGGCCATGATATTTTCCAACCTCGAGTGTCATTAAAGGCCGTTAAAGTTAATGTAGTTAAATTAGGTAAATTGAAGTTAAAACCTAGCACAAAGTTCATGTTTTTGTTATTTTCATCACATTTTTAAAATTATTTACGCAATCTAGAAAAACTGAATATATTTTGTCCTTTTTAAATATTTGTCTGAAATTTCTACAAAAACAATAAAACAATTTAGGGCTGAGTTTTGGGGGTTAAATCTCCCCTCAGAAGGATTATAATCTCCTTTTAATCTTGTGTCAATTAAACAATTATTTAAATTAGCTAGTATCTTGACGATTCTCATACAATTTAATCACGTGAAAGAGAGAGAGAGAGAGAGAGAGAGAGAGAGAGAGAGAGAAAGAGAGAGAGAGAGAGAGAGAGAGAGCACGAGGTGTTTACTCGCTTTATAAGTCCGTTCATTATTACCTGTAACGAAGCAGCTCACAATAACATGTTTGTATTAAGAAGTTGTAAGAAAGCCTTCGCAAGCATACGTTTTACGATTCCCCTTAAGGGCTTGCCTTACAAAGCGCCCAATAAAGTAATATCGAGGATACGTGCAAAGTGCCGAGCGTAAACGAGAAAGTTTGCGCGGCTAACGTATTTCAACAATTACCGTAAAATGTAAACACTGCCGAGCATGTTGCTTGACCACGGATTGATTTTATTTGCTGCTAATTTCATACACGTTACACGCTCTACGGCACGTTGTAGTTGTCATGGTAACGGTCTGGAGAAGTGGAAGAAGAAGAACACAAGAGATAATATCTGTTTAGTATTCAAGTGGGCTGTGGCTTCTAGCTAGATCATGTGTAGATATCCTGGGTAGATTGCAAACAGCACGTGTTCGATGTGTGACCTTTATTTTGACGTTGTGCACCGCGCTCAAACTTTTATTTGTAAATTCTCTTATCAGAAAGAAATTATTGACATCAAACAGCTAACTCTGGAATAAGTTATATTACGGAATCATTATAACAGAATAAACAAATTTGGTTCTGGACTCGGGGGAGTCCAGACAGAAGTGGTAGCAAAACAGAGCTAATGTTTTCGCAACATTTTCAACGAAAATCGCCGAAAATATGAGTTTATAAATTTCATTTAATTTTTACATCTTTATTTGAGGAATAGACTATTTTTTTAATAATGGCTAATTTTAGTTAATAATAAAATAATGTGGGCAAAACATGTATTGGATGTTTACTGATTTTTAAAATCAGTTCTTTAAAAAGTATAAGTCGTAAAAAGTATAAATGTTTTCCTTTCAAAAATTGGAAAAATACATAACCTATTATTATCGTTATATTGAATTATTTGTATTGAGGTCCATCAAAATTTAAATAAATTAATATATTTTATTTATCAACTGATCAAAAATATTTAATAATAATCTACGCGTAAAACGGCTGTTTTACAACATAACCTATATCGTCACAAAATCAGCTGCTACAATAAACCATATGTTACACTATCATTTAGATATGATATGTATGTAAGGTATGCGTTTCAGAAATAGCGTGACGCAAAAGCCATGATTTAATCTCATGTTTTGTTCAACGCGCGTACAGAAGTTATAAAATAAAAATGCTCGAGAAAGCGGGACAGAAATGAACATTTCATTCGTAGATTGTAATAATAAATGCTTAAATAGAATCTAGCAATGTAAGTAATAATAAAAAATACAGTTATTAGAAAGTCTTTACACAATTTTGTAAAAATTACTAAATAGGCCTACATATTTTATGAATTTAAATAAATGGGCCCAACGATTAGCTCATAAATGGGCCTAACGAATTTAAATGAAATCGATTCTTGAAAAATGTCAGGCACAATTAAGAGAGTTTTTATTTAAAAACTTTGAATAAAAATATATAACTTACTCTCATTATATTGAATTAACTCAACAACTGTTTATTTTTAAGAGATATTCCTGATGTTTTTAACTACAGATACATTTAAATATTATTAACATTATGAATTGCTAATCTAACTAACGCTCCTAATACTTTAGCTACAAACAAAACTAAAAAAATGTATTAATAACACTTATTTATTGGTAAATCTTGATAGCTAAATTTATAAATGGCGCATGCGCACTATACGTTTTTCAATGAAGGACGATATAATTTCTCTTTCTTTATAGGGATGGCCAAGAGTGGCCCAACCTCTTCGGCACCTCTCTTCAGTGCGCCACTGTATAGGTCTGTATGTCAGCGCTTGAGGATTTTAGCGTGGAACTAAAATCACGCTTTCCCCCGTACATTATTTCGGTTCAGGCCTACAAAAGAAACCAAAAGAAGTAATCACTTCAATATAAAAAAATTATCCAGATTTCCTCTCTTCTTCGCCCTTCACATAAGACTACATTATATTTAATATAGGCCTAATGATTGAAACCAATACGTTCCCAGGGAGAATGCACGGGAAAAGTTGCGTTATCAACATAATTGTAGGGAAAGTTAAAATTTGAATACATTTTCAAATCTTATAATAGTCTATAGTAAAATTGGATTAAAAAAAAAAGTTTTTCAAAAGATTACTTCAATATGGTTATTTTGTAATATTTCTGTTTATTTTATTCATTTTTTTTTCAAATTCATCAGGTAAAGAAAATCTGAATGTGGGATCAATGTTTAGATTGATTTTAGAAGGCAGTATCAGAAGCTCATGAATTTCAGGAGTGCATTAAAACTAAAGGATATTAAAAGCAAATTACAGCAATCTTTTGGCTATATTGTCGGTCAGTGAAAGCCACTTCCCGTTGTAGAGGTGCAGAGCTTGGGATTTAGTCAAAACTCCTTCCAGATCTTCCACAAGATTCTCACAATTTTCGCGAAAAAGCTTAGGTAAAAATAAATGAAAATCAGATTTACAAAATCATCTCAAAACTTTCTTGAACTCTTCGAATAATTAACCCGGGTCCATAAAGGCGATCAGCAGTAACAGTTTCGCAGAAGAGTACACACAAACTCCTGGTTTCCAAAGCCGCTATCTGAAGTGGGACATTTTCTATTGCTTGGTATAGCCTATGTCCCGGTTACCTTGTAGGCCTGTATACTATTTTTTAAAATACAGCACTTTAAATACAGCACTTAAATTAGCACTTTATCTTGCTAAAGTGCTGTAATCTCGCTAAAGTAACGCTTTCTCGGTAGAGTCACTTAATCTTGCTAAAGTACCGCCATCTCGCTAAAGTGACGTCATCTTGCTAAAGTACCATCATCTCGCTAAAGTGACGTATTTTTCTTAAGTGGGCCATCTCGTTAAAGTAACGCCATCTCGTTAAAGTGCCGTTATCTTGCTAAAATAACGCAATGTCGCTAAAGTGACGTGTTTTTTGTTGCCAAAGTGTCGTCATCTTGCTAAAGTAACGCCATCCCGTTAAAGTGTTGTCATCTTGCTAAAGTGACGTCATCATGCGAAAGTGTCATCTTTTGAAAGTGTTGTCATCTTGCTAAAGTAGCGCCATCTCGCTAAAGTGACGCGTTCTTGCTGAAGAATAAATTTAAGAGATATCACCCATTAGATATGGAACAGTATATTTTTGTTCCTTTTTATAGGAAAACGTTTGAATAGACAGAGTTACAACGGTTAGAAACCTCTTTCTAACCCCGGTAGAGAGTAAGTTTACTTCAGGAACGCCAAACATCCAGGGCCACTAAAGTCAATTTTAGTTAATTTATTCGTATTTCTGTTTACGTGGTTTTCTTATGCTGCAATTAAATTATTTATCAATTTAATTAATAACGTTGTGCTTCAAACTCGAAAAATGAGTGACTTTTTACAGGTTTTTTCCGAAAACTGCTACACAGCTACGATAGGTTTATTCGGTTTAGAATTTATTTTTGTATCCGTAAAATAAGGTTCCAGGATTTAGTTATGAAACAAATGAATAAAATCATTAATCGAAACGAAGTATTTATTTCTTTATAGTATCTATATTGGGTTGGAAATATCACCAAAAAACGTTTTTTTGAAATATCGTAAACATTTTGAAACGATGAAATATGCGAAAGAGTCGTATGTCTTATTGTACATAGTCTATAAAAGTAAAGGAGAAATGTTTCGCCGTATAAAAGAACAACAGGTTTAAGCATGTAAATAACGTCTCATAGTATGTACTTAGCGAAAGAATTCTCACCATATCACACTGCCCCGAGTTGTTTATATACCCCAGTCTCTAAACGTAGCAATTACGGCGCGGATTCCAAACAATTTTTCAAACACATCAAGCGACAATGTGACCAAAATGTACGTAAATTATAACGGCACGCCCAGCCGTCATATCGGGTGACATTCCTTGAAGAAGACCAGAATTTACGGCCGAAACGTTGACACGCTAATGTTAGGCATTAGCTTAGAATAGCACAAATGCATTTCAGTGGTGTTAATTTATAGTAGTCGGTCGGAAAGATTTCGTTATTGGCCGCGAATAATTGAAAATAATGGGTGGAATAGGTATGCGCGCGCACCACTCCCGTGCGCAAAGAGGAGTAAATATGCGATCGTTTGCGCAGCTTCCTGGCGCGTGGAAAATTGTTGAAACTTATGAACTATAAAAATACAGATTGCAAACGGCTTGTACTGCACTACAATAAAGTAAGGGACTTGCACGCGTATTCTAATGTAAATTTATAAGTTTGTACTTTAGAGAAAGGAGTATTTCCTTCTAAACGTTATCTTACAGTGTATGATTAATAAAATCACTGTTCGGCTTTCCTTCCTTAAATTAGTCTAAGCTGCAACCTGTAAGTTGATCTGGCAGTTGTCCCACAAAATACTTTCTTCAACATGACCTTCTTTAAGTTCTTTGTTTTTGTAAAACTAAGATTGACTCATAATAACGACCTTTGTACAAGTGCGTACAAAGTAGAAATAAAGTAATGTAAACAAAATTTTTTAAAAGTCAATTCCTAATTCAAAGACCAATTTTATTGTAGTTATATTTTGTTAAATAATTATAAATTAACATAAATAAAGTAACATAACCTACGCGTTGAAACAGCTGTTCTAGCACTTAAAGTATAATATAAAATCAGCTGTTAATGAAATCATATGTTATCACTTATTTTAAGGCAAAGGTTTTTTCCAATATAAAACTAAAATAATTCATTATAAAATTTAATTAATGAATTAATATTTGAAAAAACTGTATTAAGATCATTTGTCATAGACTTCAAGTAAAAAAAAATGTATTTTCACTTTATATGAATGAATAAAAAGTGTTTTTATTAACGACTGAAAAGATATATGTAAGGAAAGTGAGAAATAATAGGAGGAATCGTATAAGCCAAGAACATTAGGCTCATGTTTCGCTCATAGTATTTAGTTGCTACTCACGTAAGTGGAAGTGATTGGGCTACTTAAGGACCTGCTTCAAGAGGGACTCAAGGTAGCGAAGCCGTTGTGACAATGAGCACCCAGAGAGGGAAATATGTGCAAGGGGAAGGCAATGAGCACCCAGAGAGGGAAATATGTGCAAGGGGAAGACAATGAGCATCCAGAGAGGGAAATATGCGCAAGGAGAAGGCAATGAGCACCCAGAGAGGGGAATATGTGCAAGGGGAAGGCAATGAGCACCCAGAGAGGGAAATATGTGCAAGGGGAAGACAATGAGCACCCAGAGAGGGAAATATGTGCAAGCGGAAGGCAATGAGCACCCAGAGAGGGAAATATGTGCAAGGGGAAGACAATGAGCACCCAGAGAGGGAAATATGTGCAAGGAGAAGGCAATGAGCACCCAGAGAGGGAAATATGTGCAAGGGGAAGGCAATGAGCACCCAGAGAGGGAAATATGTGCAAGGGGAAGACAATGAGCACCCAGAGAGGGAAATATGTGCAAGCGGAAGGCAATGAGCACCCAGAGAGGGAAATATGTGCCAGGGGAAGACAATGAGCACCCAGAGAGGGGAATATGTGGACGCGTCTTCGCCAGACGATATAAGTTACGGCTGGAGATGATGGTTTGGTAACACAGAGGTAATCTGCGTGGAGTGTACTTTATAACTGGTAGTTCTTCTGGATGTAGGGAAAACCCTCTTATTGGATGGAGGGAAAATACAATAGAGAGGAACAGACGTGAGGTGGGACTGGGTTTATTACAAAGATAACCTAACTCGTCAGCATTGAGCCGAGGTTAATGTTTGACTCGGTCAGAGGTAATTAAAACGGTTGAGTGGCGTCGGGTGCTGGAAGACAAGGAGCAGCAGACATGAAATAAATAGGTCTGGAGAGAACCTTAAGATAAAACACTGTCTCTCAGAGTAAAACATGAAAGAGAAGCGTGGGCGCAAATCAGATCCAAACGTGATGAATTTTGGTTAATAGGTGGGTCTAAGATGGGAATGCGCCCTTGGGTTGTAAGAAGACCAAAGCTTGATAGGGATAACAGGAAGTTAGGTAGGGCAAAGAGTTCTCCCTAAGTAGGGTACGACTAAGAACCATGGTTTAGTTTGTGTGGATTTAATGCCAGAGGATTCGGCAAATAGGTACGTGGCTCTGTAAAGAGGTATGTTATGTATACACCAAGCGAATTCTTTGGTACGAATGGAAAAAGAGTACAACGGCTACAGTTAAGTGGTCATCACCAATAAAGTCTCTCCGAGAGTCTATAATAATGATAACATCTGTAGTATAGACGTAGAAACCGGTGCAGCGAGTTGTTGGTCAGAGGAAAGGAAGAGTGCACCTCAGCTCATCATACTTCTACAAAGGCCCATTTGGAGGTGCCTATCTGCTATCTCTGAAAGGATGTCCAAATTGGATTCAGTGAATTAAAGACGCGAAGGTAGGAATGCAACTTAAATGGTTCTTAACATTAGAGTGAATCCCTGAAGTAGATATAATAAATAAGGTGTCAAAATCAAAATGAAATAATCGTAAAATTATGCTTTTCCTGGATACTAAAATATTGTGGTATCATGTCGCGTTGTATCCTCACTGGGAACCTGAGCAAGGGGACACAGAGATATCAACCTTCTACCAGTTTCTTGTCACTTAATCTCTCTCTTTCTCATCTCTCTTTCCTCATCTCTCTCTGTAAGGGGGATATAAATAATCAAATAAAATTATATAATTAACTAAGTGTAGAACATTTTATTAGTTTCACTAAAACTGATTGCTAAAGATTTGCCCAGACTTCAACCACCTCTTCTTAAGACTATCAACTCGCATTGATTCATTGAGCACCTGATATTTGCATATTATGAGAACTATTGCTCTGTATACCCTCGCTCGTTTCTTTAGGCCTACCGTCGCTTTATTTTAACAGGCCTTCAAAGAAATATGCAATGCAATTGTAAAGAAATACTGTAACTAGGTATGTCATGTCTTCTGGATGCGTCAGTCCTTCTAATCCCTCTAGTAAACTAAAAGAAGTTATGTTTTTGCATCGTCACACTGCACGATTATTATTATTTACTTAACGTGCGTTTTCTCTATTAAGGTCTATTTTTTCACTGGCTTGTCTCCGTCAAAATACATTAAAAAAATTCTATCCAAAAGCATTTCCTATTACTGCGGCATTCAGCTGCGGGTCAAAAAGTCAGAGTTGACAATATTAAGGAGGCGTATGAAGTACGGTTGGGGGCATTAAGAAGGCCTGGCTTGCGTAAACACGGCTGTTTATTGCACTCAGAATGGAGGGTAGACGTCTCTAATACCGCGCTGGTACTTACGCGCGATACACCAGCTTTTAAGTATCCTAATATCGGTGATGTGTACCAAATGATGTACCACATCATGCTGTATACGATACAATCTCATGTATATGCCTGTTAGTGTTATTATATATATATATATATATATATATATATATATATATATATATATATATATATATATATATATATATATCTCACTTTCACTTTAATTTACTTAAACAAGAATTTTACTTGGTATATTTGCGAGTTAACTTTCGAAGATTAATTACGGTAACCTCATTGTCGAGCATCAACTGAACTGAGTATTTGTAGTAGATGGTCAGGTGTGTTGGATTTCCTATGTCACGTGGTATACAGGTAATGTTTTCTTTCGGATTCACTGCACTGTGATAATCTTCTTAGTTTTTTCTTAAGTCAATTTTGTATATTAAGTTGAATAATTTATCGTTTTTTGATACATACATATATATATATATATATATATATATATATATATATATATATATATATATATATATTTATATATATATATATATATATACACACACACACACAAACACAATAGTGATGAATACTTAATATCCGGAGTACATCCGTTCATTCTGCAGTGCATAAAATCGCAGTTCCTACGTTTCTCTAGAATCTCATCCAGCATTGACGAAGTGAACCTAACAACAGCTGAAGAGCGAGTCAACTTATACATATTTATATAAGTATTAAAACAATAATCTTACTTTATATTATTTGCAAGTAAACTTTCGAAAGCTCTACAACGGTACATACACAGATATTCCCAAGCACCTCGCGGTCACAGAGGCTTATGGATTTGAAATATAGATAAAAAAAAAACATTATAGTGTATCCAACCATCTACGCAGCGTCAGTGATGTGTCAATCTGTGTGAGGTGTCTCAACCATGTTTATTTGAAATTTGTTCATAGAGTTCAGAGATTGGTCCTTGTCAATGCAGGGTCTGAGCTTCGTGAACGGTTGTGGCACCTGGTTATAGAAATGGACGCAGGTGTGAGTATTGACAACCGGATGTGATTTTATCAATCTATGTAGACTGTGAATGTTATCAGATACAGGGATTTTGTTTTTCGATTGCAGGTCTCAACTTTGTCAATAGATTGAGGGTCTGAGCTTCGTGAACGGTTGTGACGCCTGGTTATAGAAATGGACGCAGGTGTGAGTATTGACAACCGGATGTGATTTTATCAATCTATGTAGACTGTGAATGTTATAAAAAACAGGGATTTTGTTTTTCGATTGCAGGTCTCAACTTTGTCAATAGATTGAGGGTCTGAGCTTCGTGAACGGTTGTTGCGCCTGGTTATAGAAATGGACGCAGGTGTGAGTATTGACAACCGGATGTGATTTTATCAATCTATGTAGACTGTGACTGTTATAAAAAACAGGGATTTTGTTTTTCGATTGCAGGTCTCAACTTTGTCAATAGATTGAGGGTTTGAGCTTCGTGAACGGTTGTGGCACCTGGTTATAGAAATGAACGCAGGTGTGAGTATTGACAACCGGATGTGATTTTATCAATCTATGTAGACTGTGAATGTTATCAAAAACAGGGATTTTGTTTTTCGATTGCAGGTCTCAACTTTGTCAATAGATTGAGGGTTTGAGCTTCGTGAACGGTTGTTGCGCCTGGTTATAGAAATGGACGCAGGTGTGAGTATTGACAACCGGATGTGATTTTATCAATCTATGTAGACTGTGAATGTTATAAAAAACAGGGATTTTGTTTTTCGATTGCAGGTCTCAACTTTGTCAATAGATTGAGGGTTTGAGCTTCGTGAACGGTTGTTGCGCCTCGTTATAGAAATGGACGCAGGTGTGAGTATTGACAACCGGATGTGATTTTATCAATCTATGTAGACTGTGACTGTTATCAAAAACAGGGATTTTGTTTTTCGATTGCAGGTCACAACTTTGTCAATAGATTGAGGGATTGAGCTTCGTGAACGGTTGTGGCACCTGGTTATAGAAATGAACGCAGGTGTGAGTATTGACAACCGGATGTGATTTTATCAATCTATGTAGACTGTGAATGTTATCAAAAACAGGGATTTTGTTTTTCGATTGCAGGTCACAACTTTGTCAATAGATTGAGGGATTGAGCTTCGTGAACGGTTGTGGCACCTGGTTATAGAAATGAACGCAGGTGTGAGTATTGACAACCGGATGTGATTTTATCAATCTATGTAGACTGTGAATGTTATCAAAAACAGGGATTTTGTTTTTCGATTGCAATTAGCCTACAACTTTGTCAATAGATTGAGGGTTTGAGCTTTGTGAACGGTTGTTGCGCCTGGTTATAGAAATTGACGCAGGTGTGAGTATTGACAACCGGATGTGATTAATAAATCTATGTAGACTGTGAACGCTATCAAATACAGGGATTTGGTTTTTCGATTGCAGGTCCCAACTTTGTCAATAGATTGAGGGTCTGAGCTTCGTGAACGGTTGCTGCGCCTGGATAGAAATGGACGCAGGTGTGAGTATTGACAACCGGATGTGATTTTATCAATCTATGTAGACTGTAAATGTTATCAAAAACAGGGATTTTGTTTTTCGATTGCAGGTCTCAACTTTGTCAATAGATTGAGGGTTTGAGTTCTCTTAATGGTTTTAGGGTCTGGACTTTATTAATCGATACAATTTTTTTGTTAATCTGGGAAGGGTCTTAACTTTATCAATCGATGCAAGATCTGAGTTTTATTATGGTTTTAGGGTCTGAAGTTTCATAATCGATACAAACCTAAACGTTTTTTGTTATTCTGAGTCTTACCTCATCAACAGTCTTAACTTTATCAATCGATGCAAGATCTGAGTTTTCTTAATGGTTTTAGGGTCTGAATTTTATTAATTAGTACAAGACCTGAATATTTTGTTAATCAAGATGCGTTTGAGCTTTATTAAAAAATGTAAGGACTGGGAATTGCCATCAAAATTTGAAATTTGTTAATCCAGCAGGGAGAAAAATATGTTAAAGCAGAGTCTTAACAACCATAATGTTGGTAATATAGTCGCTGCAAGATCGTGATATAATAACATTCTTATAATATAATAACATTCAGACATAAGAAGGATAAACCCACAAGGTATTTTTTGAAGAAGTCATTGGTGTTGACGTAATAGTAGTTGTACCTAATGGTGACGAAATATTCGGCGTCAGCGATTAACTTCATCAACTGTAAAAGCTGCGCTGTAAGTTATTTAATCAATAGAAGGTTTAAATTTGCAACACCTAACCTTCGTTGACCTTGACCTCAAATTAGCTATTTCGTTTATGTTGCGAATTCTTGTATAACAAGTACGACTTTGTGGAACAATATGTACAACTTCCAAACCTAAATTGGATATGCCAAAGTGCATGAGCAGGAGTGATCTGGGCAGACGAAAATTACTGTTCAAATGGTAGAGGTCTCGTCACATGTTTTAAGAATTTATTTGGCTAGTTCGCCCGTATGCAGACTTTATTGTATTTTTTTTAAAGGAATAATTTTATCGTAATAAACAGTGTAGCCGAATCAGTTTGTGAGCAGCACATACAATTAGACGAACATCACCGCGAAAATAAATAGCCATCAAATCAATATCAACGACCGCGATAGGCATCCACCTTCGTGACCCGTGCAGATAGCGACCTTGGCGTGAAATTTAAATACTGTAATGCAGCTGTCTAGAGCGGCCCAGTTAATCCGGATCCCACTGAACGGTTACATTTTGGTAACAATGTGGCGACGTGGAGTGTAGAAGTGTATATGTAAAGAGGTCTTCAATGCAGACTACTAGATTTATATCAGGAGTTTGTGTAAAGTTTTTCCCGAGGGGTTTTAAACCCCGTGTAGCCGACAAGGATACCCTAGGGAGCTCTTTGAGGCCTAAGCAATGTTCTTCTTCATTCTAAATAAACTGCATGAGCTGCTTATACCTTAATCAAAACCTACTTACTAACTCTTACTTTCACCCTCCATAACTCTCTTCCTCTCTCTCTCTCTTCTCATCCTCTCTCCCTCATCATCCTGTCTCCCTTTTCTGAACCCTTTCCATTTATTCCCGTTCCCTCTCACTATTCACTCTTACCCCTTCCTTCTTCATATAAACCCCTTCCCCTCCCATCTCCATATTTACTCCGTCCCCTCCCCTCTTCATATTAAGTGACTCTTCCTATCGTCTTCCCTCTGTCAGTCTGCTTAATATTTGGCTCAAAGTTATTTCTCAAATACATGAGTTAATTTGTTTCTTATAATCTTTCGAGGCACGTTTGATTCCTTCTGGGTATATTACAATGAGCGCCTTAAAGCCAGTATAACTGTACGTACTGACCTTAGGCGCAGAGCTCAGCTGGGAGGGTTTGGAAAGGTTTTAGATTCATTAAATCTTAAAGAAAACTTGACCCACTTGGCACAAGCTAGACACAGTATGGAGCTCCAGCGTATGTGGTTTTGGAGTTCAAGATTCCATTAGGCGAGGAAATGCAGGGAGTTTTATTAAAAGCGGGACCCGATGTTGAAGTTACACATAATAACTTCATTTTTTATAGTTTACAAATGAATGGTGAAATAAATAAACAGCAAAAATTACAAAGAATTTAACCTTTTAATTTTATAGTAAACTTTACTAACCCCATTTTTATTAAGTTTGTCTTTTCTTTCCTTATATCCTTTATGTGATTACTTTGTCCTTTAATGGGCTAGCTATGAAATTGTCAATTAGCCAAACTTTGAATTTGGAAAATCCGATCACATATGTCCAGTTTATAGTTGAAATGATATAATGATATTTTCTTGTATAATTTCTAACGCCCACTTTTTTTTATCCTGAGGCCCCTCCCGAATCAAATTTCTAGTCACTTCTTTCTCTCTTTTTATCTCTCTCGTACTCTCTCTCTCTCTCTCTCTCTCTCTCTCTCTCTTTCTCCATATATATATATAATGTTTATATATATATATATATTTGTATATATATATATATATATATATATATATATATATATATATATATATATACATTATGCAATTAGGCAGATTGTGAACTCTGGATTTCTTATGGTAGATCTCTTCCCGACTGTATTTGTATTCTATCCTTTATGATTAAAATTTTGCAAAATCCTTTCTCAGAGCCCACCTACGGCCTACGTACTATAACGAAGGTTCCCTCTAAGTTCCAAGTTTCTATAATTTTTAGATTCGGTTCTACGTTGATCACTTAGGCAGTCGGTCAGTCAGGACTTTAATTTTTATATAGTCTATAGAGGCGTTCGAAGTGATTTCGTGTAACTTCAATAAAACTCACACTTGTTTAATGGCATTTGCAACAGCCTTTCTTAAAGTGTTGCTTAAACTAATGCTTGAAATAGCGCTTTCAATGTTTGTTTTCAATTCACCAATAGTATGATTGTTTTTGTAAACTTTAGCTTTGAAAGATCCCCATAGGAAAACGTCAGCTATGAGGACAGTTTTAGGCCGTGTGTAGCATAAAATAAAATCTACTTTCAAGTTTAATCCCAATGCTTTAGGTCTGAACTTTTGGCCTATTTACGAATTTGACATTAAACAAGAATTTTTCCATTTTCAAACCATGAAAACGTGAAATGAATATATTTCGTCGACTTCTTAAAATGTTTCATAAAATACTAGCACCGATTTTTATTTGTCTAGTTTTGTTTTATTTATAACATACTGCTGGCCGACAACAGTAGTTCTTTAATTACCCTGCAGATAGCGTGCACCACAACTGACGGATATGCCAACAATTCTTGATATTTAATTATGAGTTATTTATACGAGAAGAAGCGAACGTAGGTGGACTTATGCAACTCACTACCAGTTATTTTTTAATCTGAAGCAAGTAGCCCATGAATTTATTGCATGCATTTTTAATAAATTCTTTCATTAATATTTAATAGAAGAAATTTATCTAATAAATCACTCAGCGAGAAGGTGTTTGTTTGACTCGTATGAAGGGGAAGATTTTTCGAAGAGGCTATTCTCTATGTCTCCCTGTATCTACATATTGCGTGATAACGTTACATTGGAACGGTTCTTGACGATCCATATGTACTTCGTTAGCAGTAGCTTGACAATTCATCTCGTCTTCTGATGACCTATTTCTATAAAAGGGACGCAATGTTTTGTTCTTGTTTCAAGAGATCGAAGCTAATTAGGTGTTTGTTACTTTACTTCTTTTAATTATAATTGTTAATTTGTTTATTAAAACTCTTTGTTTAAAATATTTTGTACGTGTAATCAGTGGGGATGGGGTCTGTAGAGTGCAGTTCGTGCAGTTCTTGTTCGTGCAGTTCTTGCCCGCTTCACAGAAACATTTTTATGTTTGTTGATCATTACTTGATGTTTTCCAAACGGTAACAATGTTTACAATTGTTTTCTAGATTTTATGTCTACTTAGAAATTTTTTCTAGACCCTAGTTCTGTTTACAAATGTTTTCTGGACTCTAGTTCTGTTTAAAAATATTTTATAGACCCTTGCTCTGCTTACAAATGTTTTTTAGAGCCTAGCTCTGTTAACAAATGTTTTCTACACCCTGGTTCTATTTAAAAATATTTTTTAGACCCTAGCTCCACTTACAAATGTTTTATAGACCCTAGCTCCTTTTGCAATGTTTTATAGACTCTAACTCTGTTTACAATGTTTTATAGACCATATCTCTGTTTAGAAATATGTTTTAGACTCTATCTGTGTTTGCAAATGTTTTCTAAACCATAGAGCTCTGTTTTCAATTGTTTTCTAAACCTTAACTCTTGTTTCAAATATTTTTCGAAATTATATCTGTTAGCAAATGTTTTCTAAACCTTAACTCTTGTTTCAAATGTTTTCTAGACCCTAACTCTGCTGAAAAATGTTTTCTAGACCCTATCTTTGTTTTAAAATGTTTTCTAGACCTCATCTATTTTTTCATGTTTTCTAAACCTTAACTCTGGTTTCAAATGTTTTTCAGATCTTATCTCGGTTTTGATATGTTTTAAATGTTTTGTAAAATCTTACTCTGTCTTCAAAAATTTTCCATTTACATTTCCACTCAGGATTTCCAATAAGGGATCAGGATTCCGTTTTACTACGACCTTAGCTAAGCTTCTCGCCGTTTTAATGTTTTCATTTTGAAAGATGTTTCTGCGTTACATAAAGTTTTATGTAATATAAGCCGTTCTATTTTATGTGCATCAGTTAATGTCTATGGCATTTGTATAGTTAATGTACCACCTCTGGTAGGAGGGTTTGCAGCCGCTACTATCCCTTAAATAAGGATATAGAATTCCCCTTTCTAGGAGGAGTTTTGAACAATAACCCCTCCTCTAGCAGTGGACGGTGTGCATAGTTATAGCAAAGCAAATACTTAAACTACTTTATACATGAGTACCCCTAAATGAATCACCTATAGTTTCCAGAATAGCAGTTCCCTGTTAAGAGGAATGCTGTGTTAACAGCACAGTTATAAATAAAAACACTATGCTCTTAGCTGAGGCTGTCTCGGGTAGGTTTTGTGTGAACAGGGTGGAACTGCGCAAGTGGTCAAGAAATTAGTAAGAAGATTATTTGTGGGCCCTCGGGGCTATGATCGAGCTGCGCAGGTAGACCCTAGGTAAATTAATTATGCACGGTTGATCGCAAAGTTTATTGTAGGCCTACAAGCTGTCTTATAGTCAACTGTGAGGAAGAGAATATTAGGTAGTAAATGTTAAGGTCTGCAAGGATTTGTATTTCACATATAATAACAAGTTTACTATTAGCCGACAGTTTCAGCTATTTGTTATGAGGAAAAGGAATTTTGTTAAAAATTGTAGGTTACACTTTCGTTGAGAATTACTTTGGAAATCGCCTGCAATTTTAACAACCCTTTATTCGTTATTAAATAAAAAAATTAACCAACATAATCTACTAAACACATTAATATAATTTTAAAACTATTTTTAAAAATAATTTCTATGTTCATTGTAAGTTATAACTTTTATTTCACATTTTTACGTTTACTTTACATTTTGACATACGATACGATTTGTAGGCTGCTCAGATCGAAAATACCCACGACTTAACCACATGCGCACTTAGTTAGGGTAATTCTTGAATTCTGAGAATGACATTGCGCAGTTCGACCCTATGGACAAAGTCCAATGAACTTTGCTTTGTTCCTGAACTTGGACCCACTCTAAGTATGTGGTAATGTCCAGGCTTAGAACGTCATGCTTATCAATTTCTCACTGTTATAGAATAATAAAATATGTAAGGTTATTTTTATTTATTTATGTATTTTTTTAACCCTGATCTGGGCCCCCAGAACCCGGCCAGTCCTAATGACAGTCATCCTCTAGCAAGCTCTACATGCGCCTTCGGTACCGCGCGTGGAGGAATCAGTATAAACTTCCCTTGTACCAAGCTAATAAGCTCTTTCCAAGGAAAGTCAGGAGATAGGGAAATGAAACAATAAGATATATGTAGCGCAAAATCGAGATGATAAAACCTGACAAGAAAAAAACCACGCTAGGAATAAGCCCCTTAGACAAGTCATACAGGAACCCTGGGGGCTATAATATACTTATGCGGGATAAGAAGGGTACTTTTTTTTTATAACCCGGGTCTGAGCCCCCAAAACCCGCCCAGCCCTCGTGGCAGTTAACCTCTAGCGAGCTACCTCCGTCTCACATGCGCATGCGGTTAGTATCCCTACCGCGAGTGAAGGAGACGGGATTAATTGCCCGTGTACCAAGCTCATAAGCTCTTTCCATGGAGAATTAGGAGATAGTGAAATGAAACAGTACGGTAAGTGACGCACTAAGAGCGGGATGAAAAAACCTGGCAAGAAAGAAACCCTGCCAGGAAAAATCCCGCAACAGATCATGCAGGAACCCTGTGGGCTTGGATCACCTTAAGCTAAGGAATAAGGAGAGGTATTACCTAGCAAATACCTTGTTAGTGAGTCTATGGCAGAAATAACATGCGCCTATTCTTCTGCTGCCTACTCGAAACTGAAAAGGCATGCAATCAAATTAGTACTTCCATTGGGGCTTAGCTTCGTCCCTAGAGATGGCCCCTGCGTCACCTGGAACATAACTGTGAAGCAGAATTTATTAGTATGTATATTTTATTTTTGGTGTTATGGTGTGAGCTAGGCTGTCAGTAAGGACAGCGGCCGTCTGTGTGTGTCGTGGGTGGGGTCATATCTACCCAGTGAGGAAATGAGCGTTGATGTTGTATGTGCGTGAGCCTGTTTGTAGAACTTTGTTGCTAAGTGTCGGAGGTGTTGTTTGATAAAAGGCACTTTCAAGTCAGTTTGAAGCAGTATTAATCTTGTACATCTAGGCGCCTTCGTGATTATTCGCAAAACCTTGTTTGTGTGTAGTCTGCGTGTGCGTGTGGTAAGAAGGGTACATTGCAGGCCCTGCTCAGTGCTGCTACCTTGTCGCGAACTAAAGCTACTAAAGCGAACTACTCTTGCTCCCTTAGTGTTTCTTACACAGCATATTGAATTGAATTTAAAACAAAAACGGCATAATATGTCAATGACAGAGTTACTTTGTTTTTAAACAATTAATTTTAAACTTAGTGAAGATTAGAATAAATATGTATATTATTACATTTGCCCTTATAATACCGATTTGGTGAACATGTAATCAGAAAATCTAAGAAAATTAATTATATATATATATATATATATATATATATATATATATATATATATATATATATAACTTTGAAACCCTGTTTTCTTGTATTCACTAATCACTTACACTTAATGTACTTACACAAGAATCTTACTTGGTATAAATGCGAGTCGACTTTCGAGAGCTTATTAATTACAGTGCTCTCATTTTTGAGCTTTAAAAGCCTGCTTAGTATATAGACTATATAATTATATATATTCGATATTTTAATAATATAAATATATTTTAATATATAAATATATTATATTATAATATAATCTCTGTCTGTCTGTCGGTCTGTCTGTCTGTCTCTCTCTCTTTCTCTCTCTCTCTCTCTCTCTCTTTCTCTCTTTCTCTCTCTCTCTCTCTCTCTATATATATATATATATAAATAAATAAATAAATAAATATATATATATATATATATATATATATATATATATATATTTCTAGTTTTGCAACACTGTTTTCTTGTATTCACTTATCGCTTTCACTATATGTACTTAAACAATTAAGATTCTTGTTTAAGTACATATAGTGAAAGTGATATATATATATTTATGTTTTTCAACAAATAATACATATTTGTATATTTATGTATTTTTTTCTGATTTACAGATGTTTCCACATAGGGTATGGATAACAAGATAAGTTTTCCAAATTGCATTCGTGGTCAGAGATTTAATAGTAAGTTATTGTAATTGCTAGAAGAATTTACTTAGGGTAATGTATATCTATTTTCTTAGTGGATGACTACTAATCAATGATGCTATCTTACAGCTGCCCCTTAAAGAAAGGTACGCTGTAAATTCTGCAGAGAGTTCAAGTAGGAATGGCAAGATTTTGGAGGACTGATCTGAAGGGTCTGACGCGGTCTATACGTGTTGCAGGACAGGACAGACCGCCTTCAGCAGAATCGCGTAAGTCAAAAGTGTTTATAAAGTAGACCTACTAGTAGTTTTAGTAAGTATATGTATCTAATATTGAAATATAATACATTTTCCTTAATAAGAAACTTTAATATACACGACGTCCTGGTCTAAATATTGTGTACATTTATTTTAAACGCTATAAATTCAACTTCTAGTTCCTTAGATACTTCACAATAGCAAACTAGGTAGAGTGTAATGAATTGTGCCTGTCTTTGGGAGCCTAAGTAAGTGTTTTCTGGACATACCTTGCCTTTTAGTTTTGTTTCCATTTTACTCCTGGCGTAGGGTTTCGTGCCCTTTATTATAATATATATATATATATATATATATATATATATATATATATATATATATATATATATATATATATAAAGAACTAAGTCAAAATAAAAATACAAGAATTATAATTGTAAATTCAATTATAATTCTTGTATATGTATTTTGACTTGGTTCTTTATTAATACACAAGAATACATATTGCTCTCTCTCTCTCTCTCTCTCTTTATATATATATATATATATATATATATATATATATATATATATATATATATATATTAAATGTGGTGATATGTTTTCTTGTATATATAGTTAATAAATTTAAAATATTTCAAACACAAGAATACTTTTAATGAATATATTAATCAGAAAGTTATTAGTATAGTAAGTTATTGTAGTTGCTAGAAGAATTTACTTAGGGTAATGTATATCTATTTTCTTAGTGGATGACTACTAATCAATGATGCTATCTTACAGCTGCCCCTTAAAGAAAGGTACGCTGTAAATTCTGCAGAGAGAATATATGAATATATATATATTTTGAATAAATATATTCATTAAAAGTATTCTTGTGTTTGAAATATTTTAAATTTATTAAATATATATATATATAATATGTATTCTTGTTTTATAATATAAAACAATATAGGTTATTCAAATACAAGAATATCTATTAATTCATATTCAAAGCTTTTCGTTGGTAAACAGTACCAACATCATTAGGAATGTAAAATACAGTAATCATTATATCTTATTGTATTTTTATTCCTGATGATGTTGCTACTGTTTACGAAACGAAAAGCTTTGATTATGAATATAAATTAATAAATATTCTTGTATTTGAATAATCTATGTTGTTATATATATATATATATATATATATATATATATATATATATATATATAATTAATAAATTAAACATAATTCAAAAACAAGAATACCTTTAATGAATATATTTATTCAAAGGTTTTCGCCGATAAAATAGTACCAGCATCTTCAGGAAAATAATTATCTAATAAAATATTTTTACAAAATTAAATCATATGTGCTACAAACGACCATATGTTTATAAGTATTGCACTTTATGTAATTTTTTCTATAACATCAATGACCTTATAAATAGTTTGGTGCCTTGATCTCACTTGAATTTGTTCATCAATTAATTTGTCTTTAACTTTATGCTTATAAATTTCCAATGTTTCAAATATATTCATTTTAATCCTTTATTTAATTCTTTTATTAATTTCATATTTTCTATTTCCGGAAATTCATGTCCATTATTAATACAATGCGTAGCTGAATTTGATTTGTATATGTTTGGTTTAATATAAGCGTTTAAATGTTCTTTGTATCTTTCTTTTAATTTCTTTTTTGTTTGTCCTACATATTTTTTATTACAAGTTTGACATTTTATATTATATACAAATCAAATTTAGCTACGCATTGTATTAATAATGGTCACGAGTTTCCGGAAATAGAAAATATGAAATTAATAAAAGAATTAAATAAAGGATTAAAAATGAATATATTTGAAACATTGGAAATTTATAAGCATAAAGATAAAGACAAATTAATTGATGAACAAATTCAAGTGAGATCAAGGCACCAAACTATTTATAAGGTCATTGATGTTATAGAAAAAATTACATAAAGTGCAATACTTATAAACATATGGTCGTTTGTAGCACATATGATTTAATTTTGTAAAAATATTTTATTAGATAATTATTTTCCTGAAGATGCTGGTACTATTTTATCGGCGAAAAGCTTTGAATAAATATATTCATTAAAAGTATTCTTGTTTTTGAAATATTTTTAATTTATTAACTATATTACAAGAAAACATATCACCATATTTAATATATGTAATATATATATATATATATATATATATATATATATATATATATATATTTAATATATATATATATATATATATATATATATATATGATTAAATATATTTTCCTGTATAGTAATAAAAATAAACTTGAATATACAAATACAAGAATTATTTGTTGGTATATACAGTGGAATAGTTTCGTCGGTAAACAGTTCCGTCATCATCAGAACAAATATATCTTCATTCCTGATGAAATCAGAATGTTTTACCCTTGAAATGCTTTGACTATGTAAAACAATAAATAATTTTAGTATTTGTATATATTCCTGTGTATTTTGATAAATGTATCGAAATCCTTGATGGTTAGTAAAAAATCTTCTTCTGATTTAGTTTATATAAACATCACTTTTATAAAATCGCCGATCTAATACAATCTCCTTAGATAAAAATAACGCAATGGTGGTACGTGGATGCCGTTTTTTATTTTAATATTGTTTAAATACCTTCAAAAGGAAGCACAGCACTATATTTACATGCTGTTTTAAAGGGCCAACAGTTTTTTTTTTAAACTGAACACAAACGTATTTTTAATTGTATTTATTATTAACAAAGAATTAATGTGAACCATTAGACTTTTATTCAGAGCTAAATATTAAAAAACCCCGTATCGCGTCAATAGAATTGAATTATTCTAGCGATATAAGGATAAAACATTATATTAACTGAGAATTTAAAGTTTTATATGAAAAGTGTAGGTGGTATATTTTGTTACAACTCAACTATTGAGAACTAATTACAAGGTAAATACTAGAAAATTACTCTTATACACTAGTTTCGGGAACGATGACGCCATCATTAATTTTGGGCTTTGTTGTTCATTGGCTAAATATTGGGTGTTATTACCATGGATTTTTATTATTTTTTACAATAAACATACTCATTTTAGCGTTTAGAACAAGAAGAATATAAACCTTCTTTTCCACGGAAAAAGCAAAAGGTTAATTTTTTTCATCAAATTTTAGTTGATAGTACTTTTTTAGGCGCACAGTATAAAACAGGTCTTTATTAAAATATACCCATAAAGTATCCAGTTGTGACGTCACCTGGAAAAAGGTGTTACTCAGCAGAAGCAGACGTTTAGTTAGTTTCCAAATGTAAATATTTACAGCAAAATAATTAATCCTAACCTAACCTGGCTTTAGCGTGTTTTTAGCAAAAACACGTCAAAGTAAGGTTAGGTTATCAAATTTATTTTTCGCGGAAAACACACTAAAGTTAGTTTAGGTTAGGATTAGTTATTTTACTACTTCATGAAAAGGTAAATATTTACATTTGGGAACTTATTAGACGTTGCTTCCGCGGAGTAATACCCTTTCCAGATGTTTACATGATCTCTATTTTTACCTTACATGTGTATATTTGTTTGGTAGTATATTTTCATAGGTATATTTTAAAATAGGTATATAATAATGTTGTATAAAATTACAACCAAATCTATCCTAACTGGATACTTTATAGGTATATTTAAATATAGATATACGTAATACAGTAAATGTTGATACTGCGCGTTCAAAAAAGTAGTCCTAACTAAAATGCGATGAAAAATTAGCCTTCCCGCGCTTTCCGCGGAAAACAAAGTTAATGTTAGGGTTTTAAACACAAAATGTGAATGTTTAATACAAAAATTACATGTTAATAGCACGCAATACTAACCTTTTATTGGTTGTTTTTCCATCTGAATTTTGGGGTTTAACTTTAGTATTTCCAGTAAATGGAACGCGTTGAGTAAGTACGTCAGGTGACTAGACACAATCTGACTGTCTCTGGGTTACGAATGTATTGACCCGCCTTTACCAACAACGTCGCATCGTCCCGCGACAGTTTAAATTAGCAAGAAGTTCCGCAATATCTTACGAAACAATAAGACCGGAACAATAAGAACAGCAAGCAAACGGATCGGTATTTAGAGTATGCAATATATAGCGGTAGGAGAACTACCGCTAGACGAATCCGGACCATGATCGGAATCGTGATCTCACTGCCTTACCGTTGCTTGTTATCTAGGCGGCCGTATCACTGGGCGCTGCCGAGCAGCGGCTGTAAATTAAACAAACTGCTGATGGAAAACAGGAGAAATGACGCTGGGGTTATAAATAGTGCCTTCCACCCGCGCACGGTCCACAGTAGCCGGGTGATATACTGCGTCGGGGACGGAGAGTAAATCATAGGCGGCTCGTTACTACGGGATCGGCGGCGGGGCGAATATTGCCTGTAATTGGTTGCGGCGGCCGTTACAGTTCCTTTCCGGATGCCCTCGTATTTTTTTGAATATTTCTCTTCTGACGATGCAAATAGCCTACATCGCGAGAAGTAATTCCTCCAAGTAGCATTTAGAGAAGAACAAATCTTTGAGATTCCAAGGTTCTCACCTGATTGGCCGTGGTACATGAAAATAATATCAACCAAGGGCCTATTTAAAATTTTCACAAATGACTAATAACAAGTGATATAAACAAAATATTGTTTAAAGTCAATTCCTACTTATTTCAAGAAAAAACTTGTTTGAGATACTTTTATTAAATAATCGCAATAATATAAATAGAGTAACATAACCTATACGTTAAAACGTCTAATCTACCACATAACCTATAAAATAATACCAGCTGATTTATTAAATCATATGTTATCTCTTATATTGCACATCTTGCCTCTCTTGTGAAAGTTTGTCTTCCATATAAAACTAAAAGTAATTCATTAAATGTAATTAATGATTTTTTTATTTGAAAAACTGTATTAACATCAATTGTCTTCCCCTGCAAGTTTAAAAAAATGTATTTGAACTTTAGTGGATCGATCACAAGTATTTGATTAACGATTGAAAAATTTAAACAAGATATATATATATATATATATATATATATATATATAAAGAGAGAGTGAACTTATAGAGATAATTGAATAATCATGCAAACTTTATCCAAACTACTTGCGCAAAATTTATATAAATTTTAAAATTATTTACGGTTAGAAGGGGCGATTTGTAGAAGGAGCAAACATATTGAAAGATTTTAAGATTGAATGATAGTTTTTCAGCCTTTGGATCATTAATTGGTAGGGGGATAAAATTCTTTTTATGTATTACAAACCTAAGTGTCTTTAGTAAACGCATTTGAATAATATACAACTATTTTTTGAGCTTAGCTTGTGAGGTTATGTTAAAACAAATAAAAAACATACACAAGACTCTCAAATTAATCATTGATTTACTCATACACATTTCAATGACAAAGACATCATCATCATTGAGTGTTGCTACTACAAACTCTAACATACAACTGAGAGTTACAGTCACTGATGATGATGACTTTGTATTTGAATAATTTAAAATAAAAATAAAATTCATATCCATTTATTCTTAGCTAAATAAAAATTTGCGACATAACGAGAATAGAAAATGGAGTTATTCAGTTAATTAGAGCTCAGCTAGTGAGAACGATTCATGACGGTAAGAATTAAAACAGTTTACAGTAAATATCACTACACATTAGTTTATTAAAACAACCAGACAAGATTCGTCAGCGATATCGCCTTCATCAGTGCTTGCCTACTACTCAGAAACTAGCCTTGTTGTTTTAATAAAATAGTGTGTTTGTTTTAATAAAATAATGTACAGTGAGATTTAGAGTTAATTGCATTAATTTTTACCACTATGAAAACGAAATTATTTTCGTCCAAACATCTACTAACTCTGTGATAGAATTGTGACTTTACAGGAAGAGATTTCAGCAAGTGTATTGACACCGTCTGAAGCGTTATATCCATATCCATTGATACGTTTCAGCCAGAGTTAACTTTCTTACCCCTTGTGACTTTAAGGCAACCCCAAACGCTTAATTTAAAATTACAATATTCTTATTTACAGTTTGTGGATTCACGATGGCTCGTAATAAATGTGTTTCCTCCCCCAACCACCAGGTGCTGTCATAACTACCCTCTCGAAGGGGCGCAACCCTCACCTGTGAAACAAAATATTTTTTATTTATTTTTAATTTATTCAAGGGAATGATTTCGAAATAACAACAATGGCGGAGTGGTCGGTCCCGTTGACCAGTTCTGAAATTTTTCCATTTTTGTTGGAATTCCTGTCCCTTGCATAACCAACGCTTGTAATACTGAGCTAGATATGAGTTGTGAGCTTCTATTGTGGGTGAAGAATTGTTTGTTTAGAAATATTGCACGCTTAGTAGAACAACGTAAAATTATTTTACTGAGGTGAAATATTTAGAGGATAATTAGAGGATATTATTGTGTGTCTCTGTAGCTATAAAGCAACAGAAAAAAACATATAAATGTTGATAAAAACTGAGAACACAGTAAACCTTCCACGTCAGTTTCTCTTGTATCCTTCCAAAGATCATCTGGTTTTATATACAATGTAATTCTATATCCGAAAAGTATTCGTTGAAAAAGAACTGATTTAAACGTTTAATTAGAAAATTGATTACCTGTAGGTAAGAAAATAATTCCAAAGATATGAAATAATATGATATTTGGTATTTATTACGAATTTCATCAATATGATTATATTTCTCTACAAAACATCTTACTTCAAATTTTGTAAAAAAAAAATAAAAAATTGTTTCTGGAGATGAAGAACTACTTTATACAGGTTTACTCAGGACAGAAATATAAACTCATAAGATATATGTATAACTGAGCTGTCTGGTGGGTACAATACTCGCCCACTAACCTTGCACTAGAGAATTTTTCTGGCAATTCCACTTTGTGATAGACTGTGAAAATTAATATCTTGGGCGTAACCTGGGAATACCACAATACGTTTACTGAATATCACATTACGCTTACCGAATATCACATTACGCTTACCGAATATCACATTACGCTTACTGAATATCACATTATGTTTACTGAATATCACATTACGTTTACTGAATATCACATTACGTTTACTGAATACCACTTTGTCCAACAAATGGAATCAGTATAATTTTAAAACAAAATAGGGAACAGTGAGGTTATAATGAGGGTTGTTATACTTCAGGTGTCCATTATTATCTTATCAATAATGAATTCCTCGCGTGATAATTTTGTAAGTAGACAAGTAATATAAGCAAAACTTGTTTAAAGTAAATTCCTACTTAGGTCATCAAAGACAAAGTTTATTTTCGTTACTTTTTATTAAATAATTACAATTAATATAAATAAAGTAACATAACCTACGCATTGAAACAGCTGTTCTACCACTTGACCTATAACACGCAATCAGCTGTTATCACTTATTTTTAGGCAAAGGAGAAGAAATAACTATATTGCATACCTTGCCCCTTCTGTGAAAAGTTTTTCTCTCATATAAAACTAAAATTTATTGTTTGAAAAAACTGTATTAAAGTCAAATGCCATCCACTACAAGTTTAAAAAAGTGTATTTGAACTTGAGTAGATTGTTAAAAATTATTTTATTAACGATGAAAATTTGAACAAAATTTGAAGAACTAATAGCAGAAACTGAATAAAACATGGTTCTCAATAGGTATTAAAAAAGGAAATGATGCACAGTGAATACACCAACCTTTCATAAACAAAATTATCAATATAAAAATATGTATTTGTTTCAAAACTGAAGTTTGAAAATGAATTATAAATGTTTTTAGAATATTTGTTTACATTTTAAACTTCGACTACCAGTATACACTTATAAATGTTAACATAACAGCAATATGTAATACATTAGCTATAACAGCACTTATTTTGGTTTTGAACGAGAACGGCCAATTCCAACGAGTAATAAAGACAAACATTTGTTAAATTCAATTCCTATTAGGGTCAACAGAAAATGTTCTTTTAGTTACTTTTTGTCAAATAATTACAATTAATATATATAAAGTAATAAAACCTATGCGTTAAAAAAGCTGTTCTGCCTCATAACCTATAACATAAAATCACCTGTTTTATGAAATCATGTGGGAAGAAATAACTGTATTGCACACCTTGCTTCTTTTGTGAAAAGTTTTTCTCTCAATAAAATTAATATTAATTCGTTAAATTTAATTAATGATTTAATATTTGAAAAAACTGTGTTAACATCACGGGCCATCCTCTACAAGCTTAAAAAATTGTATCTGAGCTTGAGTGGATGGATAAAAATGATTTTATAAACGATTGAATACTTCAACAAGATATACATGATGAAAATATGAACTAATAGAATTAATTGAAAAACGCAAGCACAGAGGGTTTTTTTTTATCGAAAGTCGCTCAAAAGTCGATAGATTTTTTTTTCTGATTCCCTATCGGGAATTTTGTTGAATTTTGTTTTCAATGATTGTATTATATTGGACAATTTTATAGCGGCCTCTAACTTAGTTTACATCGGGTTCACAAACAATCATAACAAAAATATTCAATGTGGAATAGTTATCAAATATTACGTAACAGTTATAGTTTTAATCACCGATCTGTAGAGTTTAAAGAGATTTATTTCTCCCGTCCAATAATCGCCAGTTCACTTAACCATGGCAAATGTTTATTTTTGTTGCCAGATGGTAAGAACAGGTGAGGAGCGGAGCGCACATAAAAGTCCATATCGATTTGTATAAAAGGTTGTCTGGAAAAATGATAAAAGGTGTTAAAACAGGTTGGGGTAGGAGGGGAGGGGGTGCGTGAGAAACTTACACTAACTGTGGTCGATGGGTTTGTCAACATAACAACCCCTAACATCCAGATTCATATTTTTGCATATCACATACGAGGGAGAGCACCACCCTAGGGCCACTTCATCTAGATACATTTTTCATATTTCTTGATCTTGCCTGGCCACTGCGTAGTAAGAGAACCGATGGTAGAGACGACACGGTGGAGACTCAAATGCACGTAGGCTCTGTTTGCAAGTAGAAAATATAAAATTATCCGAAGTAACAGTATTAAATTAACCAATTTTAATGTAACTTCAATTATTAATTTACTCCTGTAACGTTTTATTAAACAATAAAAATACACACAAAAAATGTTTTATTTAACGAGACCATAACCTGAAAAGTTTTTATTACTTGATTTCCCCCTATATATACTAATTCCCCATAGAAAAGGCATAAATCTCGTACTCTACAGAACGAGGTTACGACCTAACCTTATTTATTAATATAGCTTTACATTTGAAAATTTAAAATGAAAAATGTTTCATATCTATAAATTTTGACTTTTAAATATTATTAAAATGGCTATAATAAGATTAAATAAGCAGCTGGTTTATTATTTAATAATTATATTTATCTTTACAATAATATTAATTAATACATTATTTGTAGAATGTAATTAGCTTTTTAAGATAAACTAATCAAAAATCAAGTCTTACCTGAACACATTTTCTTCAATTAAATTAAATTTAACTCATCCAATTAAAACTTTTAGACAATTGAAAATTGATAATATTTGCAGAGCTACAGATATTCTGGGAAATATCATTATATGGGATACTATTATGGGAAATATTATCATTTCCGCTACAACTATTCTGCAATATTAAATTCTTATCTGGGTTACTATTCTAGGGCATATTACTATCGCACTTCAGCACTTCTACAATTATATAATTATCAGAGATAATATTCTGGGATATATAATTATCCCACTACAGATATTCTCCAGATATATTAATATATGGGACATTATTCTGGGATATTATCATCCTGCTCCAAATATTCTGCAGATATATTACCATATGAGATAATATTCTGGGAAATATTATAATCTCGATACAGCTATTCTGCAAATATATATTATTATATTGGAGATATTCTGGGACATATTTATAATCCCACTACAGCTATTCTGCAAATATATTCATATCTGGGATACTATTTTGGGAAATATTATTATCCTGCTACATCCATTTTGCAGATATATTATTATATGGATAGTATTATGGGAAATATTACTATCCCACTACAGTTATCCTGCAAAATATTATCTGGGATTCTATTATGGGGAATATTATTCTCCCACTTCAGCTATTCCGCAAATACATCATTTAATGGGATAATATTGTGAGACATATTATTATCCCACTTCAACTATTTTGTAAATATACTATTATATGGGATTGTATCCTAGGAGATATTATCCAACTACAGCTATTCTGCAGATGAGTTATTATTTGGGATATTATTCTGGGACATATAAAATAATCTCATTACAGATGTTATGCAGACATATATTTTTATTTGGGATACTATTCTGGGACATAATATTATCCCACTACAGCTATTCTGTAAACGCAAACCAAGTTTTTCCTCCGACTCATCACACGACCGTAGAAATCTCTTCACTTTAATACATGATTACTATCTTCTTAACCGACTTCAGAAAAGGAGGAGGTTATGTATTCGATCCGTATGTTTTTTCCTTCTGTTTGTTCTACCATAATTTTAGAAGTATTTAACCGATCAAAATGATTTTGCTTGCAAATGAAAGAATAAACCTTTCCTGCGATCCCATTATAGTTATATCCCTACCCATCTGATTTGGAGACAATAATACTCTATTTTAAATTAAAAAAACATTTTTGGAGGGAAAATTCGTTATGTAAGGACTATGAATAATAATGTAATTAATAAGCAAAATAAACAATCACAGCATTTAATTTAAGTAGTATTCTACCACACATAAAAATAACACAGACAAATTAAGTATAAAACAAATAACAAATAAAAACATACACAAAACTCACAAATTATTCATTTATTTACTCATACGCGTTTCAATGACCAAGTCATCATCATCAGTGATTGTTACTACTACAAACTCTAACTTACAACTTAGTAAGTTAGAGTTTGTAGTAGTAACACTCACTGATGATGATGACTTGGTCATTGAAAAGCGTATGAGTAAATAAATGAATAATTTGTGAGTTTTGTGTATGTTTTTATTTGTTTTTAACATAACCTCACAAGCTAAGCTCAAAGAATATTTGTTTGTATAAAACAAATGTTTTGTTTTTATTTCTTGCTTGATAAAGCTGCTTAGAACGAGTATCATCGCATACTAATGCATTAGTTTTCCTCATTAAAAAGCGCCGTTATCGATAGTCTACTGATATCGATAAATAAGTTGGTATAGCTCGAATGAGATAAGCCAAAATAAATACACTGAAAATCTGATTTATTTCATTTACCATAAGATATTGAAGATATTCAACAATCCTCAGGAGAAAACCTTCATTACGTCACTAAATATCAAGAGATAAATTCATCAAATATAACTTTACTATCAATTTTCAGTTTATTTTTTATTAACATTTTATGAGTACAAAATGTTTTTACTAATAATTATATTAGACAGGATTATTAAATATTTACCTGAGATATTGCATTACGTGATTACTAACATGTTTTTAACTGAAATGAAAAATAATACTTGCAAGATAAGAAATAATACGAAGGATTTTAGGAAAATTCGTCAAAGGAATTTCAAACATAAAATACTCAATGTATTCGTGTGACAAACTGATATGCTTATCGTATTCTTCAAAGGCGTGTCAATTATTTGAAGAACGATCAAGCAATATGGTTAGAGGGATATAGACCTACACATCGGACATTTGTGCGGATAAATATTGGCAACTTTGCCAACATAACCAAGAGCATGAAACGAAATTCGATTATAGTGTAAATAGAAATTAAAACCCTACCTCTAAAAATAAGGAAATAAATTTTAAAAAAAAACAGAACCGATTTTAAAAAAAAGAACCCGAGACATACTTTTTACTTACTAAAAACAAAAAAATTATATTCTGATAAAGAAAACATAATTTCTCATAAGCTTATTACCCACAACATTTTAAAGTCGGCACCGCTATCATGCCTGTTATTTGCTAATCTATCAAATCTGTTCCAAACATTTCCGAATAATCAACTTTTTGATTGCTTGATTTCCCATAATTTCACTAATTATAGCCAACCGTACAGCCTTCTCATGAAACAAAAATGTCATGTATTCGATATTATGATAATAATATTATACAATGTGTGATTGCATAATTTTCGTTCAGATATACAAATTGCGGGCAATTCAAACCTCTTTGAATGATTTACACGGAATGTGATTAAAGAAGTAAGAGATCATATCTCCTTAATCCTTTTGTATCATAAACTTAATAAATTTTTCTTACCGTATCTATAAAATAAGTGTATGGAAGAAATGTGTGAATAGCCTGGGTGTATAACATAGTTTGTTAATCTACATTCCAAGGAGCTCCAAAGTCATGTAAAATCCCTCTATTTGTTACGTTCAGTATGTTATATATGAGTCCAAGTATGAAACTCGAAGCCGACTTTTTTGTGGGTAATAAGCTTTTGATAAATTAAGTTTTCGTTATCGGAAAACTATTTTTTACTTTTTAGTAAGCAAAAATTATATTTCGTTTTTTTAAAGTAGGTTATGTTTTTTTAAAAATAATTGTATCATTATATAATGAAGGGGCTTAAGAACGAATATAACATTTGCCCAAGCAATTCTGAACAATCTAAATTCAACGTCATTTTTAGGAAATCTATACATAAGCAGGACGGATTTCCTTAAGCAGAAATTAAATATAAAGACTATAAGAGACGTGTAAACATATGGATTTGAGGAACGTAGGCCAACGTGTCAATTCCGAATGCTGGGGTGTTAAAAATGGAATTTAGCCAGTGGAAATAGAATATATAAGAAATACACAATGGTACACGTTTTCTCACAATAGAAAATTTTAATCAGAACATGTTTTCGCCCACTATACTGTCTTCTTCAGTGATAAAACTACACTAAACATGACAAAGTCAATAATTGTAATACGTGTATCAGTTTAACAACTTCAACAAAAGTGTACATCATTAATTACAACAGAAATACTAAATACATTAAAAGTAATTTAACACTTTAAAATGTGTAAACAAAATGCATAAATACTTGACAGTTAAGATTATCTCAAACAAGTACATCAAAATAAAACATGGTACAAACGTGAGTTTATCCGTATTACGGAAAGCAACTTTTTGACCATTAGTTTTACCCAAAAGCCACACCCACTTAAAATATCATATAAACAATTTTTATTTTATATAACATCCTAGAACATCCATCCAAAACAACCTAGAACAGCCGTCCATAACAACCTAGCACAACCATCCATACCAACCTAGAATAACCAACCATAACGATCTAGAACAGCCATCCATATTAACCTAGAACAGCCATCCATAATAACCTAGAACAACCATCCATAAAAACCTAGAACAACTATCCATAACAATCTAGAACAGCCATCCATATTAACCTAGAACTGCTATCCATAACAACCTAAAACAGCCATCCATATCAACCTACAACAGCCATCCATAATAACCTAGAACAACCATCCATAACAACCTAGAACAACTATCCATAACAATCTAGAACGGTCATCCATATTAACCTAGAACTGCTATCCATAACAACCTAAAACAGCCATCCATATCAACCTACAACAGCCATCCATAATAACCTAGAACAACCATCCATAAAAACCTAGAACTGCTATCCATAACAACCTAGAACAGCCATCCATATCAACCTAGAACAGCCATCCATAATAACCTAGAACAACCATCCATAAAAACCTAGAACAACTATCCATAACAATCTAGAACAGCCATCCATATTAACCTAGAACTGCTATCCATAACAACCTAAAACAGCCATCCATATCAACCTACAACAGCCATCCATAATAACCTAGAACAACCATCCATAACAACCTAGAACAACTATCCATAACAACCTAGAACAACCATCCATAACAACCTTGAATAACCAACCATAACAACCTAGAACAGCGATCCATAACAACCTAGAACAGCCATCCATAAAAACCTAGAACAGCTATCCATAACAACCCAGAACAACCATCCATAACAACCTAGCACAACCATCCATACCAACCTAGAATAACCAACCATAACGATCTAGAACAGCCATCCATAAAAACCTAGAACTGCTATCCATAACAACCTAGAACAGCCATCCATATCAACCTAGAACAGCCATCCATAATAACCTAGAACAACCATCCATAAAAACCTAGAACAACTATCCATAACAATCTAGAACAGCCATCCATATTAACCTAGAACTGCTATCCTTAACAACCTAAAACAGCCATCCATATCAACCTACAACAGCCATCCATAATAACCTAGAACAACCATCCATAACAACCTAGAACAACTATCCATAACAACCTAGAACAACCATCCATAACAACCTTGAATAACCAACCATAACAACCTAGAACAGCGATCCATAACAACCTAGAACAGCCATCCATAAAAACCTAGAACAGCTATCCATAACAACCCAGAACAACCATCCATAACAACCTAGAACAGCCATCCATAACAACCTAGAACAGCCATCCATAACAACCTAGAACAGCCATCCATATCAACTTAGAACAGCCATCCATAACAACCTAGAACAACTATCCATAACAACCTAGAACATCTATCCGTAATAACCCAGAAGAACCATCCATAACAACCTAGAACAGCCATCCATAACAACCTAGAATAGTCATCCATAACAACCTAGAATAGTCATCCATAAAAACCTAGAACAGCTATCCATAACAACCTAGAACAGCCATCTATAACAACCTAGAACAGCCATCCATAATGACCTAGAAGAACCATCCATAACAACCTAGAACAACTATCCATAACAACCTAGAACAGCCATCCATAACAACCTAGAATAGTCATCCATAACAACCTAGAATAGTCATCCATAACAACCTAGAATAGTCATCCATAACAACCTAGAACAGCTATCCATAACAACCTAGAACAGCCATCTATAACAACCTAGAACAGCTATCCATAACAACCTAGAACAGCCATCCATAACAACCTAGAACAGCCATCCATAACAACCTAGAATAGTCATCCATAACAACCTAGAACAGCTATCCATAACAACCTAGAACAGCCATCTATAACAACCTAGAACAGCTATCTATAACAACCTAGAACAGCCATCCATAACAACCTAGAACAGCTATCCATAACAACCTAGAACAGCCATCTATAACAACCTAGAACAGCTATCCATAACAACCTAGAACAGCCATCCATAACAACCTAGAACAGCCATCCATATCAACTTAGAACAGCCATCCATAATAACCTAGAACAACCATCCATAACAACCTAGAACAACTATCCATAACAACCTAGAACATCTATCCATAATAACCCAGAAGAACCATCCATAACAACCTAGAACAGCCATCCATAACAACCTAGAATAGTCATCCATAACAACCTAGAACAGCCATCCATATCAACTTAGAACAGCCATCCATAACAACCTAGAACAGCCATCCATAACAACCTAGAACAGCTATCCATAACAACCTAGAACAGCCATCTATAACAACCTAGAACAGCTATCCATAACAACCTAGAACAGCCATCCATAACAACCTAGAACAGCCATCCATAACAACCTAGAATAGTCATCCATAACAACCTAGAACAGCTATCCATAACAACCTAGAACCGCCATCTATAACAACCTAGAACAGCTATCTATAACAACCTAGAACAGCCATCCATAACAACCTAGAACAGCTATCCATAACAACCTAGAACAGCCATCTATAACAACCTAGAACAGTTATCCATAACAACCTAGAACAGCCATCCATAACAACCTAGAACAGCCATCCATATCAACTTAGAACAGCCATCCATAATAACCTAGAACAACCATCCATAACAACCTAGAACAACTATCCATAACAACCTAGAACATCTATCCATAATAACCCAGAAGAACCATCCATAACAACCTAGAACAGCCATCCATAACAACCTAGAATAGTCATCCATAACAACCTAGAATAGTCATCCATAACAACCTAGAACAGCTATCCATAACAACCTAGAACAGCCATCTATAACAACCTAGAACAGCTATCCATAACAACCTAGAACAGCCATCCATACCAACCTAGAACATCCATCCATAATGACCTAGAAGAACCATCCATAACAACCTAGAACAACTATCCATAACAACCTAGAACAGCCATCCATAACAACCTAGAACAGCCATCCATAACAACCTAGAATAGTCATCCATAACAACCTAGAATAGTCATCCATAACAACCTAGAACAGCTATCTATAACAACCTAGAACAGCCATCTATAACAACCTAGAATAGTCATCCATAACAACCTAGAACAGCCATCCATAACAACCTAGAACAGCTATCCATAACAACCTAGAACAGCCATCCATACCAACCTAGAACATCCATCCATAATGACCTAGAAGAACCATCCATAACAACCTAGAACAGCTATCTATAACAACCTAGAACAGCCATCTATAACAACCTAGAATAGTCATCCATAACAACCTAGAACAGCCATCCATAACAAAGTAGAACAGCTATCTATAACAACCTAGAACAGCTATCTATAACAACCTAGAATAGTCATCCATAACAACCTAGAATAGTCATCCATAACAACCTAGAATAGTCATCCATAACAACCTAGAATAGTCATCCATAACAACCTAGAATAGTCATCCATAACAACCTAGAATAGTCATCCATAACAACCTAGAATAGTCATCCATAACAACCTAGAATAGTCATCCATAACAACCTAGAACAGCTATCTATAACAACCTAGAACAGCCATCTATAACAACCTAGAATAGTCATCCATAACAACCTAGAACAGCCATCCATAACAACCTAGAACAGCTATCCATAACAACCTAGAACAGCCATCCATACCAACCTAGAACATCCATCCATAATGACCTAGAAGAACCATCCATAACAACCTAGAACAACTATCCATAACAAACTAGAACAGCCATCCATAACAACCTAGAATAGTCATCCATAATAACCTAGAACATCCATCCATAATAACCTAGAAGAACCATCCATAACAACCTAGAACAACTATCCATAACAACCTAGAACATCCATCCATAATAACCTAGAAGAACCATCCATAACAACCTTGAACAACTATCCATAACAACCTAGAACAGCTATCCATAACAACCTAGAACAGCCATCCATACCAACCTAGAACATCCATCCATAATGACCTAGAAGAACCATCCATAACAACCTAGAACAACTATCCATAACAACCTAGAACAGCCATCCATAACAACCTAGAATAGTCATCCATAATAACCTAGAACATCCATCCATAATAACCTAGAAGAACCATCCATAACAACCTAGAACAACTATCCATAACAACCTAGAACATCCATCCATAATAACCTAGAAGAACCATCCATAACAACCTTGAACAACTATCCATAACAACCTAGAACTTCCATCCATAATAACCTAGAAGAACCATCTATAACAACCTAGAACAGCCATCCATAACAACCTAGAATAGTCATCCATAATAACCTAGAACATCCATCCATAACAACCTAGAACAGCTATCCATAACAACCTAGAACAACCATCCATAACAACCTAGAACAACTATCCATAACAACCTAGAACAGCTATCCATAATAACCTAGAACAGCCATCCATATCAACCTAGAACATCCATCCATAATATCCTAGAAGAACCACCCATAACAACCTAGAACAACTATCCATAACAACCTAGAACACCCATCCATAATAACCTAGAAGAACCATTCATAACAACCTAGAACAGCTATCCATAACAACCTAGAATAGTCATCCATAATAACCTAGAACATCCATCCATAATAACCTAGAAGAACCATCCATAACAACCTAGAACAGCTATCCATAACAACCTAGAACATCCATCCATAATAACCTAGAAGAACCATCCATAACAAACTAGAACATCCATCCATAGCAACCTAGAATAGTCATCCATTATAACCTAGAACATCCATCCATAACAACCTAGAACAGCTATCCATAACAACCTAGAACATCCATCCATAATAACCTAGGAGAACCATCCATAATAACCTAGAACAGCTATCCATAACAATCTAGAATAATCATAATAATCTAGAATATCCATCCATAATAACCTAGAAGAACCATTCATAGCAACCTAGAACTGCCATCCATAACAACCTAGAACAGCCATCCATAACAACCTAGAACAGCCATCCATAACAACCTAGAATAGTCATCGATAATAACCTAGAACATCCATCCATAACAACCTAGAACAGCTATCTATAACAACCTAGAACAACCATCCATAACAACCTAGAACAGCCATCCATAACAACCTAGAATAACCAACCATAACGATCGAGAACAAAAATCCATATCAACCTAGAACAGCCAACCATAACAACCTAGAACAGCTATCTATAACAACCTAGAACAACCATCCATAACAACCTAGAACAGCCATCCATAACAACCTAGAATAACCAACCATAACGATCGAGAACCAAAATCCATAACAATCTAGAACAACCATCCATAACAACCTAGAACAGCCATCCATAACAACCTAGAACAGCTATCTATAACAACCTAGAACAGCCATCCATAACAACCTAGAACAGCCATCCATAACAACCTAGAACAGCTATCTATAACAACCTAGAACAGCCATCCATAACAACCTAGAACAGCTATCTATAACAACCTAGAACAGCCATCCATAACAACCTAGAACAGCCATCCATAACAACCTAGAACAGCTATCTATAACAACCTAGAACAGCCATCCATAACAACCTAGAACAGCCATCCATAACAACCTAGAACAGCTATCTATAACAACCTAGAACAGCCATCCATAACAACCTAGAACAGCCATCCATAACAACCTAGAACAGCTATCTATAACAACCTAGAACAGCCATCCATAACAACCTAGAACAGCCATCCATAACAACCTAGAACAGCTATCTATAACAACCTAGAACAGCCATCCATAACAACCTAGAACAGCCATCCATAACAACCTAGAACAGCTATCTATAACAACCTAGAACAGCCATCCATAACAACCTAGAACAGCTATCTATAACAACCTAGAACAGCCATCCATAACAACCTAGAACAGCTATCTATAACAACCTAGAACAGCCATCCATAACAACCTAGAACAGCTATCTATAACAACCTAGAACAGCCATCCATAACAACCTAGAACAGCTATCTATAACAACCTAGAACAGCCATCCATAACAACCTAGAACAGCTATCTATAACAACCTAGAACAGCCATCCATAACAACCTAGAACAGCAATCTATAACAACCTAGAACAGCCATCCATAACAACCTAGAACAGCTATCTATAACAACCTAGAACAGCCATCCATAACAACCTAGAACAGCTATCTATAACAACCTAGAACAGCCATCCATAACAACCTAGAACAGCTATCTATAACAACCTAGAACAGCCATCCATAACAACCTAGAACAGCTATCTATAACAACCTAGAACAGCCATCCATAACAACCTAGAACAGCTATCTATAACAACCTAGAACAGCCATCCATAACAACCTAGAACAGCTATCTATAACAACCTAGAACAGCCATCCATAACAACCTAGAACAACCATCCATAACAACCTAGAACAGCCATCTATAACAACCTAGAACAGCTATCTATAACAACCTAGAACAGCCATCCATAACAACCTAGAACAGCCATCCATAACAACCTAGAACAGCTATCTATAACAACCTAGAACAGCCATCCATAACAAACTAGAACAGCTATCTATAACAACCTAGAACAGCCATCCATAACAACCTAGAACAGCCATCCATAACAACCTAGAACAGCTATCTATAACAACCTAGAACAGCCATCCATAACAACCTAGAACAGCTATCTATAACAACCTAGAACAGCCATCCATAACAACCTAGAACAGCTATCTATAACAACCTAGAACAGCCATCCATAACAAACTAGAACAGCTATCTATAACAACCTAGAACAGCCATCCATAACAACCTAGAACAGCTATCTATAACAACCTAGAACAGCCATCCATAACAACCTAGAACAGCTATCTATAACAACCTAGAACAGCCATCCATAACAACCTAGAACAGCTATCTATAACAACCTAGAACAGCTATCTATAACAACCTAGAACAGCCATCCATAACAACCTAGAACAGCCATCCATAACAACCTAGAACAGCTATCTATAACAACCTAGAACAGCCATCCATAACAACCTAGAACAGCTATCTATAACAACCTAGAACAGCTATCCATAACAACCTAGAACAGCTATCCATAACAACCTAGAACAGCTATCTATAACAACCTAGAACAGCTATCTATAACAACCTAGAACAGCTATCTATAACAACCTAGAACAGCCATCCATAACAACCTAGAACAGCTATCTATAACAACCTAGAACAGCCATCCATAACAACCTAGAACAGCTATCTATAACAACCTAGAACAGCCATAAATAACAACCTAGAACAGCCATCCATAACAACCTAGAACAGCTATCTATAACAACCTAGAACAGCCATCCATAACAACCTAGAACAGCTATCTATAACAACCTATAACAGCCATCCATAACAACCTAGAACAGCTATCTATAACAACCTAGAACAGCCATCCATAACAACCTAGAACAGCTATCTATAACAACCTAGAACAGCCATCGATAACAACCTAGAACAGCTATCTATAACAACCTAGAACAGCCATCCATAACAACCTAGAACAGCTATCTATAACAACCTAGAACAGCCATCCATAACAACCTAGAACAGCTATCTATAACAACCTAGAACAGCCATCCATAACAACCTAGAACAGCTATCTATAACAACCTAGAACAGCCATCCATAACAACCTAGAACAGCTATCTATAACAACCTAGAACAGCCATCCATAACAACCTAGAACAGCTATCTATAACAACCTAGAACACCCATCCATAACAACCTAGAACAGCTATTTATAACAACCTAGAACAGCCATCCATAACAACCTAGAACAGCTATCTATAACAACCTAGAACAGCCATCCATAACAACCTAGAACAGCTATCTATAACAACCTAGAACAGCCATCCATAACAACCTAGAACAGCTATCTATAACAACCTAGAACAGCCATCCATAACAACCTAGAACAGCTATCTATAACAACCTAGAACAGCCATCCATAACAACCTAGAACAGCTATCTATAACAACCTAGAACAGCCATCCATAACAACCTAGAACAGCTATCTATAACAACCTAGAACAGCAATCCATAACAACCTAGAACAGCCATCCATAACAACCTAGAACAGCCATCCATAACAACCTAGAACAGCCATCCATAACAACCTAGAACAGCTATCTATAACAACCTAGAACAGCTATCTATAACAACCTAGAACAGCCATCCATAACAACCTAGAACAGCTATCTATAACAACCTAGAACAGCCATCCATAACAACCTAGAACAGCTATCTATAACAACCTAGAACAGCCATCCATAACAACCTAGAACAGCTATCTATAACAACCTAGAACAGCCATACATAACAACCTAGAACAGCTATCTATAACAACCTAGAACAGCTATCTATAACAACCTAGAACAGCCATCCATAACAACCTAGAACAGCCATCCATAACAACCTAGAACAGCCATCCATAACAACCTAGAACAGCCATCTATAACAACCTAGAACAGCCATCCATAACAACCTAGAACAGCCATCCATAACAACCAAGAACAGCCATCCATAACAACCTAGAACAGCTATCTATAACAACCTAGAACAGCTATCTATAACAACCTAGAACAGCCATCCATAACAACCTAGAACAGCCATCCATAACAACCTAGAACAGCTATCTATAACAACCTAGAACAGCCATCCATAACAACCTAGAACAGCTATCTATAACAACCTAGAACAGCCATCCATAACAACCTAGAACAGCCATCCATAACAACCTAGAACAGCTATCTATAACAACCTAGAACAGCCATCCATAACAACCTAGAACAGCCATCCATAACAACCTAGAACAGCTATCTATAACAACCTAGAACAGCCATCCATAACAACCTAGAACAGCCATCCATAACAACCTAGAACAGCTATCTATAACAACCTAGAACAGCCATCCATAACAACCTAGAACAGCTATCTATAACAACCTAGAACAGCCATCCATAACAACCTAGAACAGCTATCTATAACAACCTAGAACAGCCATCCATAACAACCTAGAACAGCTATCTATAACAACCTAGAACAGCCATCCATAACAACCTAGAACAGCTATCTATAACAACCTAGAACAGCCATCCATAACAACCTAGAACAGCTATCTATAACAACCTAGAACAGCCATCCATAACAACCTAGAACAGCTATCTATAACAACCTAGAACAGCCATCCATAACAACCTAGAACAGCAATCTATAACAACCTAGAACAGCCATCCATAACAACCTAGAACAGCTATCTATAACAACCTAGAACAGCCATCCATAACAACCTAGAACAGCTATCTATAACAACCTAGAACAGCCATCCATAACAACCTAGAACAGCTATCTATAACAACCTAGAACAGCCATCCATAACAACCTAGAACAGCTATCTATAACAACCTAGAACAGCCATCCATAACAACCTAGAACAGCCATCCATAACAACCTAGAACAGCCATCCATAACAACCTAGAACAGCCATCCATAACAACCTAGAACAGCTATCTATAACAACCTAGAACAGCTATCTATAACAACCTAGAACAGCCATCCATAACAACCTAGTACAGCTATCTATAACAACCTAGAACAGCCATCCATAACAACCTAGAACAGCTATCTATAACAACCTAGAACAGCCATCCATAACAACCTAGAACAGCTATCTATAACAACCTAGAACAGCCATCCATAACAACCTAGAACAGCTATCTATAACAACCTAGAACAGCTATCTATAACAACCTAGAACAGCCATCCATAACAACCTAGAACAGCCATCCATAACAACCTAGAACAGCCATCCATAACAACCTAGAACAGCCATCTATAACAACCTAGAACAGCCATCCATAACAACCTAGAACAGCCATCCATAACAACCAAGAACAGCCATCCATAACAACCTAGAACAGCTATCTATAACAACCTAGAACAGCTATCTATAACAACCTAGAACAGCCATCCATAACAACCTAGAACAGCCATCCATAACAACCTAGAACAGCCATCCATAACAACCTAGAACAGCCATCCATAACAACCTAGAACAGCCATCCATAACAACCTAGAACAGCTATCTATAACAACCTAGTACAGCTATCTATAACAACCTAGAACAGCCATCCATAACAACCTAGAACAGCCATCCATAACAACCTAGAACAGCTATCTATAACAACCTAGAACAGCCATCCATAACAACCTAGAACAGCTATCTATAACAACCTAGAACAGCTATCCATAACAACCTAGAACAGCTATCCATAACAACCTAGAACAGCTATCTATAACAACCTAGAACAGCTATCTATAACAACCTAGAACAGCTATCTATAACAACCTAGAACAGCCATCCATAACAACCTAGAACAGCTATCTATAACAACCTAGAACAGCCATCCATAACAACCTAGAACAGCTATCTATAACAACCTAGAACAGCCATAAATAACAACCTAGAACAGCCATCCATAACAACCTAGAACAGCTATCTATAACAACCTAGAACAGCCATCCATAACAACCTAGAACAGCTATCTATAACAACCTATAACAGCCATCCATAACAACCTAGAACAGCTATCTATAACAACCTAGAACAGCCATCCATAACAACCTAGAACAGCTATCTATAACAACCTAGAACAGCCATCGATAACAACCTAGAACAGCTATCTATAACAACCTAGAACAGCCATCCATAACAACCTAGAACAGCTATCTATAACAACCTAGAACAGCCATCCATAACAACCTAGAACAGCTATCTATAACAACCTAGAACAGCCATCCATAACAACCTAGAACAGCTATCTATAACAACCTAGAACAGCCATCCATAACAACCTAGAACAGCTATCTATAACAACCTAGAACAGCCATCCATAACAACCTAGAACAGCTATCTATAACAACCTAGAACAGCCATCCATAACAACCTAGAACAGCTATCTATAACAACCTAGAACAGCCATCCATAACAACCTAGAACAGCTATCTATAACAACCTAGAACAGCCATCCATAACAATCTAGAACAGCCATCCATAACAACCTAGAACAGCCATCCATAACAACCTAGAACAGCCATCCATAACAACCTAGAACAGCTATCTATAACAACCTAGAACAGCTATCTATAACAACCTAGAACAGCCATCCATAACAACCTAGAACAGCTATCCATAACAACCTAGAACAGCCTTCCATAACAACCTAGAACAGCTATCTATAACAACCTAGAACAGCCATCCATAACAACCTAGAACAGCTATCTATAACAACCTAGAACAGCCATCCATAACAACCTAGAACAGCTATCTATAACAACCTAGAACAGCTATCTATAACAACCTAGAACAGCCATCCATAACAACCTAGAACAGCCATCCATAACAACCTAGAACAGCCATCCATAACAACCTAGAACAGCCATCTATAACAACCTAGAACAGCCATCCATAACAACCTAGAACAGCCATCCATAACAACCAAGAACAGCAATCCATAACAACCTAGAACAGCTATCTATAACAACCTAGAACAGCTATCTATAACAACCTAGAACAGCCATCCATAACAACCTAGAACAGCCATCCATAACAACCTAGAACAGCCATCCATAACAACCTAGAACAGCCATCCATAACAACCTAGAACAGCCATCTATAACAACCTAGAACAGCCATCCATAACAACCTAGAACAGCCATCCATAACAACCTAGAACAGCTATCTATAACAACCTAGAACAGCTATCTATAACAACCTAGAACAGCTATCTATAACAACCTAGAACAGCTATCTATAACAACCTAGAACAGCTATCTATAACAACCTAGAACAGCTATCTATATTAACCTAGAACAGCCATCCATAACAACCTAGAACAGCCATCCATAACAACCTAGAACAGCTATCTATAACAACCTAGAACAGCTATCTATAACAACCTAGAACAGCCATCTATAACAACCTAGAACAGCCATCCATAACAACCTAGAACAGCCATCCATAACAACCTAGAACAGCTATCTATAACAACCTAGAACAGCTATCTATAACAACCTAGAACAGCCATCTATAACAACCTAGAACAGCCATACATAACAACCTAGAACAGCCATCCATAACAACCTAGAACAGCTATCTATAACAACCTAGAACAGCTATCTATAACAACCTAGAACAGCTATCTATAACAACCTAGAACAGCTATCTATAACAACCTAGAACAGCTATCTATAACAACCTAGAACAGCCATCCATAACAACCTAGAACAGCTATCTATAACAACCTAGAACAGCTATCTATAACAACCTAGAACAGCTATCTATAACAACCTAGAACAGCTATCTATAACAACCTAGAACAGCTATCTATAACAACCTAGAACAGCTATCTATAACAACCTAGAACAGCCATCCATAACAACCTAGAACAGCCATCCATAACAACCTAGAACAGCTATCTATAACAACCTAGAACAGCTATCTATAACAACCTAGAACAGCCATCTATAACAACCTAGAACAGCCATCCATAACAACCTAGAACAGCCATCCATAACAACCTAGAACAGCTATCTATAACAACCTAGAACAGCTATCTATAACAACCTAGAACAGCCATCTATAACAACCTAGAACAGCCATCCATAACAACCTAGAACAGCCATCCATAACAACCTAGAACAGCCATCCATAACAACCTAGAACAGCTATCTATAACAACCTAGAACAGCCATCCATAACAACCTAGAACAGCTATCTATAACAACCTAGAACAGCCATCCATAACAACCTAGAACAGCCATCCATAACAACCTAGAACAGCTATCTATAACAACCTAGAACAGCCATCCATAACAACCTAGAACAGCTATCTATATCAACCTAGAACAGCTATCCATATCAACCTAGAACAGCTATCTATAACAACCTAGAACAGCTATCTATAACAACCTAGAACCGCTATCTATAACAACCTAGAACAGCCATCCATAACAACCTAGAACAGCTATCTATAACAACCTAGAACAGCCATCCATAACAACCTAGAACAGCTATCTATAACAACCTATAACAGCTATCTATAACAACCTAGAACAGCTATCTATAACAACCTAGAACAGCCATCCATAACAACCTAGAACAGCCATCCATAACAACCTAGAACAGCCATCCATAACAACCTAGAACAGCTATCTATAACAACCTAGAACAGCTATCTATAACAACCTAGAACAGCTATCTATAACAACCTAGAACAGCCATCCATAACAACCTAGAACAGCCATCCATAACAACCTAGAACAGCCATCCATAACAACCTAGAACAGCTATCTATAACAACCTAGAACAGCTATCTATAACAACCTAGAACAGCTATCTATAACAACCTAGAACAGCTATCTATAACAACCTAGAACAGCCATCCATAACAACCTAGAACAGCCATCCATAACAACCTAGAACAGCCAACCATAACAACCTAGAACAGCTATCTATATCAACCTAGAACAGCTATCCATATCAACCTAGAACAGCCAACCATAACAACCTAGAACAGCTATCTATAACAACCTAGAACAGCCATCCATAACAACCTAGAACAGATATCTATAACAACCTAGAACAGCCATCCATAACAACCTAGAACAGCTATCTATAACAACCTAGAACAGCCAACCATAACAACCTAGAACAGCTATCTATAACAACCTAGAACAGCCAACCATAACAACCTAGAACAGCTATCTATAACAACCTAGAACAGCCAACCATAACAACCTAGAACAGCTATCTATAACAACCTAGAACAGCCAACCATAACAACCTAGAACAGCTATCTATAACAACCTAGAACAGCCAACCATAACAACCTAGAACAGCTATCTATAACAACCTAGAACAGCCAACCATAACAACCTAGAACAGCTATCTATAACAACCTAGAACAGCCAACCATAACAACCTAGAACAGCTATCTATAACAACCTAGAACAGCCAACCATAACAACCTAGAACAGCTATCTATAACAACCTAGAACAGCCAACCATAACAACCTAGAACAGCTATCTATAACAACCTAGAACAGCCATCCATAACAACCTAGAACAGCCATCCATAACAACCTAGAACAGCCAACCATAACAACCTAGAACAGCTATCTATATCAACCTAGAACAGCTATCCATATCAACCTAGATCAGCCAACCATAACAACCTAGAACAGCTATCTATAACAACCTAGAACAGCCATCCATAACAACCTAGAACAGATATCTATAACAAACTAGAACAGCCATCCATAACAACCTAGAACAGCTATCTATAACAACCTAGAACAGCCAACCATAACAACCTAGAACAGCTATCTATAACAACCTAGAACAGCCAACCATAACAACCTAGAACAGCTATCTATAACAACCTAGAACAGCCAACCATAACAACCTAGAACAGCTATCTATAACAACCTAGAACAGCCAACCATAACAACCTAGAATAGCTATCTATAACAACCTAGAACAGCCAACCATAACAACCTAGAACAGCTATCTATAACAACCTAGAACAGCCAACCATAACAACCTAGAACAGCTATCTATAACAACCTAGAACAGCCAACCATAACAACCTAGAACAGCTATCTATAACAACCTAGAACAGCTATCTATAACAACCTAGAACAGCTATCTATAACAACCTAGAACAGCCAACCATAACAACCTAGAACAGCTATCTATAACAACCTAGAACAGCCAACCATAACAACCTAGAACAGCTATCTATAACAACCTAGAACAGCCAACCATAACAACCTAGAACAGCTATCTATAACAACCTAGAACAGCTATCTATAACAACCTAGAACAGCCAACCATAACAACCTAGAACAGCTATCTATAACAACCTAGAACAGCCAACCATAACAACCTAGAACAGCTATCTATAACAACCTAGAACAGCCAACCATAACAACCTAGAACAGCTATCTATAACAACCTAGAACAGCTATCTATAACAACCTAGAATAGCTATCTATAACAACCTAGAACAGCCAACCATAACAACCTAGAACAGCTATCTATAACAACCTAGAACAGCTATCTATAACAACCTAGAACAGCTATCTATAACAACCTAGAACAGCCATCCATAACAACCTAGAACAGCTATCTATAACAACCTAGAACAGCCAACCATAACAACCTAGAACCGCTATCTATAACAACCTAGAACAGCCAACCATAACAACCTAGAACAGCTATCTATAACAACCTAGAACAGCCAACCATAACAACCTAGAACAGCTATCTATAACAACCTAGAACAGCCAACCATAACAACCTAGAACAGCTATCTATAACAACCTAGAACAGCCAACCATAACAACCTAGAACAGCCATCTATAACAACCTAGAACAGCTATCTATAACAACCTAGAACAGCCATCCATAACAACCTAGAACAGCCATCCATAACAACCTAGAACAGCCAACCATAACAACCTAGAACAGCTATCTATATCAACCTAGAACAGCTATCCATATCAACCTAGAACAGCCAACCATAACAACCTAGAACAGCTATCTATAACAACCTAGAACAGCCATCCATAACAACCTAGAACAGATATCTATAACAACCTAGAACAGCCATCCATAACAACCTTGAACAGCCATCCATAACAACCTAGAACAGCTATCCATATCAACCTAGAACAGCTATCCATATCAACCTAGAACAGCCAACCATAACAACCTAGAACAGCCATCCATAACAACCTAGAACAGCCATCCATATCAACCTAAAACAGCCATCCATAACAACCTAGAATAACCAACCATAACGATCGAGAACAAAAATCCATAACAATCTAGAACAACCATCCATAGCAACCTAGAACAGCTATCTATAACAACCTAGAACAACCATCCATAACAACCTAGAACAGATATCCAAACAACCTAGAACAGCTATCCATAACAATCTAGAACAACCATCCATAGCAACCTAGAACAGCTATCTATAACAACCTAGAACAACCATCCATAACAACCTAGAACAGATATCCATAACAACCTAGAACAACCATCCATAGCAACCTAGAACAGCTATCTATAACAACCTAGAACAACCATCCATAACAACCTAGAACAGCCATCCATAACAACCTAGAACAGCTATCCATAACAACCTAGAACAGCCATCCATAACAACCTAGAATAACCAACCATAACGATCGAGAACAAAATCCATAACAATCTAGAACAACCATCCATAGCAACCTAGAACTGCCATCCATAACAACCTAGAACTGCCATCCATAACAACCTAGAACTGCCATCCATAACAACCTAGAACCGCATTCATCCCGGTAGTTTCCACCTGGCATTCATGTCTACAACCATCCCATCTTTTAGTATGAATGTTGTATGTCTGTTGTAAAGTAAAAGAAATTGAATTTGTCAGAAATGTAATACTTTAGACAAACTATTACATATTAAGTTTAAAATGCAATTGGCATTTTGTCGTATAACACTTTACCAATAATAATTTTTCTCAATATAAATGGCAATAATTTTTTTATTTCCAGCTCTTTTATTCATTTATTTAAAACATATTTGTTCGAAACCAGTCACAATACGGATTTAACAATAGCGTATTTTTCTTGGGGTGAATACTAAATACGTTAAGCATGAATTTGTTTACAATAGCTTGGGCCAACATGATTAGACCCGCTCAAATCTTCCGCATTAAATCCTTAACTAATTGTGAAGTCTTCTATTACACCAAGTCTCGATTGTTATTTCAATTTAAATCATTTTAAAACTAAGCATTTAATATTCAGTTTATTAATCGCATAATGTTAGGAAATGCAATAATGTTAACAAAGAGGTTAGGGTCATTGACCAGCTGTTACAAACGAACATCAGCGATTGTCAGCTTTAGTTGACTCAGCAAGATTCCTGCAAAATATCTTGTTGTAGACGCAACAATTAGGTTTGTAAATTTTAAATTTCAAACAAAGCTATGGAGAGCTTGTTTTAACAAACAATGCCTGTTTTATTAATGCCAGCATTTGTTACGAATCGTTGACTTATAGTAGAATATCATTAGCTCAATGAATTTATTATAGCATTATACCCCACCACAGCCTACCAAACTCCTGACTAACATTCCTTGATTTGTTTTGTAACGTAATGTTTGTAGACGTAACTAGGATTAAAGCAGAGGTATACAATGGCCTGACAGAAGAAATAATGAAAATCGTGGTATCACGTCGTACTTGAAATAAATTTTCCAATTGTAGGGGTAAAGAGGTGTTTAATCGTTACCATTGTAAGAAGAAAGATAAAGAAGGTAGATGAAGTTTGGTAGCACGAAAAAAAGACATAAAGTGGTCCCTACCATAACCCATGTAAGAAAAACGATATAGAAGGTAGATGGAGATAGGTAGCTCGAGAAAAGGACACAAAGAGATGTGTACCCACTACCACTGTAAGAAGACAGATACAGAAGTGTAGATGGAGTTAGGTAGGCTGAAGGAAAGGGCGTAAAGAGATGTCTACCTACTACCCTGGTAAGAAGTTAGGTAGTACAAAAAAAGGACATATAGAGATGTCTGCTCAGGACTACTGTAAGAAGAAAGAAAAGTAAGGTAGACGAAGAAGATAGGTAGCACAAAAAAATGACACTAAGAGGTGTCTACCCACTACCCCTGTAGGAAGAGAGATAATGAAGGCAGACGAGATAGTTAGCACGAAAATAAATATATGACTACCAACTACCCCTAGGAAGAAGGATAAAGTAGGGTAGATTTAGTTAGGTAGCACGAAAAAAGGGTATGTCTACCCACCCCCCCTATAAGAAATATGGTATAGAATTGTACATGTATCTAGGTAGGATTAAGGAAAGGAGATAATGAATCGTGAGGTAAAGAATTGAGAAAGATTATGGTATTACGTGGGCAGGGTAGCTTACCTAAAGTAGACCTCCTCTCACCGAGATGTCTACGCGCTACCCGAGCCATTTATTCTAGCTTTTATTCAGTTCTGGGAGTAAACGACTATCAGTCAATTTAACTATTGTTTATTGAAAACGTAAAATGCATCGTAAATAATATGTGAGATTTAACCTACCTGGGGTTTGTTTTAGGCTACCACTGCATGGACTTTATTTAGTAGGCCTAGCGAACACACTCTTTATTTACTTGGGCGAATTATTTGTATTTGATGTAATGTCTATTCTACCCCCTTGCGAGGATTTGTTACGGAGGTAGATTTGCAACATTAATAGCATTTGGAAGTAGCACCAAGCCCATATATTTAATAAACAAATTAAAAGCTTGAAAAACAAGGAGCGGAAATACTTTACAATAATGATGTTCAAGCAATCCTGGAACCCTAATGATGCAACAGACTATCTCGTCGTCGCTATTTTACTCTCTTCGCTCTGACTTTTACACTTGTTTTACACTTGAATATAAATTTAGATTTGATTTTCATCACGAAGGAAATGTCCAGACATAAACAGTTTTATTGCAAAAAGCGGCCGCGCTATATTAATCTGCAATCCACTCTGAAAGTTGTTCTGATTAAGGATGTTCAATGTTTGCATAAGGGAAACTTACTTTAATCGTTTAGGCGGTGATTTTCTAAGTAGGCCTATATATAACGCTGGGTGTTTTTATGTTCTGATCTGAAGCGAATAAATTACCTGATTGATATGTCCAAAGGAAGTGTTTAGGACATTGTTGCTAAAATACTTGAAAGAGAGAAGTAAAAGGGAGTAGAGCCGGCAAAAAATATGTTATGGGCTTAAACCCTTAAAATCATTTCCCCCAAGAGCCCCTAAGCACAGAGTGTATGTGGAATATTGAAACCTCTAGTGAATCAATACTTTGGCTACGAACAAGGGGAGGTGGCCAAGGGACTGAAGGAATCTTCAGAGTGTTAGGCAACTGTGATTTTAGTTTTGAAAATAAGTAATGTAGACAAAAAAAGGTTACAGTCTATTCCTATTTCGGTCAAAAAATAAATTATTTTAGTTACTTTTTATTAAACTATTACAATTAATATAAATAAAGCCAAATAATCTATGAGTTAAAACAGCTGTTCTACCTCATAACCTATAGCAAAAAATCAGCTGTTTTATAAAATCATATGTTATCACTTAAGCTAAATGGGACAAAATAACTATATTGCATAAATTGCCCATATGGTGAAAACTTTTTCCATACAAAACTACAATTATTTCAATAAATTAAATTAGGGAATTATTATTTTAAAAAAATGTAATAACATCAAAAGTCGTCTACTAAAAGTTTAGAAAATGTGTTTGAACTTGAGTGGATGAAAATAAGTACTTTATTCACGATTGAAAACTTGAATTATATATATATATATATATATATATATATATATATATATATATGTGTGTGTGTGTGTGTGTGTGTGTGTGTGTGTGTGTGTGTGTATGTGTGTGTGTGTGTAGAGTGTGAACTAGTAGTAGGAATTAAATGAATAAAAAACCAAAATTATTTTTTGCATTGCATTTCCCCTTTTACAACGCAACCCCAAATCTGATTAAAACCTATTACGCCTAATCATACATCGGATCAGACTCCCGAGTCAAGTTGGCGGTAAAAAAGGGAAAAGAAAAAAATCCCTCAGTGTACAACTAACCGGTATATCCCGCCTTGCTAAAAGCGTTGAGAGTATTAGGCTGCGTGGATTAATCCCCCTTGGAGACTGCACAGCTGGGCGGAGGGTGAAGTGCAATTGCATTGGTCCTTGCACCCTGCACCCTTACAGTGTCCGGAGAAATTAATCACCTTGTGGGGTAGATTTCGAAACCTGAGTTTTGCGGTCATTTTGCAACAAGAATGGGTTATACTGTACTATAAACACGAACCAAAACAAAAGACATTACGAAATACATCTAAACATACCTTAGGTAAAATATGCTGTATAAATATTTCGAAATTCTAAAAATTAAATAACCTTAAAAAATGGTACTGGAAAAAATCAAGTAAGAAACCCAGTAAAATGGAAAATAAGAGAAGTTTACAATAAATATTCAGACCGTTTACCTAAGATATTCAGACCGTTTACCTAAGATATTCAGACCGTTTACCAGAAATATTTAGGCGGTTTACTAAAAATATGCAGACCGTTCACAACAAATATTCAGACCATTCACTAGACATATGCAGACCGTTACCAGAAATATTCAGACCGTTTACCTAAGAGATTCAAACCGTTTACCAGAAATATTTAGGCGGTTTACCAGAAATATTTAGGCGGTTTACTATAAATATGCAGACCGTTCACAACAAATATTCAGACCATTTACTAGACATATGCAGACCGTTATCAGAAATTGTCAGACCGTTTACCTAAGATATTCAGACCGTTACCAAAAATATTTAGGCGGTTTACTAAAAATAAACAGACCGTTCACAACAAATATTCAGACCATTCACTAGACACATGCAGACCGTTACCAGAAATATTCAGACCGTTTACCTAAGATATGCAGACCGTTACCAGAAATATTAAGTGGTTTACTACAAATATGCAGACCGTTCACAACAAATATTCAGACCATTCACTAGACATATGCAGACCGTTACCAGAAATATTCAGACAGTTTACCTAAGATATTCAATCCGTTTACCGGAAATATTTAGGCGGTTTACTAAAAATATGCAGACCGTTCACAACAAATATTCAGACCATTCACTAGACATATGCAGATCGTTACCAGAAATATTCAGACAGTTTACCTAAGATATTCAAACCGTTTACCGGAAATATTTAGGCGGTTTACTAAAAATATGCAGACCGTTCACAACAAATATTCAGACCATTCACTAGACATATGCAGACCGTTACCAGAAATTATCAGACCGTTTACCTAAGATATTCAGACCGTTACCAAAAAAATTTAGGCGGTTTACTAAAAATAAACAGACCGTTCACAACAAATATTCAGACCATTCACTAGACATTTGCAGACCGTTACCAGAAAAATTCAGACCGTTTACCTAAGATATTCAGACCGTTACCAGAAATATTTAGGCGGTTTACTAAAAATATGCAGACCGTTCACAACAAATATTCAGACCATTCACTAGACATATGCAGACCGTTCACAACAAATATTCAGACAGTTTACCTAAGATATTCAAACCGTTTACCGGAAATATTTAGGCGGTTTACTAAAAATATGCAGACCGTTCACAACAAATATTCAGACCATTCACTAGACATATGCAGACCGTTCACAACAAATATTCAGACAGTTTACCTAAGATATTCAAACCGTTTACCGGAAATATTTAGGCGGTTTACTAAAAATATGCAGACCGTTCACAACAAATATTCAGACCATTCACTAGACATATGCAGACCGTTCACAACAAATATTCATACAGTTTAACTAAGATATTCAAACCGTTTACCGGAACTATTTAGGCGGTTTACTAAAATATGCAGACCGTTCACTACAAATATTCAACCATTCACTAGACATAAGCAGACCGTTACCAGAAATATTAAGACAGTTTACCTAAGATATTCAAACCGTTTACCGGAAATATTTAGGCGGTTTAATAAAAATATGCAGACCGTTCACTACAAATATTCAGACCATTCACTAGACATATGCAGACCGTTACCAGAAATATTCAGACCGCTTACCAGAAATATTTAGGCGGTTTACTAAAAATATGCAGACTGTTCAATACAAATATTCAGACCATTCACTAGACATATGCAGACCGTTACCAGAAATATTCAGAACGCTTACCAGAAATATTTAGGAGGTTTAATAAAAATATGCAGACCGTTCACTACAAATATTCAGACCATTCACTAGACATATGCAGACCATTACCAGAAATATTCAGACCGTTTACCTAAGATATTTAGACCGTTTACCGGAAATATTTAGGCGGTTTACTAAAAATATGCAGACCGTTCACAACAAATATTCAGACCATTCACTAGACATATGCAGACCGTTCACAACAAATATTCAGACAGTTTACCTAAGATATTCAAACCGTTTACCGGAACTATTTAGGCGGTTTACTAAAATATGCAGTCCGTTCACTAAAAATATTCAACCATTCACTAGACATATGCAGACCGTTACCAGAAATATTCAGATAGTTTACCTAAGTTATTCAGACCGTTACCAGAAATATTTAGGCGGTTTACTAAAAATATGCAGACCGTTCACAACAAATATTCAGACCATTCACTAGACATATGCAGACCGTTCACAACAAATATTCAGACAGTTTACCTAAGATATTCAAACCGTTTACCGGAAATATTTAGGCGGTTTACTAAAAATATGCAGACCGTTCACAACAAATATTCAGACCATTCACTAGACATATGCAGACCGTTCACAACAAATATTCAGACAGTTTACCTAAGATATTCAAACCGTTTACCGGAAATATTTAGGCGGTTTACTAAAAATATGCAGACCGTTCACAACAAATATTCAGACCATTCACTAGACATATGCAGACCGTTCACAACAAATATTCATACAGTTTAACTAAGATATTCAAACCGTTTACCGGAACTATTTAGGCGGTTTACTAAAATATGCAGACCGTTCACTACAAATATTCAACCATTCACTAGACATAAGCAGACCGTTACCAGAAATATTAAGACAGTTTACCTAAGATATTCAAACCGTTTACCGGAAATATTTAGGCGGTTTAATAAAAATATGCAGACCGTTCACTACAAATATTCAGACCATTCACTAGACATATGCAGACCGTTACCAGAAATATTCAGACCGCTTACCAGAAATATTTAGGCGGTTTACTAAAAATATGCAGACTGTTCAATACAAATATTCAGACCATTCACTAGACATATGCAGACCGTTACCAGAAATATTCAGAACGCTTACCAGAAATATTTAGGAGGTTTAATAAAAATATGCAGACCGTTCACTACAAATATTCAGACCATTCACTAGACATATGCAGACCATTACCAGAAATATTCAGACCGTTTACCTAAGATATTTAGACCGTTTACCGGAAATATTTAGGCGGTTTACCAGAAATATTTAGGCGGTTTACCAGAAATATTTAGGCGGTTTACTAAAAATAGGCAGACCGTTCCCTACAAATATTCAGACCATTCACTACACATATGCAGACTGTTTACCAGAATCATGATTACCTTTTACAAGATATATGTAGACCTTTTACAAGAAAATGCAGATCTTTCAGTAGAAATAATCAGACCCCTCACCTAACATATTCAGACCGTTTACCTAAGATATTTATATCATTTACCGGAAATATTTAGGCGGTTTACCAGAAATATTTAGGCGGTTTACTAAAAATATGTAGACCGTTCACAACAAATATTCAGACCATTCACTAGACATATGCAGACCGTTACCAGAAATATTCAGACCCCTCACCTAAGATATTCAGATCGTTTACCGGAAATATTTAGGCGGTTTACCAGAAATATTTAGGCGGTTTACCAGAAATATTTAGGCGGTTAACCAGAAATATTTAGACCGTTTACCGGAAATATTTAGGCGGTTTACTAAAAATATGCAGACCGTTCACAACAAATATTCAGACCATTCACTAGACATATGCAGACCGTTACCAGAAATATTCAGACCGTTTACCTAAGATATTTAGACCGATTAATGGAAATATTTAGGCGGTTTACTAAAATATGCAGTCCGTTCACTAAAAATATTCAACCATTCACTAGACATATGCAGACCGTTACCAGAAATATTCAGACAGTTTACCTAAGTTATTCAGACCGTTACCAGAAATATTTAGGCGGTTTACTAAAAATATGCAGACCGTTCACAACAAATATTCAGACCATTCACTAGACATATGCAGACCGTTCACAACAAATATTCAGACAGTTTACCTAAGATATTCAAACCGTTTACCGGAAATATTTAGGCGGTTTACTAAAAATATGCAGACCGTTCACAACAAATATTCAGACCATTCACTAGACATATGCAGACCGTTCACAACAAATATTCAGACAGTTTACCTAAGATATTCAAACCGTTTACCGGAAATATTTAGGCGGTTTACTAAAAATATGCAGACCGTTCACAACAAATATTCAGACCATTCACTAGACATATGCAGACCGTTCACAACAAATATTCAGACAGTTTACCTAAGATATTCAAACCGTTTACCGGAACTATTTAGGCGGTTTACTAAAATATGCAGACCGTTCACTACAAATATTCAACCATTCACTAGACATAAGCAGACCGTTACCAGAAATATTCAGACAGTTTACCTAAGATATTCAAACCGTTTACCGGAAATATTTAGGCCGTTTACTAAAAATATGCAGACCGTTCACTACAAATATTCAGACCATTCACTAGACATATGCAGACCGTTACCAGAAATATTCAGACCGCTTACCAGAAATATTTAGGCGGTTTACTAAAAATATGCAGACTGTTCAATACAAATATTCAGACCATTCACTAGACATATGCAGACCGTTACCAGAAATATTCAGACCGCTTACCAGAAATATTTAGGAGGTTTAATAAAAATATGCAGACCGTTCACTACAAATATTCAGACCATTCACTAGACATATGCAGACCATTACCAGAAATATTCAGACCGTTTACCTAAGATATTTAGACCGTTTACCGGAAATATTTAGGCGGTTTACCAGAAATATTTAGGCGGTTTACCAGAAATATTTAGGCGGTTTACTAAAAATAGGCAGACCGTTCCCTACAAATATTCAGACCATTCACTACACATATGCAGACGGTTTACCAGAATCATGATGACCTTTTACAAGATATATGTAGACCTTTTACAAGAAAATGCAGATCTTTCAGTAGAAATAATCAGACCCCTCACCTAACATATTCAGACCGTTTACCTAAGATATTTATATCATTTACCGGAAATATTTAGGCGGTTTACCAGAAATATTTAGGCGGTTTACTAAAAATATGTAGACCGTTCACAACAAATATTCAGACCATTCACTAGACATATGCAGACCGTTACCAGAAATATTCAGACCCCTCACCTAAGATATTCAGACCGTTTACCGGAAATATTTAGGCGGTTTACCAGAAATATTTAGGCGGTTTACCAGAAATATTTAGGCGGTTAACCAGAAATATTTAGACCGTTTACCGGAAATATTTAGGCGGTTTACTAAAAATATGCAGACCGTTCACAACAAATATTCAGACCATTCACTAGACATATGCAGACCGTTACCAGAAATATTCAGACCGTTTACCTAAGATATTTAGACCGATTAATGGAAATATTTAGGCGGTTTACTAAATATATGCAGCCCGTTCACAACAAATATTCAGACGATTCACTAGACATATGCAGACCGTTACCAGAAATATTCAGACAGTTTACCTAAGATATTCAAACCGTTTACCAGAAATATTAAGGCGGTTTACCAGAAACACTTAGGCGGTTTACTGAAAATACGCAGACCGTTCCCTACAAATATTCAGACCATTTAATAGACATATGCAGACCGTTACCAGAAATATTCAGACAGTTTACCTAAGATATTCAAACCGTTTACCGGAAATATTTAGGCGGTTTACTAAAAATATGCAGACCGTTCACAACAAATATTCAGACGATTCACTAGACATATGCAGACCGTTACCAGAAATATTCAGACAGTTTACCTAAGATATTCAAACCGTTTACCGGAAATATTTAGGCGGTTTACTAAAAATATGCAGACCGTTCACAACAAATATTCAGACCATTCACTAGACATATGCAGACCGATACCAGAAATATTCAGACCGTTCACCTAAGATATTTAGATCGTTTACCGGAAATATTTAGGTGGTTTACCAGAAATATTTAGGCGGTTTACCAGAAATATTTAGGCGGTTTACCAGAAATATTTAGACCGTTTACCTAAGATATTTAGACCGATTAATGGAAATATTTAGGCGGTTTACCAGAAATATTTAGGCGGTTTACCAGAAATATTTAGGCGGTTTATCAGAAATATTTAGACCGTTTACCGTAATATATTTAGGCGGTTTACCAGAAATATTTAATCGGTTTACCAGAATTATTTAGGCGGTTTACTAAAAATATGCAGACCGTTCCCTACAAATATTCAGACCATTCACTAGACATATGCAGACCGTTTACCAGAATCATGCTGACCTTTTACAAGATATATGTAGACCTTTTACAAGAAAATGCAGATCTTTCAGTAGAAATATTCAGACCCCTTAACTAAGATATTCAGACCGTTTACCTAAGATATTCAAACCGTTTACCAGAAATATTTAGTCGGTTTACTAAAAATATGCAGACCGTTCACAACAAATATTCAGACCATTCACTAGACATATGCAGACCGATACCAGAAATATTCAGACCGTTTACCTAAGATATTTAGATCGTTTACCGGAAATATTTAGTTGGTTTACCAGAAATATTTAGGCGGTTTACCAGAAATATTTAGGCGGTTTACCAGAAATATTTAGACCGTTTACCGGAAATATTTAGGTGGTTTACTAAAAATATGCAGACCGTTCACAACAAACATTCAGACCATTCACTAGACATATGCAGGCCGTTACCAGAAATATTTAGGCGGTTTACCAGAAATATTTAGGCGGTTTACCAGAAATATTCAGACAGTTTACCTAAGATGTTGAGACCGTTTACCGGAAATATTTAGGCGGTTTACTAAAAATATGCAGACCGTTCACAACAAATATTCAGACCATTCACTAGACATATGCAGACCGATACCAGAAATATTCATACCGTTTACCTAAGATATTTAGATCGTTTACCGGAAATATTTAGGTGGTTTACCAGAAATAAATAGGCGGTTTACCAGAAATATTTAGGCGGTTTACCAGAAATATTTAAACCGTTTACCGGAAATATTTAGTCGGTTTACTAAAAATATGCAGACCGTTCACAACAAATATTCAGACCATTCACTAGACATATGCAGGTCGTTACCAGAAATATTTAGGCGGTTTACCAGAAATATTCAGACAGTTCACCTAAGATATTGAGACCGTTTACCGGAAATATTTAGGCGGTTTACTAAAAATATGCAGACCGTTCACAACAAATATTTAGACCATTCACTAGACATATGCAGACCGTTACCAGAAATATTCAGACCGCTTACCAGAAATATTTAGGCGGTTTACTAAAAATATGCAGACCGTTCACTACAAATATTCAAACCATTCACTAGACATATGCAGACCATTACCAAAAATATTCAGACCGTTTACCTAAGATATTTAGACCGTTTACCGGAAATATTTAGGCGGTTTACCAGAAATATTTAGGCGGTTTACCAGAAATATTTAGACCGTTTACCGGAAATATTTAGGTGGTTTACCAGAAATATTTATTCGGTTTACTAAAAATATGCAGACCGTTCCCTACAAATATTCAGACCATTCACTAGACATATGCAGACCGTTACCAGAATTATTCAGACCGTTTATCTAAGATATTTAGACCGTTTACTGGAAATATTTAGGCGGTTTACTAAAAATATGCAGACCGTTCCCTACAAATATTCAGACCATTCACTAGACATATGCAGACCGTTACCAGAATTATTCAGACCGTTTACCTAAGATATTTAGACCGTTTACCAGAAATATTTAGGCGGTTTACCAGAAATATTTAGGCGGTTTACCAGAAATATTTAGGCGGTTTACCAAAAATATTTAGACCGTTTACCGGAAATATTTAGGCGGTTTACTAAAAATATGTAGACCGTTCCCTACAAATATTCAGACCATTCACTAGACATATGCAGACCCTTACCAGAATCATGCTGACCTTTTACAAGATATATGTAGACCTTTTACAAGAAAATGCATACCATTCAGTAGAAATATTCAGATCGTTTACCACGTGATCGTTGCAACGCCGAACCGGTTCGCATTTACTACATTAGGGAAATACTTTGCAGGCCCGGGTTTTCATTCCGTCGCATTGACTTTTTTACAATGATATCTGATCGGAGATTAGGAGATTACTGTGTAATCTGATTATGGGGATATAAGGGTAATGTGCTGCTGGTTTGGCAACCCCCGAGGGCTGATCCTGTCATTAGGGCAGTTACTATAGTCGTTTGAATTCATAAAATGTATATAATAATGGAAACAACTTAATTCTGTATCCATAGCATTATTTTGAGTAAAATGCAGACATCTTCAATGTCGTTCGTGTTTGCTATACTAAAAGGCGTATAAACTAATAAGACAGCTCAGTATCAACACTGGTTTTCCGTAACAACACATGCCTATAACTGCCTTCGTACTGATAAAACTCGCGTAATGGAATCTACATTTGATCTACAAAGCCATTACAAAATCTCCAAATATAAAGTTTTTTTTGTTCTGAAACTAATCCTCTGGCGTGCCTTGGTTGGACAGGAAATACACACACACACACACACACACACACACACACACAGACACACACACACACACACACATACACACACACACACACACACACACACACACACACACAAATATATAGTTTATGTTATATGTTTATATATAGAACATAAATATTAGTTCCCAATCCCCCCTAATAACACTTCCTTTAGGGGGGGGGTAGCTTCAGTGTACTCCTCTAAACCTAATAGATATGCCTCTGACTATATTCACTAGCCATAACATGTGTCCATACCTCAAATTAAAGGATTGTTTACCCTTAAGATAAAATTTTAATTGACAATCCTCCCTTATACCACTTATTTCAGGGGGGGGGGAGTAGCTTCAGTATACTTCTATAATCCTGATAGATATGATCATGACTATATTTACTAGACATAACATGTCTCCATACCTCAAATTAAAGGATTGTTTATCCTTAAGTTACAATTTTAGTTCACAATCCTCCGTTATACCAGTTCACTCTAGGAGGGTACATTCAGTTTAGTTCTATAATCCTGATAGATATGACCCTGACTATACTTACTAGCCATAACATGTCTCCATACCTCAAATAAAGGATTGTTTACCCTTAAGATACAATTTTAATTGACAATCCTCCCTTATACCACTTATATCAGGGGGGGGGAGTAGCTTCAGTATACTTCTATAATCCTGATAGATATGATCATGACTATATTTACTAGACATAACATGTCTCCATACCTCAAATTAAAGGATTGTTTACCCTTAAGATACAATTTTAATTGACAATCCTCCCTTATACCACTTATTTCAGGGGGGGGGGAGTAGCTTCAGTATACTTCTATAATCCTGATAGATATGATCATGACTATATTTACTAGACATAACATGTCTCCATACCTCAAATTAAAGGATTGTTTATCCTTAAGTTACAATTTTAGTTCACAATCCTCCGTTATACCAGTTAACTCTAGGAGGGTACATTCAGTTTAGTTCTATAATCCTGATAGATATGACCCTGACTATACTTACTAGCCATAACATGTCTCCATACCTCAAATAAAGGATTGTTTACCCTTAAGATACAATTTTAATTGACAATCCTCCCTTATACCACTTATTTCAGGGGGGGGGAGTAGCTTCAGTATACTTCTATAATCCTGATAGATATGATCATGACTATATTTACTAGACATAACATGTCTCCATACCTCAAATTAAAGGATTGTTTATCCTTAAGTTACAATTTTAGTTCACAATCCTCCGTTATACCAGTTCACTCTAGGAGGGTACATTCAGTTTAGTTCTATAATCCTGATAGATATGACCCTGACTATATTCACTAGCCATAACATGTGTCCATACCTCAAATTAAAGGATTGTTTACCCTTAAAATACAATTTTAATTCACAATTCTCCATTATACCAGTTCACTCTAGGAGGGTACATTCAGTTTACTTCTATAATCCTGATAGATATGACTCTGACTATACTTACTAGCCATAACATGTCTCCATACCTCAAATAAAGGATTGTTTACCCTTAAGATACAATTTTAATTGACAATCCTCCTTTATACCACTTATTTCAGGGGGGGGGGAGAGCTTCAGTAACTTCTATAATCCTGATAGATATGACCCTGACTATACTTACTACCCATAACATGTGTCCATACCTCAAATTAAAGTATTGGTTATTCTTAAGTTACAATTTTAGTTCACAATCCTCCTTTATACCACTTCAGGGGGTAGTTTTAGTGTACTTGTCTAAACTTGATATAAATGACCAAGACTATACTCACTAGCTATAAAATGTCTCGATACCCCAAAGCAAAGATTTGTCTACCCTTTAGTTACCAGTTTAGTTCACAATCCTCCCTTATACCAGTTCATTCAAGGGGGTTAAATTCAGTTTACTTCTATAATCCTGATAGAAATGACCAGGACTATATCCACTTGCCATAACATGTCTCCATACCTCAAAGCAAAGGATTATGTACCCTTACGTTACAACCTTAGTTCACAACCCTTCCTAATACCACTTCCTTCAAGGGGGTAACTTTAGTGTACTTCTCTAAACCTGATAGAAAGGACCAGGACTATATTCACTAGGCATACAAAGTCTCCATACATCAAAGCAAAGGATTATGTACCCTTACGTTACAACTTTAGTTCACAACCCTTCCTAATACCACTTCCTTCAAGGGGGTAACTTTAGTGTACTTCTCTAAACCTGATAGAAATGACCAGGACTATATCCACTTGCCATAACATGTCTCCATACCTCAAAGCAAAGGATTATGTACCCTTACGTTACAACTTTAGTTCACAACCCTTCCTTATACCACTTCCTTCAAGGGGGTAACTTTAGTGTACTTCTCTAAACCTGATAGAAATGACCAGGACTATATCCACTTGCCATAACATGTCTCCATACCTCAAAGCAAAGGATTATGTACCCTTACGTTACAACCTTAGTTCACAACCCTTCCTAATACCACTTCCTTCAAGGGGGTAACTTTAGTGTACTTCTCTAAACCTGATAGAAAGGACCAGGACTATATTCACTAGGCATACAAAGTCTCCATACATCAAAGCAAAGGATTATGTACCCTTACGTTACAACTTTAGTTCACAACCCATGCTTATACCACTTCCTTCAAGGGGGTAACTTTAGTGTACTTCTCTAAACCTGATAGAAAGGACCAGGACTATATTCACTAGGCATACAAAGTCTCCATACATCAAAGCAAAGGATTATATACCCTTACCTTACAACTTTAGTTCACAACCCTTCCTAATACCACTTCCTTCAAGGGGGTAACTTTAGTGTACTTCTCTAAACCTGATAGAAAGGACCAGGACTATATTCACTAGGCATACAAAGTCTCCATACATCAAAGCAAAGGATTATATACCCTTACGTTACAACCTTAGTTCACAACCCTTCCTAATACCACTTCCTTCAAGGGGGTAACTTTAGTGTACTTCTCTAAACCTGATAGAAATGACCAGGACTATATCCACTTGCCATAACATGTCTCCATACCTCAAAGCAAAGGATTATGTACCCTTACGTTACAACTTTAGTTCACAACCCTTCCTTATACCACTTCCTTCAAGGGGGTAACTTTAGTGTACTTCTCTAAACCTGATAGAAATGACCAGGACTATATTCACTAGCATACAAAGTCTCCATACATCAAAGCAAAGAATTATGTACCCTTACGTTACAACTTTAGTTCACAACCTTTCCTTATACCACTTCCTTCAAGGGGGTAACTTTAGTGTACTTCTCTAAACCTGATAGAAAGGACCAGGACTATATTCACTAGGCATACAAAGTCTCCATACATCAAAGCAAAGGATTATGTACCCTTACGTTACAATTTTAGTTCACAACCCTTCCTTATACCACTTCCTTCAAGGGGGTAACTTTAGTGTACTTCTCTAAACCTGATAGAAATGACCAGGACTATATTCACTAGGCATACAAAGTCTCCATACATCAAAGCAAAGGATTATGTACCCTTACGTTACAACTTTAGTTCACAACCCTTCCTTATACCACTTTCTTCAAGGGGGTAACTTTAGTGTACTTCTCTAAACCTGATAGAAATGACCAGGACTATATTCACTAGCATACAAAGTCTCCATACATCAAAGCAAAGGATTATGTACCCTTACGTTACAACTTTAGTTCACAACCCTTCCTTATACTACTTCCTTCAAGGGGGTAACTTTAGTGTACTTCTCTAAACCTGATAGAAATGACCAGGACTATATTCACTAGCATACAAAGTCTCCATACATCAAAGCAAAGGATTATATACCCTTACGTTACAACTTTAGTTCACAACCCTTCCTTATACCACTTCCTTCAAGGTTGTAACTTTAGTGTACTTCTGTAAACCTGATAGAAATGACCAGGACTATATTCACTAGGCATACAAAGTCTCCATACATCAAAGCAAAGGATTATGTACCCTTACGTTACAACTTTAGTTCACAACCCTTCCTTATACCACTTTCTTCAAGGGGGTAACTTTAGTGTACTTCTCTAAACCTGATAGAAATGACCAGGACTATATTCACTAGGCATACAAAGTCTCCATACATCAAAGCAAAGGATTATGTACCCTTACGTTACAACTTTAGTTCACAACCCTTCCTTATACCACTTCCTTCAAGGGGGTAACTTTAGTGTACTTCTCTAAACCTGATAGAAATGACCAGGACTATATTCACTAGGCATACAAAGTCTCCATACATCAAAGCAAAGGATTATGTACCCTTACGTTACAACTTTAGTTCACAACCCTTCCTTATACCACTTTCTTCAAGGGGGTAACTTTAGTGTACTTCTCTAAACCTGATAGAAATGACCAGGACTATATTCACTAGCATACAAAGTCTCCATACATCAAAGCAAAGGATTATGTACCCTTACGTTACAACTTTAGTTCACAACCCTTCCTTATACTACTTCCTTCAAGGGGGTAACTTTAGTGTACTTCTCTAAACCTGATAGAAATGACCAGGACTATATTCACTAGCATACAAAGTCTCCATACATCAAAGCAAAGGATTATATACCCTTACGTTACAACTTTAGTTCACAACCCTTCCTTATACCACTTCCTTCAAGGTTGTAACTTTAGTGTACTTCTGTAAACCTGATAGAAATGACCAGGACTATATTCACTAGGCATACAAAGTCTCCATACATCAAAGCAAAGGATTATGTACCCTTACGTTACAACTTTAGTTCACAACCCTTCCTTATACCACTTTCTTCAAGGGGGTAACTTTAGTGTACTTCTCTAAACCTGATAGAAATGACCAGGACTATATTCACTAGGCATACAAAGTCTCCATACATCAAAGCAAAGGATTATGTACCCTTACGTTACAACTTTAGTTCACAACCCTTCCTTATACCACTTTCTTCAAGGGGGTAACTTTAGTGTACTTCTCTAAACCTGATAGAAATGACCAGGACTATATTCACTAGGCATACAAAGTCTCCATACATCAAAGCAAAGGATTATGTACCCTTACGTTACAACTTTAGTTCACAACCTTTCCTTATACCACTTCCTTCAAGGTTGTAACTTTAGTGTACTTCTGTAAACCTGATAGAAATGACCAGGACTATATTCACTAGCATACAAAGTCTCCATACATCAAAGCAAAGGAAAATATACCCTTACGTTACAACTTTAGTTCACAACCCTTCCTTATACCACTTCCTTCAAGGGGGTAACTTTAGTGTACTTCTCTAAACCTGATAGAAATGACCAGGACTATATTCACTAGCATACAAAGTCTCCATACATCAAAGCAAAGGATTATATACCCTTACGTTACAACTTTAGTTCACAACCCTTCCTTATACCACTTCCTTCAAGGGGGTAACTTTAGTGTACTTCTCTAAACCTGATAGAAATGACCAGGACTATATTCACTAGCATACAAAGTCTCCATACATCAAAGCAAAGGATTATATACCCTTACGTTACAACCTTAGTTCACAACCCTTCCTTATACCACTTCCTTCAAGGTTGTAACTTTAGTGTACTTCTGTAAACCGGGTGGAGAGTTGCTTGAGTGCATTATTTAGCCATGGTGCTCACTCGTACTTTAATGGACAGGCTTTTATATTCTCATCCTTATCAAAACAGCTTACTTATCTTTTGAAGGTAGTATTAACCAAGTGTATTAATTGTTTTAAAATGGTCTACCAACGTTAGAGTGGTAACAATTGGGATATTTGTGAAATAAGAAATTAGTTTCGTCCATAGTAATTTAATAACAATAAGTTCAATCGTGTCTAACTTCTCTAATCCCTTTTCAATGATATTCCTCATCGCCAGCGTGAGTATGTTAAACCGCAACGGCTTTAGTATATTATCTGTGTAGTTTTCCTCACTGAACATGATGATGACTTTGTGGTTGAAACGCGTGGTGGGAATTTAATAACTGATAGTGGGTTGGGGATTGATATGATTTAATTCCTATCATTTAATCCCTTCTATTAGCTTACACTCTTCTTATATATATCTTGTATAAATTTTCAATCGTTAATAAAATACGTTTTTTTATCATCCTATCAAGTTCAAATACATTATTTAACCTGCAGTGGATGAAAATATACATTAATACATATTTTTCAAATATTTATTCATTCATTAAAATTATAAAAGTTTATGTTTCGCTCGGATTCAAACTCAATAACTATATATTTGATATCCAGCACTTCGGCAGCGAACCACTTATCCCATACCTAGAAATCTGTTACTTACAGATGTATATGGAATTATAAGAGAAAGGTTTCTTGCTATAATGAAGCATTACAAGAGATGGATAGAATGATAAATTATAGACCTCCACCAGCTTCATAAATAAGAAACGAAAAAAAGTGAATTAATAGTAACAGACAAAAATAATAGTCCAATGCCATACACTGTGTAGAGAGGTAAACGGGAAATTGCAAGGAAATTCGCGTTCTACTTTGCCACTTAATATTGTGATTCTGTTTTTATTTGTTTACGTAAGTAGAAATTGACTTACCTATTATTTTATTTTACTGTTTGTTCCATGCTAACTTAATTTGACCAATTTCACAATTTGGCATTTTCCAAACAATGACTGACTTACGTGTAGTTCTGAATGAAAATTTAAGTTATACTTTTATAAACAGCAGAATATGATTTTTTAAAAAAAATTAATAAACAAAAGCAGAATTTATTTGCTATAGTTATTTATAGTTTGCTAGTGATTTTCGAATTGAAATTTATAAAGAAACATATTTATTATGTATTGTAATGTGATATTTTTAACTATAAATTTACTATAAATCAAACATTTACTATAAAATTGGAATAATATTTTAGGAGTGACACATTCTTGAATATGGTAGTTAAGCATTATTTCAGGATATTTGATGCACGGGAACGAATTAAAGGTAAATTAGGAATGTTTGGCAAAGTGGGAACTTCTGACGCGCAATGGAAAGATGTAGGGGAGTTATGACTTCTTGGTCGGGAAAATCATGTAATTTTTTTTATCCTGAGACAGTACTTAATATTTCGATTCCCTAAAGACCTGACTGTACCGCGTATTAATCCTCATTCTCGCAAGATGCGGGTGTACTAGTACCACTCCCCGCCACTAGGGCCGGTACAGTCGCTGCCTTCCAGAGGAGCAAATTATCGGCGTCATACGCTTTGATATACAACCGCGGGTAATATTTATGTATCCGGCGCGATGGCCGATAATTTGGTCCTTCCCGCCAGGATAGACGGATTGCTTTAATACTGCGAGAAACGAGATTGCATGAAATGGATATAACGCTCCTATAATACAGCGAGGCTGAATTGTTACTGATTAATTGCTTCTAATTTATATCCTGAATGATTAACGTAGTAGCAAGTGGTAGAGGAAGCTTCGGACAAGATATTTGTTTATACTCAAAACAAATTGTTACTAAGAAGGAGACAGACACACACACACACACACACACACACACACACACACACACACACACACACACACACACACACACACACACACACACACACACACACACACACACACACACACACACACACACATACACACTCTCTCTCTCACACACACGCGCACACGCATACACCTCACACAAATCTCTCTCCCTCTCTCTTATATATATATATATATATATATATATATATATATATATATAGTAGAGTCTCGATAATTCTAGATAGATGAGACCGAGACCCCCTAGAATTACCGAAAACTCTGATTACATGGAAATACATTCCTGTGCTTTAGAAGAAATTGGAGTTTTAAAGAATCCTAATACTGTAATTAAAAATGAACTAAATTAGTTTACAGAACTTGATATAAACCTTTCTTGGAAGGCCGACTTATTTCCTATGCATACAGTATTGATATAAACATTTATTGGCAGCCTGACATATTGCCTTTGCATACCATATAGGAATAATCTTTTCTTGGAAGCCGGACTCATTTCCTATCCGTAACTTATTGATATAAACCTTTCTTGGAAGGCCGACCTATTTCCTATGCATATCATATGGCTATAAACATTTCTCGAAAGCCCGACTCATTTCCTTTGCATACCGTATTGATATAAACATTTATTTTCAGCCTGACATATTGCCTTTGCATACCATATGGGTATAATCATTTCTTGGAAGGCCGACTCATTTCCTATGCATAGCATATGGCTATAAACATTTCTCGAAAGCCCGACTCATTTCCTTTGCATACCGTATTGATATAAATATTTATTGGAAGCCTGACATATTGCCTTTGCATACCGTATGACTATAAACATTAATCGAAAGCTTGACTCATTTCCTTTACATACCGTATTGAAATAAACATTTCATGGAAGCCTGACTCATTTCCATTGAATACCATATGACTATAAACATTTCTTGGAAGCTAAAACTCATTTCCTTCGCCTAGCGTATGGGTACAAACATTTCTTGTAGCCCGACTCATCATTTCCTTTCAAATAAATAAAATAGGTTTAAATTTAACGAAAGCTCGAAATATCGAAACTCGAAATTTCGAGACTCTACTGTATATATATATATATATATATATATATATATATATATATATATATATATATATATATATACATACACACACAAACGTTTATATAAAACCGAAGATAAACAAATAAAATTTGGCTACTCATTGTATCAATAATGGACACAGATTTCCTGAAATAGAAAATATGAAATTAAACAAAGGGTTAAAATTTAATAGGCTTATATGTATATGAATCATTTGAAATTTATAAACCTAAAGTTGAAGACAAATTATTTATCAAACAAATTCAAAACACGAAACTATTTACCAGATCATTGATGTCATGGTAAAAATTACATAGACATACGAATAAACATATGATTGAGTTGTAGTACATGTGATTCAAATTATGTAAACAAAATTGTTATATGATTGGTTTTGCTCCAGATGTTAATACATTTATAAGTGAAAAGCTATGAAAAATATATAAATCTAAACAATTCTTGAAATATATTTATTGATATATATATATATATATATATATATATATATATATATGTGTGTGTGTGTGTGTGTGTGTGTGTGTGTGTGTGTGTGTGTGTGTGTGTGTGTGTGTGTGTGTGTGTGTGTGTGTGTGTGTGTGTGTGTGTGTATGTGTGTGTGTGTGAGTGTGTGTGAGTGTGCGCGCGCGCGCGCGCGTGTGTGTATGTTTAAAAATCGATTTATTATAGAATATCAAACACTTCCCACCATATAAAACGTTTTGAAAACCGATTCAAACCAATAACCAATTTTTATTATCTACTCCACATAAGACATTAATGTAAGAAGAAGTATATGTTCCTTAAATATTGATTGCATATTCTATTGTCCTACAGAAAAAAGCATAAAATTCGTAATACTTTCTATAACCTCATTTATGATTATAGCGTTACTTGTTTAAGAGATGCCATCCCCTATAACCTTCATCAGAACGCGCTAGATTCCTAACTAACAATACTATCCACTCTTTTTAGGAGATCCTTAGCATCGCTTCATTAATCCTATCCAATCCCGTAGCGTAAGCAACTACAGCGGCTTTAGAATATACATTCAGAGATTCAGTAGAAATAGTTAAACTAAACTGAACGTTCCATCCTCAACAATTAACACCTATTTAAACTAAACGGCGCGGCGTTACGATTTTACGGCCGTCAGATAGCAGTACAGTTTAAACGCTTATTAAATATTTGATAAATCTGCAAACTGTTTTAGAACGTTCTCCTGTTAATTACGAAAGCCGTGGAAAGAAGAAGAAGAAGGAGTATAATTGGAAAATATTGCCGTCGGTCGTTAGATTAATCAATCGTGCTGTAGTAACACCGTGTGGAATTTTGTCTGTCGTTATCCGAAACATGATCTGGAAGCCGTTAGAAGTCGTTAAATGTCGGAAATTTTCGGCAGTCGAACATGTCTTATTTAGTTGGTGTGATGAAATATTTGTCCACGGGGTGAATGCCGAGGAAGTGATAAAGTAACACGCTGCCTATCCCGCCTTGTTTGGCCTCGTTCCCACAAGAGGGATATACACGCCTTTACATATGTTTATAATATATAAAGTATTGTTAAACGCACACACACACACACACACACACAGTGCGCGTACACACTGACGCGTGCACACACGCACTCACACACACTCTCTCTCTCACACTCACACACACACACACACACACACACACACACACACACACACACACACACACACACACACACACACACACACACACACACACACACACACACACACACACACACACACACACATACACACACACACACACACACACACTCACACACACACACACACACACACACACACACACTCACTCACACACACACACACACACACACACACACACACACACACACACACACACACACACACACACACACACACACACACACACACACACACACACACACACACACACACACACACACACACACACACACACACACTTACACACACACACACACACACACACACACACACAGACACACACACACAAAAACAAACACACACACACACATTCACACATACACACACACACAAACACACATACAAACACACACACATGAGAAAATCGTAAATATCTTGATATTCGAAAATAACAATATTTATTAATTTTTTTACTTTTTTGAACTGAAATACAGACATATTTACACACGCACTTGAGCTATCACAATTTCAAGTGCCTGTGTGTGTGTTGCGCAATCAATTTATGGAGTTTATATGATGAGTAGGCCGTAAGTTATAAGAAGAGATGTCTTAGATCTGAGGAGTCCCTATCATATTCCATCACCTGATGTTGTGTAGTGGTGGAAACCGATACTGTTCTAGTCATTAAGAAAGCACTATAGGTAAGGTTTTTAAAAGCATAAATTCGCCTCTAAATCTTTGTCCAAATTGAATCGAAAATCACGTGATTTATCAACACACTTCCCTCAACTCCGTAATCATTACAATTCGAAGTCGAACACGGAAAAGTTGTTTACTTCAGTCCTTCTCGGGTTTCAATAAATTTACTGTATCGATTCCTAATTGGCTTTCGATGGGTTGTTAAGTTTCCCGGTCGATAAGTTGAGAGATTTCACCTACAGCCACAATTAGTGGGATACTCGATCGGCGAGCGCTGAAGATGGTTGCGCTATTTATTTAAAATCATTGGTACAAGTGTTTGTTTTGATCTAACAAGTGTTTTGGTTGAGATGTATCTGCGTAGGTTGAGCGTTTAAGTCAAGACATGATGCTATGTTTTCTGCGCAGAAGTAATAAAACTCAACAGTTTGAAAAGGTGATTTGCGAAGTTTTACATTTAACGTTAGCAAGATTTGTTGTGGAAGTTCTAAGTTCCCCTAAGAGGTAGATTTAAGTGGAAACTAAGTGGGGTTTTCGAGAATGGTAGCTACAAGCAAGTGGGGAAATTATAGTGACTCCATGATTAAATTTATATTCCTTTTGTTATTGGTGTAGTAGATTTTCAAAATCAGAGGTTTTAAGTTTTGATAGGGGTTGCATTATAAATACTTACTCATTTTACCCTTTCCAGAGTCAGCATTATTACCCGTATTGCCTTTATTATTCACATTTTAATTAAAAGAGAATGAAAAAATAAATTTATGTCGGTATTTAACGAGAACTTCTGTATCAGGAGATAAAAATATTTCTCGGAAAAAAAGTAATTAAAAAATATATATAGTCAATTCCTACTCAGGTGAACCTAGAAAGATTTTATCTTAGTTACTTTTTATTTTATTTTACAATTCATATAAATATCTACATACTTATGACAGAATCAGAGTATTAAGTGGCAAAATGGAAAGAAAATATGTTTGCAATTTTCGATTTTGCTTTATCTAAGCTTAGACGCTTAGCTTCTTCTGTTAAATTTACAAACATAACTTGGCGCTTTTTGTTTTTCTTTTCTAATCGATTGCGTTGTGTTGCTGTTTCTTTTCGCTTTCCTTTAGTATTGTCCGTTTGTGAAGCTAGGCTCCATACCATGAACCTAGTTTGTTTGTTTAGTTTATTGTTTTCATTAATTTTTAATCCTAGAGCATTATTTACGATATTGTGTGGTAACCATGTCAACAGTTTGAGATTTTACAATGAAGGTTTCGACAACTAGTTGAGGACAAAATAATGTTTTACAGACTTAGATCATTAAGTAAAACATTTTTAAAGAAAGTTGGTTCAGAGCCGAAGTGCTGGATTTCAATTAATTAATGAATAAATATTTGTAAGAACTGTAGTAACATCAATTGTAATCCACTACAGGTATAAAAATATGTATTTGAATTTGAGTGGAGGAATAAAAAGTATTTTAATAACGATGGAAAACTTGTACAATAAATAAATAAATAAATAAATATCTATATATATATATATATATATATATATATATATATATATATAAGGAAAGTTTGAACTAATAGAAGGAATTGAAAAATCTTAGCGTTGATACATCAAGAACAAACATTTGAATTAATTACAAACACACACACACACACAGACACACACACACACACACACACACACACACACACACACACACACACACACACACACACACACACACACACACACACACACAACACACACACACAGCCATACACACACGTACAAACACACACAGACATACACACACACACGTACACACACACAGGCATACACACACACACACACACACACACACACACACACACACACACACACACACACACACACACACACACACACACACACACACACACACACACACACACAGATATGCACACACACACACACACAGACATACATACACACACATACACACACACATACACACACACACACACACACACACACACACACACACACACACACACACACACACACACACACACACACACACACACACACACATACACCCACACACATACACACACACACACAAACACACACACCCATATATATATATATATATATAACACTCTCTTGTTATTTATTGGCACAACTCTTAATTTTAGGCATATCGAGCTCAATAACTTTATATACTTATATATTTTATTTAATAATAAATTAATTTAATTAATAAATATTTTCCAGTGATCACTTACAGTACTCACTTAATTATAAACAAAATTAAATTAAATAGTTTTTACGAAATAAACGAAATTACGTTTGAAAATTATAACCAAAAGAGGGTTTTTCGGTATTTTAGAATCTTAGGCGTGAACTTTATAACATCTATAGAATCTGTTGCATTAAACATCTATAGTGCGGTTTCAAAAGGGGTTATTTACAAAATAAAATGTTATAATCGTCCCATATAAAATCGTGTTCGATCTATTTCATATCTAAAAGTACGTTTTTGTAATAACCGCTATAAAATTTCATTCCAACCATAGTTTAAGGCACGCTCTTATCGACAAATTGCTATCATTTTCGCTAGAGCAGTATACCTATGCTTTCTACTCACAAACCTTCCCAGATCACCGCCTCCTATATCAGGTTCGTTGACACAGCTGCCGGATCTCTGAACAGATTGGCTTCCACACACGTTCACACTTAACCTGTACTTATCCATCTACAACCTCACGATCTATGCTCTAATCACAGATTACGTTTTCAATTATTTATCCAGTTAAGTAATAACTGAAACTACTATATTTTAATTGTGAGAAAATTAAGGACGGTTTGTTTTATCGGATAACGGCGGCCTTGGGTATTCGCCACAGTAGCAGCGGCATATTTACTGGTGTTATTTGCAGTAACTTGTATCGAGAACGAATCAAACTAGTTTGTAAGGCAGTTAGTAGTGGACCGAGCCGTGTGGAACGAAATTTTGTCGGGCTGAGCCTCTTTATATATAATGTGTACGGAGTGTAGGTCACTTTTAAAGTGAGGTGGGTTTTCTAAGATTATTAAATTTTAAAAAAATAATGAACAAATATTTCTACTCTTAAACATTAAAAATATACTTTAAATACTGTTTATTCAAAATTTGCAAATATAGAAATAATGTTTAACTAATAAAATGTTCACAAATATTGAACGTATATGGTATTTTTTAAAAAAATGGTTTAATAACGGTTCTTCCGTAAAAAACGAGTATATTTTACAGATAGGTCTACTTGTGACAAAATAAAAGCTGGATTCTATATTAAATTTAAAATTTCCAAAAACTTTATTTAACCATTTTGAAGTTGTAGAGGGGGAATTTACTGCAACGTGATTGGTCGTACTAGTTTTTTAAATAAGGGGCGTGGCGAAGTAGTTGCCGGTTTAAGCCTATATATTTGTTGTAATATGTTGTTTAAAGTTAGTTGTATTTTTTAAATACCTCTGAAGATGATTGCTGGGCAATCGAAATGTACATAAGGTTCAAATAAAATGTGATTTGTGGTTTAGAGGTTTTATTTATTTAAAAATAAACATTACGCCACAGTTGCTTCATATAGTTATAAATATATGACTTCTCGGTCAAATGAGCATAACAGATTCCAAAAATTAAATTTACAAGTTAAATTTATATTAGCGGATATAAAATTTCTTAAAACATGTAAAAAGAAGAACTTAACTCCTAAATTTATTGAAGGAATTAATATAAAAGTTAAAAATTACAGAACAAAGAAAGTTTTACAATTTGCTAAGGAGAAATGGCTGAGTTTAGAAATAAAATACCTTTATGGTAAATTAAATACAGTGGAATTGGAGTTATATAATTTACATTTAAAGTTAGCAAAAGAAAATAAAGAAGATTGGGACACATTTTGTAAACAAGTTTATGTAGTTAATGAACATAAATATTTGAAAAAAGTTGTAAAATTAGAAAGGAAATTAAGCATGTTGATGAGAACTACATCAGATAAACCTAATAACCATAATAATAATATTATTTTGGTCAAAAATGAAACACATATAATATTCACCAAATCGGAAATGGAAATATTAAATAAAGGATTGAAATTTTCATTCCGTAATAATAATGGGAAAGGTATTGAGGTGCTAACAGGTAATATCGAGAATGGTATTAGGTTTTTAAACGAAACAGATAAAAACTACGTCAGGAAAGTTTGCAAGACGAAGATTGCTGAAAATATAAAATTGAAGAAGAATGGAACCAGAAATAGTCAAGAATTAGAAGTGATCAAAAGTTTAAGAAATCGTAATTGTTATTTTTTAAAAGCGGATAAGGGAAATACTATTGTAATTTTAAATAAAGAAGATTATGTTAATCGAGTTAATAATTTGTTAAAAGAAGAAATGTTCATGAAATTAAAAAAGAATCCAATAAACAAATTTGTAAAAGAAACGGTAAATATTATTAGAAGTTGTAATTTAGTTATTCCAAAAAATGAAATTTATAAATTTAATGTTTCAAATGTAGTTATACCTAGGTTATATTGCCTCCCAAAGATACACAAAGAAGGTAATTTGATGTGACCGATAGTTTCGGGGATTGACTCACCAACTTATCTTTTGTCAAAATGGTTAAATAAAGTTTTTGGAAATTTTAAATTTAATATAGAATCCAGCTCAATAAAAAATACAGGAGAGTTTATAAATAAATTGAAAAATATTGAACTGACAGAAGACGAAATATTTGTATCGTTTGACGTTCGTTCACTATTCCCAAGCATACCAGTTGCTGAAACATTAATTTTGTTAGAAGAATTTTTAATTGAAAATAACATAGAGATGAATGAAGTTAACGAATATGTAAAATTAACTAAATGTTGTATGACTCAGAATTATTTTTCATTTAACGATGTGTTTTACCAACAAAAAGATGGTACAGCTATGGGGAATAGTTTATCACCTTTCATAGCCGAACTTTTTATGAAAAATTTTGAAAAGGAATTAAGAAACAAACTCCCGTATTTTCCTAGAGTATGGATTAGATATTTAGATGATGTTTTCGCAATTTTTAATACCAAAGAGTTTAACGTAGAACATTTCTTATCATTAATTAACAATGAACATAAAAACATTAAATTTACTTTTGAAATAGAGCATAATAAATGTTTACCGTTTCTTGATGTATTATGTTTTAGAAATAATAATAAAATTCGAATTTGATATATATAGGAAACATACAAATAATGATAGATATATCCCGGTAGATTTAACACTATGGTTAATAGATTAATTACTATTCCATTGCATAAAAATAGATTTAAATGTGAGTTGGCCAGAATTAAAGAGATCGCTAAATTCAATGGATATGATCCTAAAATAATAGATAATATATTGAGGAAACAAAAATTAAAAAAGTTTAGAAACGATTCTACTACCTTAATAACACAATAAGAAAATGTTAAAAATAAATTCATTAGCCTACCATTTGATATGGATTTAACAAAAGGTCTAGATAAAGTTTTTAAACAGGTAAATTTAAAAGTAGCTTACAAAAGCTTAAAAAATGTATTAGGTAACCCTAAAGATAAAATTAAGATGATAGATAAATCTGGGATTTATAAAATAAATTGTATAAAATGATCTAAAATGATTGAAAAAGTTTAATTCAAAAGGTCTTTTGAATAGTTTTGAAAGTTTGTACATTCACAAATATGACGAAAATAATTTATTAAATTGTGATAAAGGGCCTATCCCTAAATCTCAGTTATATTCATTAATTAGGAGATAGTTATAACTTTGTTAATAAGGAATATTATTGTTTTTTTAGTAAAATTGAAATAGTTGTAACGGTAACTCTTCACCACGAGAGGGGGAAGACCGGACCAAGTTGTAGAGGGGAATTTACTGCAACGTGATTGGTCGTACTAGTTTTTAAAATAAGGGGCGTGGCGAAGTAGTTGCCGGTTTAAGCCTATATATTTGTTGTATTATGTTGTTTAAAGTTAGTTGTATTTTTTAAATACCTCTGAAGATGATTGCTGGGCAATCGAAATGTACATAAGGTTTAAATAAAATGTTATTTGTGGTTTAGAGGTTTTATTTATTTAAAAAAAAAAAAAAAAAAAAAAAAAAAGATATTCAATAATTATGTTTCTTAATGTTGTGATAATATATACTAGTATATTTAAAGGTACTTGATGAGAAAATAAAAAAGGATTAAAAATAATAAAGTGCGTAAAGAATATTTAACAATTATTAAAAAAAGTACTAGTATATTTTAGAGGTACTTTTAAGAAAATAGAAAAGATATTAAAAAGAATAACGTGGATAAAATATATTCAATGTTTTTTTTCAATATGAAACAAACCACTTGACTAAAAACAACTTTCCCATTAAAAAAAAAAATATATATAACTAAAATCAAAATATTTTTTTTGTAAAGTTTGAACTCTAAAATTGTATCCACTTGTATCTAAATATTGTAGGCATGGAACCTTCTTGAACCACTTTCCTTAGGTTATATGCAATTCCTTGCTATTCTGGTGGACATCGTCTCTAAGATGAAGGCCAGTGCCATAGATATCTAATGTGAATACAGTTTACTCTCACCTAATACAGCAGATATGGGACTAGGATACTGGCGAATTACTGAAATGCCGGATTACTGGATCAGCCGGACAGGTCAAGAGCCGGATTATAGAGAGTTTACAGTATGTCGCCCATCCAAAACGCGTTGCTGAAAACCGACAAATCTAGAGCAGTGATACGAATTGCTTATATTTTAATTTTTCAATTTTTACCTTATCAAAATACTACTTGAGTATTTTTTTATGGAACTGAAAATATTATAATATTCAAGCACGTTGTTTGAAGGGTAACTCTTTACGGTACAGTATAGAAAAATGTACATATTTTAACACAACGTAAGCTATAATTTTTTAATTATATATTTTAAATATTTTGTTGACATAAAAAGCATATTCACATATTCTAATGAAATATATTACTTTCTTTCGTTAAAGAATCAAATAGGGCGAGCCTAAATAATGTTTTAATTTTGCTTTATTTTCTAACGTTACTCTAATTTCTGAATAAGCAGGTAATTCACATTTTTACTGAAAGCATTCTGAAAGTCTCATTATGACGTGTAAACATACTAACACTCAAGTGTACTTTGTTCAAATTTACCAAAACTAAATTAAAATTAATACAATGTCCCACAACTACATTGATAACTCTAATTTAGAAGCACAGGTGAATAGATAAGAAAATTATATAGAGTTACTTATGAAACTAAAAAAAATATAGCAAAACTAACATTATCTGTACCTGAAGAAGGACAATCTATAGTTGAGAAGGTGCATATTCTAAGAGTGCAGTTAGGGTTCCTCTCTGGAGACGTTTTGCTTTATTTATTTAGTCATGCTATGGTGGGCACTGAGAATTACGTGGAAATAAATGTTCCATTGTTGCGTATAAATCTTGTTAGATAAAACAAGTGATACAGGAAATAAATAAAATAAACTCAATTCATACTTGGTTCGAAAAATAAAAATTATTTTTGAGTTTTTATTAAATAATTACAATTATTATAAATATTTATATACATATAAGAGAATTACAATTAAAAGTTGCAAAATAGATAGCGAAATTATTTATTAAAATTAATTACCTAAATTTAATTAATTAATTTGTATTTTAAAAAAACGTATCAAGATTGTGTTATCTACTACAAGTATAAAAATATGTATTTGAACTTGAATGAAGGAATAAGAGGTATTTTATTAACGATTGCAAATTTGAACTATATATATATATATATATATATATATATATAGAGAGAGAGAGAGAGAGAGAAAGCGAGAGAGAGAGAGAGAGAAAGCGAGAGAGAGAGAGAGAGAGAGAGAGTGAACTAATAGCAGGAATTAAAAAACAATAGCTTCTAGTTAAGGTGAATATCATTACAGAAATCATTTTACATCTAGACATTTTTACAATACACTATAGTTTTGGTTAATAAGAGCAACTATATAAATAAATTTCATAAAATTTCACTTCTATACGGCATTGGAATGTATCTTTTTACTGTAATTTTATAAAGAAAACATTTTAAGCTATGGTCCAAAATTATGAATCAAATATGGATGAAATATTTTGTTGTTTATCAGAAGTATCACTTTCATGAAAAAAGATATTTTATATTTCTAAACACGATATTTAGTATATTATGAGGTATATATTAGCCAATATCTATCATTTAAGATGGGGCCGATATTTTTTTTCGTTAATAAAATATAACCGAATTTTCAGTACACATTGATAGATGAACGTAAATTTTGTTTAAGGTGAATCCATCATTTACAAAAATCGTTTATCCTATTGAAATTTTTACAGTACACAATAGTTTTAGTAAATAAGGACAATTATATTAATATAAATAAATTTCATACAATTTCACTTCCATACCGCATTGGAATCTATCTTTTTACTGTAATTTTATAAAGGAAAACATCTAAAGTTATGGTTCAAAATTATGAATTAAATACGAATGAAAATTTTGTTGTTCATCAGAAGTATCACTTTCATGAAAAAAGATATTTTATAATTCTAAACATAATATCTATTTTGAGTTAATACCAGCTTATGTCTATTATGTAAGGTATATTAATTTTTGAAGTGCTAACTTCTACAGAGACGCCTACAAAAACGTATTGGATGGACATAAACATACAATTTCACGACAGTATAATTTCAACCAGGTTACGCTGAGTCACCTTAAAGTGAATTAACTGAGAACATATGATTTCATGCAACAGCTGATCTTATGTTATAGGTTTGTTATAGAACAGCTGTTTTACAAATAGGTTATGTTACATTATTTATTGAACATTGTCAAAGAGGTTGTTATTAAATAATTCAAATCAGTTAATAAATATAATAATTTATAAAAAATTGTTATAAATCTCAATAAACGTTGTTCAATATAAAAATAGTAATAATTTGTGTATTTTTAATTTAATTTTTAAACGAGAACATTCAAAAATTCTTAGGCGCGTCTGATACTTTTTAACAACTGATTTCAAATGATTTCGTTAAAAACAAGAATTGTAATCAGTAAACAGCTAATAATTGTTTTTGTTACACGCATTATTTTATTAATAATTACAATGAATATTAGTCTTTATTGAACACAGTCCTCTAATAAAGTTATAAATATTTAATGAGAAATGTATAAATTCATATATTTGGTGATTTTCATTGAAAGGTTTACACAACTATTAGATCTATTTTGTTATTTGTAGTTAAAATGTTGGTATTAAATGTAAAAACTCTGTTTTATTGTTTCTTATATTATAATAAATGTTTAGGTAATTTCTCAATTCGCAAGATTATTGATTTTCTCAATTAAAAATTTCAGTAGACGTTGCTGTAAAGGTTTTCACTCACCCATAGTGCCAAAACCAAATTTTTTTACTATCGGTACCCAGTATTATCCTTTCAAATTGAAAAGCGATTCGACATCGCAGCGCCCAATTTGCAACCGGTCAATATATAGACGTATAGGGTCGGAGCAGGTTCTTCAACCGTTAGTCATATCCGTCATTCCCACAGCATTCGTCCGTCCATTGTCAGTCTAGACGACAAGAAGGGGGATGATTGAGTGATAACAAGGGTTGCAGAGGGTGGACTCAAGCTTTACAATGTAATTATAAAGTACGGCGAGGTGGAGTCATTTGGGTGTGTTTTCTCACTGTTCGCTATAGATCTGTCGCAGAGAAACTGTGAAGGGGGGATGAGGTCAACACCTTGACCGAGGGAAAATCCGATAATTAGTTCTTTATTGTTAGACAATTGTTTAAAATCTACCCATAATTCAAATTCTACACAGCTGTAATCATACTTTGTTAAATCAGTGTACTAGTTTGTGAGTTCTATCAACACAACTCCTATGTAAGCTGCGGTATCAAGTGCAAAGTAGTACAATATATTACAATAAACATTATGGAAAAACCCAAATACCATAAAAATAATAAAAAAATACTAATAATAATAGGGTTTAATTTTATGTAACTTTTATTATTAGTTAGTTTTGATTATTTTTGTGGTGTTGGCGGTTTTTCCAATTTTTTTATTGTCAAACGTAAGGGTTAAAGTGGGTTGCATCTTTGGATGTTGGAGACACAAACCTTTGAACTAAACTTTTAATTAATTAATAGTTACAGGTCCTTAGCTATAAGCTTTATAGTTATCTATAAAACAGTTATAAAATATTTGTGTTATTATAAAGCTAATTAAATACTAGCTAACCTTACAATTAAATCTTTAAATATGTTTAATTAGGCGGGGTACTTCAGTATCTTAGTTGAGAGACGTTTGATTGGGTGGCAACTGTTTTGAAAACTGGTTCTCTAAAATGTGGCCAAAACGTACAATTCAGCTATTTTGTTTTTGTTGTATTGTATATTGTGTTGTAGTTTGTTGTTAGTTTTAAATGCTCTTATGGTTTTTTCGAAATTGTTGATTAATCTTGAGGTTCTATTAATGTACGTGAGTGTTAAGAATTGCTTTTTATCCTGTTGAGTCGTTATTGTTATTTTCTATTTTGTGGTAATGTTTATAAATTAGAAGAGGGTAAGTAGAGTTTCTTTTCATGAAAATTGGCATACATTACTAATATAATTATTAAATTCCTTCTATTAGCTCACGCTCTCCTCATATATATTTTGTACAAATTTTCAATCGTTAATAAAATACGTTTTTTTTCATCAAATCAAGTTTAGATACAATTTTTGTAACCTATGATAATTGATGTTAATACAGTTGTTTTCCAATTTTTTATTCAGTAATTAAATTATAAAATTTGTGGGATCCAGCCGAATTCGAACTGAGAATCTTCATGTTCTAAGTATAGCGCGCCTTGGCACAACGTCAACTTTCCAGTACCTTGGTTGTCGTCGGAACCTCTGTTATACAACCTTAAACTGTTGCCATGGTTACCACAAAATATCATAAATAGTGCTTTAGGGTAACTAAAATAATTTTTTTTTATATCCTCTGTAGGAATTTACTTAAAATATTTTTGTTTGTACATTACTTGCTTTTTTTTTAGGAATATTGGTATATTCATACATTTGAGTACATTTTTCTGCCTTTTACAACAATACATTATTCTTCGTTGACGCGTTTCGGATCTTAATACCCATCTTAATTTCGGTTATGAATATTGGCATAGATTTAAGTACATTCTTCTTCCTGTCCTAATATCAATACATTATTCTTTGTTTATGCGTTTCGGATTAACTTTATTATCAAAACCTTAAAATGTATTAGAAAGCTAAGGTATTGATAATGAAATAACTTAGTACTGTTTAAAGTGTTTGATAATGTATTGAGTCCGATACGCGTCAACGAAGAATAATGCTATGATGTTAGGATTTAAGAAGAATGTACTCACATATATAAAACCTTTACACTTGCTGCATAACAATACAAATATGGAGCTGGATATTGGCAAAATATTTTCTTGCATTGTTATTGCTACTAGGATCGACAAGAATATTCGTTACCTGGCATAATTGGCAGCAATATGAGAGGGCTACGATGCACTATATAGATAACCCTGGAGGAGGCAGGACTGCTTTAGAAAATCGATCCTGCCCACGCGAGACCAAGACAGTTCCCAGTAGCAGACGACATCGTGTCCTTTACACTACTTAGGCTACATATCATAATAACATATCCTTCCACTTCCTTATCAGGTAATGACCTTTCTTAGGATATTTATTTTCTCCTTAATATTTGTGCACGCTCGCTCCCGCATGCACAAGCGCGCATACACACTGAAGGTCGCCGCTCTTTACACGATCACAAGACCGTTAATACAGAAGACAGATGGGAAGTTCACAGTATCACACAAAGCCAAATGCTATTATCTATTAGAGTTAAAACATACAGTTTCTTCTTTTATCCATCCTTATTTTACTATTTTAATTTTTCCGATTTTAGTTAAAAATATTAATTTAAAAAATCTTTACCAGATCCTACATAAATTTTATATTATACAAGCGGAGACTTTAACTAGAAACAAATTCTATGGACACTGTGCGACGTACAGATTTGTTGTTTCATAACTTGAAATAATAGAAAAATCAGTAGTATAAACAAAAAAGTTTTAAAGTCAATTCCTAGTTGGGAAGAATTACAGAAGACAAATTTTATTTTAGTTAGTCTATATTAAATAATTACAATTAATATAAATGAAAAAAAAACATAACCTATACTTCGAAACAGCTGTTCTACTACATAACCTATAACATAAAATCAGCTGTTTTATGAAATAATATGTTATCATTTGTTTTAAGACAAATGGGACGAAATAACTATATCGCATAATTGTGAAAGATTTTTCTCCCATATAAAACTAAAATTAATTGTTTATATTTAATTAATGCATTATTATTCGAAAAATCTGTATTAACATCAAGTGTCATTCACTACAAGTTAAACAGCCTATTTGACTTTGTGTGGATGAATAAAAAGTATTTTAACGTTTGAAAATTTGTACAAGATTATATAAGGGAGTGTGAACTAATAGAAGGAATTGAAAAATACAAATTATTACTGATATGGTGGGGCACGCATTGCAAGGAAAAACTATAAATTTGGAAGTATAATATCATTGTTGAGTATTATATATTAATAATTAGGAGCACGAGTTATATAAAATTCAATGGATATTAGGTTTCTTATAGTGACAACAATGAAAATCGTAGTGTTACGTATCTAAAATACATGCGTCAGATAGAATTCTTGTTTCAGAACAATTCAATGATCCAATAACTTGTAATTAAAATTGTACAGCTTATCATAATTTCATTAAATAAGCCCTAATTACGTTAATTAATAACGTAGCCCTAATCGTTAGCAAGTCACTATATTTGGTGAATATATTCAACGTTAATATATTAGGAAATGTAATAATTTTCCTCAGATATAGGAGATTAACTGACTGGCAATGTAAAAAGTAATATAACCGACAAGAAATAAAACAGCTGTTCTATGAGATCATACCATATCACATAATTCAATCAAATATTAGATATTCCTGAATATATATGAAATAACATTTGAAATTGATTTAAACGTAGCTTCCAACTAACCTCTAAGTGAAGGCATAAACAAGTGTTAGAATTAGTCTCCTCACTTTTGGAAAGCTCCGAATTGTTATGCATCATCGTATAATTTCTTATGTGAATTACATGTCCTACCAATACAACCTGATGCAAATTTGTTTCATATAGATATAGAAAATTAACTAACTGGCAATGTAAAATACTAAAAGTAATATAGCCTACGAGAAATAAAACAGCTGTTGTATGAGATAATACCTCATACATTGATATAATTCAATCAAATATTAGATATTTCTGAATTTATAACAAATAGAATTTGAAATTGATTTAAACCTAACCTCCAACTAACCACTAAGTGAAGACGAAAACAACTGTTAGTATTAGTCGCTATGCTTCACTTTTTGAAACCTCCGGATTGTTACACATTATTGTATAATTTCTTAAGTAAATTTTATGCTCTACCAATACACTCAGATTCAAAATTGTTTCACATGCTGTTGTGTGTAAATGATGTGTAAAATAGATTTTGGTTAATAATTATAAATATACAATTTGACAGTGCCAACGACCTCTATATATTAGATAGATGCATACTTTACAAAAAATCGCTAATAACTATTTTACTTAAGCTAATCACGAAACCTAACCTAAAATTAAAACTGGTTGCTTTGGAGAACAACTCAAGACATGGTAATTGTCTACAATACAGACTACAGACTTATTTTAATGACAAGCAAGCCTCTAATATCTGCGGGAACCATAAATCAACGACTGCTTCTGTTAAACTTTCAGTTGGGAGCTTTAATTATTTATTTTAATTTCTGCACTGCCTTCTGTATCTACGGCTATAATTACTTCGTCGTTAATCATAGAAACCGCTGCACACGGTGTCATCTGTGCGGTTAAGAATAACTAGCTGATAAATCCAGTTGTGAATCGAGCAACATATGTTTCGTTTCTTGAAGAAAATGATAATTAAGTGCGGATTTCCGTTACATTTATCGTAAAGATTATATTCCTTTCGGAAATCGGATTGAATGATATACCAGCAATTTAATTGCAGAACTAATTTAATTGTTGTTTTAAGATATGCCATAATTATTAATTAAAGTTTATTACTAGGCCAATTTAATCGGCACCAATGGTACATCGAATAGCGTTTTTATGATGAAATATGTAAAAAAGTTATTGGGTCTCTAAATAAGCTCGAAAATGAGAACACATAACTAACAGTTCTCGAAAGTCAACTCGCAACTATACCGAGTAAAAGTTTTTGTTTAAGTACATTTAAGTGTAAGTGATGAATGAATACAAGAATACAGTGTTGCGAAGTTAAAAATAATTTAAAATATTTCGAAGTAATGAAATTATCTTTAATGATCCTTGGGGGGGGGGGACAAAGTAGGACCAAAAGATATAGACTCTCTATAGAGACACTTCGTTCGTACAAAGTTTGTGATATCTTTTTTTTTAACAGCGAAATTATCATAAAAGGTGAAGTTTTATACAGAGCACAGTAGCGTAATTATGATAAATAAATAACAATAACCCTTGCTACAAATATTTAAACACCCTTGATGTATATTTCGTTAACATAGTTAAAAACTTAATATCTAACTTAATTAATCCTAGTTTCATATTCAACTTACGAAATAAATTGAGCTCATATGACCGGGAAGCCATTAGATGAGTTTGTAATTAGTTTTAATTTAGAATTGTCACAAGTCAGTGGTGGGTGTGGTTTTGCTCCACGTGCAGCGCTGTTACAGGTCAACAAACTGGTTACTGGGCGGAGGAGTGGGAGTAGCCCATCGCGATTTTAGGTGTACTGTTTCTTTTTAGTATTAGTATATTTGTAACCTTCTGATGATGCTAACTGTGTTGGCGAAACGTACATCAAGGGTGTTTAAATATTTGTAGCAAGGGTTATTGTTATTTATTTATCATAAAAGGTGTTTATAAATTGTTTTAAAACTTAGAAAAGTCATTATGAAATTTAAAAAAACTAATAAATTCTCGTTAAATATTCAACTAAACTTGTTTAACTCGATCAAAGGTACACTCGCTACTTCTTTTATTATTAATAACGTATGAATACATATTGAATTTGTTTTATTGACATATTTTTCCTATTGTTACGTTTTGCATGAACCTCGTGTTGTAAAACTTTCAATAGCAAAGAATTCTAAATAAGTATATATTGATAATAAAATCAGGGAAGACTATTGGAAAAGATCCGTTGCAATATAAACCATAGAAAAAGATTTATTGTAATTATATTTTTATTAAAAATTAAATACTTGATTTTCAAATAATTAAAATCAAATTTGACACTTTAGTTTCACCTCAATAAATTTTTATGATATAATAATAAATAAAAGTGATTTTGAACTAGTTAAAAATAACGAGATGGAATTACAACGTAATGCAATTGCCTTATTTAATAACACCTGAGACGAAACCTTGATTTTGTAAAATAAAGAGTATTTTCAAGTTTGCAATACTGTTTTTTTGTATTCACTTATCACTTACATTTTAATGTACTTAAACATGAATCTCTTATTTATAGATGCGAGTCGACTTTCGAGAACGTA
>JBAIZL010000006.1:56418397-56438397 GCA_036971475.1 Prosapia bicincta
TAACAATTGATTTCTTATAAGAACATTTTATTTCGCAGATTCTGATACCTTCTTTACTACATAATGAGTCAAAGTATTATTATTTACATTAGTATTTTAGTGTTACGAGCTTTAATTTATATTTAAATACATTTTGTTATAACTGATTAAATTAAATGATAATAAATACTATATTTTTTTTATTTCAAGTGAAAACGTCTGATTCTTCTTTTAGCTTTCTTACGTCACCTATCACCTTACCTCTTGGTCCTTGATTTCTCGTACATCGATTACATCTTGGTTATATCGACGGTCAGATGTCGTAAGAATGCTTTTGATACCAATGTGGTTTACGAGAGGATTTATTCACGGTTCTCTACTTCACTTTTTTGTCTCTATCTTTCCTTGTTTGGAGCGGAAGGATGTGCCCGACGTAATATGTCCTACCCGCGCTCTGGCGACAAATGTTGCTCTTGACCCCCCCTCGGTATTGCGCATGGTCAGCTGGTTAAATAACGTTCTCTCAGCTGATGCAGTTTACCATTAATCTATCCATTCTTCTTGAAGGAGTAGATCGACCCTACTCTGAGCGAGAAGAGGGTTTGTAGCACTGGTAACATTTCTACCATTTCTCTGGTTATCTGATCAACCAGCTCGTTTCCAGTTACCCCTCAGTGAGCAGGCACCAATTGCATTGTTAGCATATAGTAATTCTTCTATCACCATATTACCTACATTACCATCATCACCTACATCACCATATCAACTACATTACTATATCACCTTCATCATGTCACCTACATCCCGATATCACCTACATCACCACACTTAACCTATATCACTATTTTACCTATATCACCATATCACCTACACCACAATATCACCTACACCACAATATCACCTACATTATTACATCACCATATCACCTACAATATCATATCACCTACATAACCATATCACCTACATCAATATAACACCTACATCACCATTTCACCTACATTACCTTATCACCTACATTACTATATCACCTACATAACCATATCACCTACATCACCGTATTCCCTACACCACCATCATCACCTACATTACCATATCACCTACATGACCATATCACCTACATTACCATATCACCTGCATCACCATATCACCTACATTACTACTTTTACTTACATCACCATATCACGTACATCACCATATCACCTACATCACCGTATTCCCTACATCACCTACATTGCCGTATCACCTACATCACCATATCACCTACATCACCATATCACCTCCATTACCATATCTCCTAATTCACCATATCACCTACATCACCCTATCACCTACATCACCGTATTCCCTTCATCACCTATATTACCGTATCAAATACATCAGCTACATTACTATTTAATCACATCAAAATATCACGTACATCACCATATCACCTACTTCACCATATCACCTACATTACCATAAAACCTATATCACCATACCACCTAGATCACCGTATTCGCTACATCACCATCATCCCCTACATTACCGTATCCCCTACATCACCATATCACCTACATTACCAAATCACCTACATCACCATATCGCCAATATCACCATATCACCTACATTACTATTTCAGTTACATCACCATATCCCGTACATCACCATATTACCTAAATTTTCAATTACGGTTTCACTTCTGACAAGTCCCACGACGGCCAGATATTCTTTTTTTTAAAAAAATAAAAAATTTTATAAAAATTATAAAGCAATATTAAAAGGAAACACTCATTTGATTACTTTTAATTACACGAGTTAAGTTCATTGCAGAAGGGTTTCGTTGGCGGATAATTGGTCTCTCATATCTGCAGCTTCCCAAGATAATATTGCAATAAATTAATCACGCTATATAGAAGGACTAGAAGGCAGCACTGTATTTATATTCGTCAAAAGTGGACGCTGAAGTTTCAGCTTAAGAGAATTTGGAAGCATAAAAACGGAGATGGTTTAATGTTGAAAGCGAATTAAATATCATAAGGACTAAATACGTAAATAGATTTAGTTTTGACTCTCGTATTAACATCAATTTAGTTTTTTTTTTACTACTAGCTTAATATATTGTGTTGAAATAAGACAGCAAATGATTACCGTATACCAAAAAGGTATATTTGATAAAATGCTTATAGAAAGCATTGTTTATAACTAGGAACGCTGTATCGTTTCAATATCACGCACGGTTCTTGAACCTCATCACCTCAACATTTACAACAAACCTCGGATTTACAAGAGGTCATTTGAAGGGCACGGCCACTCGATACGGCTCGGCGGGCGATATGTCCACTATCGATTTATTAGATCCTGTGATACATCGATATGGAGGGTTATTCATTGTTAAACTAGGCTGAATAAAGTTCTTGACCTTGGTCACACGTGACTAGAGACCGGTGCGCTCGCTGTGACACGCTCTGTCCTTAGCGTTGGTGATTCACGCGAGAATTTTGCCGGCCACGTATGACGCGGTCACTCATGGCGGTCGTGGACAGCAAGTTACAGCGTTGAGCCTGATTCGATGTTCAGTTTGAGCCAGTGAACGAGACGAGATGGATCGAATGGATCAATGACAACAGATTTTTATTTACGTTAGCTATTATAAATCTATAAATTCTTCAATCACACAATAGCAAATGTACAAACCACTATTGTATTTACCTATAAAGTAGCTAATTGTACCAATTTTTCAATTCCTGCTATTAGTTCACACTCTCCTATTTGGTATTTAATATATATATATATAAATTTAAAACAACATAGGTTATTCAAATACAAGAATATTTATTAATTTATATTCAAAGCTTTTCGTTGGTAAACAGTACCAACATCATCAGGAATGAAAATTACAATTGATTGTAATTTTCATTCCTGATGATGTTGGTACTGTTTACAAACGAAAAGCTTTGAATATAAATTAATAAATATTCTTGTATTTGAATAACCTATGTTGTTTTAAATTATTAAACAAGAAAACGTATTTTATATATAGGCCTATATATATATATATATATATGTATAATTTCTTGAATTTTTTAGTCCATTACGTTCTGTGAATCTTAATTAATCACTTTAACACCTCAGGCGCGTATCCAGCGACTTGTTTTGGGGGGGGGGGCGATCGATGCATTATATATATATATATATATATATATATATATATATATATATATATATATATATATAATGTGTGTGTGTGTGTGTGTGTGTGTGCGCGCGCGCACGCTTACGTGTATGTAAAAACATTGAACAGAAAAAGTTCTTTCTACGCTTGCGTTAGAAATCGGTAACGTGATAGATTCGTAGCAAATTAGACTTTTTAATAAATAATTATTCCAGTTTCGATAACACTTATGGCTAGAGAATATTATTAATTTCATAATATGCTATTACTATAAAAATGGTTTATTAATTAATTTAAGTAGTTATTCTTCCAACACGAACAATTCCGGAGTCAACTGCGAATATTACGCTTGCAAAATTACGTATTGAAAATCATATGTTCGAGACTAAGCTTCACTAGCGCTATCTGTTGTTAAAACGTTTAGACGTTTACGAGGGTATGCCGAGAAAACGCGTCTTATTTTCCAATTAAAAATTAAAATTTTATTTTTTATTTACAATAAAAGATGAATTAACTTAAGTAAAAGTCTAATTTAATAGAAAGTCCTAATTTAATAATATATTGTCGATTTTTAACCCAAAGGTTTTGAGGGTTGGGGGAGGGGCGATCGCCCCATCGCCCCCCCTTGGATACGCGCCTGCACCTTAACTCTAACACTTTAACTGTTAAAGAAATATATATCTTGTTCAAATATTCAATCGTGAATAAAAATACTTTTTATTTATCCACTCAAGTGCAAATATATTTGTTTAAACTTGAGTTAAGTACTTGGGGTTAATGCAATTTTTTCAAATTTCAATCACTAATTATAATATTATTTATCATATATTATAAATCCTCATTGTGTGCGACGGACAAGATAGCGGTGTCGTTTGGGAAGTTCGCCATAATAACTCTTCCGTTGACAGCTATATCTCTAAGTGAACACAAATGTAATAATCATTGTCATACTTAATATAACTTATTAGGGTGCTTATTCTTAGCAATCATATAACTTGATTAGTTTTTTCAGTATATTCTTCATACTTGAGAACGTGCACACAAATCTCAATTGCACGTGACATGATGTAGGTCTGCTGTTTATAACCTAACCTAACATAAACTAACCTATCCTACTTACATTTAACATTACCTAACCTAACTACATATATCTAACCTAAGTTAACTACACCTAACCTAACCTAACTTAATTACATCTAACCTAACCTAAACTAACTTAATTACGTCTAACCTAACCTAACCTAACTTAATTACATCTAACCTAACTACATGCAACCTAACCTATCGTAACTACGTCTAACATAACCTTATCTAAATACATCTACCCTAACCTAATTTAACCTAACTACATTTAACCTAACCTAATCCAACCTAACTACATCTAATCCTAACCTAATCTAACCTGTAGTTTGATTTAAAGTAGAATTGGAACGGGTCTGTGGCGGGGTAACGATGCGGCGTTGTCAGTTTGAAGTTGAACTACTGAGCTACGAACGGAATTTTAACGTATAATTGGCAACAAGGTTCACCGAACCGGCAAGATGTGGATTTTCCAATCGCCTAGACTTAGGCGACCCCACCCCTCTGACCGATTTCACTTTCATAGAGTCCTATTTTTTAAATCAAACTATAACTATATCTAACTTATCCTAACTACTTATAACCTAACCTACCATGTTCAAGAGAAGACCATGTGGTCTACTGACATTTGCCATTTGCTTTCACAAGATCCATTAATATGGCCCCAGATGTTAAACACTGATTCAATATTACAACCAAGTTCAAAATTCATTGCAAACAAAGGTACAAAAACCTTGCAAATTAGTAACAAGCATGTCCAGCAATAACTTTTAAAAACCCATTTTGTTACAGATTAAAGCTGAACCAGTCATTATGCGAGTCATAAGAACTATGTAGGTCTTTACTCGTACTTCAAACTGTACCAAAAAGAATTATGCTAATTTCGATCAAGACCAACATTTTCCAACAGTTGTTCCAAGTTTTGAATCGAGTAAATTTCGGGGTTATTGTAAATTATTGTGCATAAATATTTAAAGCGCATAAACCTTGCGGACAGTTTGGCCTCAGCGATGACATACAATATGGCCCGTGTTATTAACGGCCTGGGCCTCCTAAATCTCGAGCACCCAGTGTCCGCGTCAGTGTAAAACTAAATTACGTTGGCAGCTTTGACCTTCAAACAGCTGATGCAGATCCGTAAGTACATCCGTTTTCAGGGCAGGAATTTCTTGCAAGTATATTACGGTTATGAACATATTTGGATGCCACAGATTCACGTTTCGTCGCGACTACTTGCTCCAAATACTTAATAGTAAAAGTAAATTTATATTTGTAATGTTTTGTTTAAGATATAATGATGAATTAGGTTTGACGAAATAAATATATTGTAATGTAGAAACTAAATTAATATTGTTAAGTATGTATGCACAAAAATTTCATTCATACAACTGATGTGTTGTATCAATGATTAAATTAGTAAAATAGTTGAATAAACTACTAAATGTAGTACTCGGCTAAAGTCACTCTTATATAGGATGCTAAAACTTCCACTAAAATATGAAGAAAAAGAAAAAGATATAATATACCAAAAAGCCCAAAAAATGGATATAATAATAAAACTATAGATTAATTAGAATTAAAAATATTAACTAAATTAAAACAGCCTAAACACGAACCCCAAACAACAAGAAAGTGGGCCACATTCACATACACAGGATACAACATAAAAGGAATAACTAAAATATTAAAAATAACAAAATTAATAACTATTGAACTTTGTAGTCCATTTCGTTCGGTGAACCTTAAATAATCACGTTTCCTTTTAAGTGTATTCACCAGAAACACGCTGCCTTCAGATCCATGCTCCATAGACTTAAAGAAGTTCCAATGACCACAGAAAACATAATCAAAGAACTAGACACCATTAAATATATAGCATACACAAATAGATACAATATCACAATAATAGACAAACTATGGCACAATATACAAGAAAACACTAAAATTAACACTACAGAGAGGGAAAACAAACACATCACAATACTATACATAAATAGAACATCAAATAAAATAGTCCATAAATTTCAAAAAACAGAATACAAAATATCATACAAAACTAATAACAAGTTACAATACAAATACACGACACCTACAACAAAGATAAACTACAAGCCTTAAGCATATACAAACTAAACTTCGACAAATGCAACAAATTCTACAAAGAGTCGAGGAACACAAACAGAACACCAACTAAACATTTTACAATCACATAAAAGAAACAGGACACAAATACACAGACATTTACCATAACCTAGAAGTCCTACACATCAACAAAAAAGGGCACATCTCATCACACTAGAAAAATATGAAATAAACAGAGACATAAAAACACAAAGTACAAACATATTAAGCGAACAAACCCAATACAAATCACACATACTCTTTTTACTATCGAAAACCTGCCTTTAAAACCGTCACCGTTTGACCCGACATCTCCAAGCAGAAGACACTGATGAAGATCGCCACCTAGCAATCGAAAACTTTCTGTGTCAGTAAGTTTTTACAAATTTACAAAATTTAAAGTTCGGATAGTCATAAACTATTGTTTAAGTGAATAATTAAGAGTCACCGAACGTAATGGACTACAAAATTCATGATGCTTATTTGAGTTTTAATTTCGGATAAATTTCGGTAGCATTAAAAACGTAGAGGCTACAAAATGGAGAATAAGTTTAAGGAATTACGAAAATGTTTTCAATTTTTTAAAACCTGCGACAAATCAGACCTTATTTTAGTGAATACACTGAATGAGGTTTGATAAATTATCAGTTTTTGTAGCAGCAATTTGTGCAGAATGTGCACGTTTGTGTTGCAGTGTGCGCGAAGGTTTGCGCACAATTTAATGACGGGCTATCTTATTATTTAGCTAAACTCTCTAGAGACTAGAAGGAAACATCCTAAGGGCAATTATTTGCAATTATCTTCCCTTAATATATTCGCGCATGTTAACAAACGTTAGATTTAATAGTCTTCGGCCAGCTTATTCGTTGTTAGCCAAAGAACAATAAAATTTAATTACTCAAGCATTGTATGCGTGATTAGTCATTAGTGGCCATAAACGGTTTCTTACAATTAACGACTCGGCGTTTCTTTCCAAAGACTTGCTTTTTGTGCGTTAAAAATCGGTTAGTCAGTAAAACGGGATGACAACACTTTGGAATATGTATCTGTGACGTACTTATGGAGATGTATCTGTGGCATACTCATAAAGATGTACCTTTGATGTACTTACGAAGATGTACGTTTGGCGTACTTATGAATATGTACCTGTGACTTAGTTATGACGATTTATCTGTGACATACTTACAAATATGTATCTGTGGCATACTAATGAAGATGTACCTGTGATGTACCCTCGAAGATGTACCTTTGACGTACTTATAAATATGTACCTGTGACGTAGTTATGATGACGTATCTGTGACATACTTATGGAGATGCATCTGTGGTGTACTTACGAAGATGTATCCGTGATGTACTTACAAAGATGTACCTTTGGCGTACTTATGAATATGTACCTGTGTCGTAGCTATGATGACATCTTCACATCACAGATACATCTTTATAAATACGTCGCAGATATATCATCATAACTACATCAAAGGTACATCTTCGTAAGTAAATCACAGGAACATCTTCATAAGTATGCCACACATACATCTTCATAAGTATGCCTCAGATACATCTTAATAGGTATGTCACAGATACATCATCATAACTACATCATAGGTACATATTCATAAGTACGCCAAAGGTACATTTTCGTAACTACATCACAGGAACATCTTCATAAGTATGCCACAGATACATCTTTATAAGTATGCCTCAGATACATCTTCATAAGTATGTCACAGATACATCATCATAACGACATCATAGGTACATATTCATAAGTACGCCAATGGTACATTTTCGTAAGTACATCACAGGAACATCTTCATAAGTATGCCACACATACATCTTCTTAAGTATGCCTCAGATACATCTTAATAGGTATGTCACAGATACATCATCATAACTACATCATAGGTACATATTCATAAGTACGCAAAGGTACATTTTCGTAAGTACATCACAGGAACATCTTCATAAGTATGCCACACATACATCTTCATAAGTATGCCTCAGATACATCTTAATAGGTATGTCACAGATACATCATCATAACTACATCATAGGTACATATTCATAAGTACGCAAAGGTACATTTTCGTAAGTACATCACAGGAACATCTTCATAAGTATGCCACACATACATCTTCATAAGTATGCCTCAGATACATCTTAATAGGTATGTCACAGATACATCATCATAACTACATCATAGGTACATATTCATAAGTACGCAAAGGTACATTTTCGTAAGTACATCACAGGAACATCTTCATAAGTATGCCACACATACATCTTCATAAGTATGCCTCAGATACATCTTAATAGGTATGTCACAGATACATCATCATAACTACATCATAGGTACATATTCATAAGTACGCAAAGGTACATTTTCGTAAGTACATCACAGGAACATCTTCATAAGTATGCCACACATACATCTTCATAAGTATGCCTCAGATACATCTTAATAGGTATGTCACAGATACATCATTATAACTACATCATAGGTACATATTCATAAGTACGCCAAAGGTACATTTTCGTAACTACATCACAGGAACATCTTCATAAGTATGCCACAGATACATCTTTATAAGTATGCCTCAGATACATCTTCATAAGTATGTCACAGATACATCATCATAACGACATCATAGGTACATATTCATAAGTACGCCAATGGTACATTTTCGTAAGTACATCACAGGAACATCTTCATAAGTATGCCACACATACATCTTCATAAGTATGCCTCAGATACATCTTAATAGGTATGTCACAGATACATCATCATAACTACATCATAGGTACATATTCATAAGTACGCAAAGGTACATTTTCGTAAGTACATCACAGGAACATCTTCATAAGTATGCCACACATACATCTTCATAAGTATGCCTCAGATACATCTTCATAAGTATGTCACAGATACATCATCATAACGACATCATAGGTACATATTCATAAGTACGCCAATGGTACATTTTCGTAAGTACATCACAGGAACATCTTCATAAGTATGCCACACATACATCTTCTTAAGTATGCCTCAGATACATCTTAATAGGTATGTCACAGATACATCATCATAACTACATCATAGGTACATATTCATAAGTACGCAAAGGTACATTTTCATAAGTACATCACAGGAACATCTTCATAAGTATGCCACAGATACATCTTTATAAGTGTACCTCAGATACATCTTCATAAGAATGTCACAGATACATCATCATAACTACATCATAGGTACATATTCATAAGTACGCCAAAGGTACATTTTCGTAAGTACATCACAGGAATATCTTCATAAGTATATCACAGATACTTCTTCATAAGTATATATCACAGATACATGATCACCGCAGTACCACAACCTGAACACAACTGTACACAAGTATTATATAGTTTACACGTCTGATAAGTCAAATACGTTGAATTCTTCTCCTTAACCTCAAAGTCCATCACCACAATACCACAAAATTCGTAGTCCTCATTTCACCTATATTCGATTCTTCAATTGTGTCTGTAATTATTAATGCCTAATACATGAGTACATCATGTTTATAGTTAAAGAAGTACCAAACATATTCAGTCATCGAGGAAAACGTTTTCCTGCAAATCAAACGCTTATTCATGAAATTGTTTTTCTAAACTAAGTGTATATGTTTGTGTCTTACAGTCTTTCTTGGTTTTGTAATTTGAAAAATTAACGAGAACATCTTTAGACAAACGTTGAGGTCTCTATGCTGTGATGAAAGCTTCTGTATAAAGTTGATCGACAATCTAATCAACCATCTTTACGTACAATGGGTTTGCATGTTAGCATGCCCAGCATTGAAATCTTGTTAACATTTTGGGCTCCATTTCAGGAAGTCTATCTTGTACATTTCTAGAATCCCTTCCCATATAAATTTACTATAAAATAAAATTCTGTTTTTGTAAAAAAATGAACTTCTTTAAATTGTGAAAACTGTGTTGTGAAGACAGTGCTGTTTAAAATTATATTTGTTTTATATTTTATCTTGCAGAATATTTTCGGAAAGTGATACGGGTTACCGATTGAGAAACAAGGCAATCTTTGTTTAAATAATACCATTCAGGAACTGTACAGAAGTAAAATTATCAACTAGAGACCCATTCGTCACTAATTTATAATTTATCATTTCGTTTCTCATGATAGTAAACATGTACAAAATTTGTAAAATTATATATTTTAAGCGATTTGCAACGATATGGGTAATTTTGTCAGAAGATGAAAATTGATAACATTCTTACGTGATAAATAAAATGAAACTAAAAAAAAGTTTTTAAAGAATTGAACAGGAGACATTAGAGTGTTATGGAAGTTAAAATAACTTTGAAAGTACTAAGTTTATACGAATATATTTCCAATTGGAACAAATCTAATGCGCACAGATTCGCGAGACTTTGAACGTTGATGTAAAGCACACGTTATACGTGCGCACAGATACGTCCGTGTTGGAAAGCAATGGCCAGACAGTAGTGCAGTGACGCAATCGCATATCAATGCATGTCTGTCTGTCTAGCTGAGTAATTGAGATATCAACAATTGGAAGGGGATTAGAGTGCCGGGGAAGGGGAGGTGCAGTGCAAACATTGTCGAGCGTTACAAAAAGTAAATGTTACAGGGCGCAAGAGTATATTAAAGCGGATGCAAGAGTGGCTCTTTAAAAAATCGATTCAATTAAAAATATCGACTTTAGTAAAGTTTAATTATTAAAGACAGTTTTTCAATTGTAGACAGTGTTTTTAGATTTTAGGTAATTTTATTAACTAAACTACCAGAACAAACCTAACCGAACCGAACCTAACCTATTGACAACAAATTACTAAATATTGTTAAAAAAAGCTAGACAACCAGATGAAAGTGGTAGTAACTCCTAGCGTTGTTACAAAATAAAATTAAACTTTCCAGTGCGAAGAGGATTTTGGCTATATTATATCTGAAGGATTACAAAGTTTTCTTTAAAACTCTTTTACTGACTAAATAATAAGTTAATAAGGTTTTGTAACAAATTTCAAGCTCTAGTAACAAAATCCATGTAGGTTATAAATTCAAGATAGTTTTCAATTATGATTGTAGGTTTGCTATTGATTTGACTGTATGATTGTAAATTGAGATTATACAATGTCGTAAATGATATGCAATGGGAGTAGATTTGGGAAAGACAACATTATTAAGAATGCCTAAACGGACTATCAACGTTTTTATTCATGATGAAATCTGTAACAGAGGAATCTTTATTACGTTCTTAACGTGCTTTCAAAGATGCCTCCTTGATTCAATACTTTTGTAGTTTGTAAAAATAATAGTTTTAGGTTTGCATTAATGTACTTGTTATTCCACGCAAGCCCTAATTTCATTTCCCGAATAAATATCTCCTATTGAATTTAATGTTCGTTGAGTACTCTTTGGTATGTGTTTAAATTAGGAACACATTTAACTCATTCATTTTGTCAAAGATGGTCTATTCAGTCCCTTCTATTAGTCCACACTCTCCTGATATATATCTTGTTCAAATTTTCACTCTTTAATAAAATATGTTTTATTCATTCACTCAAGTTCAAATACATTTTTTAAAAACTTATAGTGGATGACACTTGATGTTGATAGTTTTTTTCAAAATATATTAACTCCTTGCTTAAATTTAGTTTTATTTGGAAGAAAAACTTTTCACAAAAGGGGCAAGGTACGCTATATAGTTATTTCGTCCCATTTGGTTTAAAATAAGTGATAACATACGATATCATAAAACAGTTGATTTTATGTTATAGGTTATGTGGTAGAACAGCTGTTTTAATGCATAGATTATGTTACGTTATTTAGAATTATTGTAATTATTTAATAAAAAGTAACTAAACTAATTGTTTTTTAGTTAACCTAAGTACGAATTGACTTTACTTTTTTTGTTTATGAGTTGTTTACTATTAAGATCGTATAGGAGAGACAGGGTATCGCTGAAGCACATGAATTATAGTTAGTTATTAGTTAAGCTATAGATAATGCAGTCAGCACTACCATTTTATCGCCCATTATTACCCTTAATATATCCCAAAAGTCCTGAGTTATCAAAATAAATTTGTAATTTGTAAGTTTTTACAAATTTACAAAATTTAAAGTTCGGATAGTCATAAACTATTGTTAAAGTGAATAATTAAGAGTCACCGAACGTAATGGACTACAAAATTCATGATGCTTATTTGAGTTTTAATTTCGGAGAAATTTCGGTAGCATTAAAAACGTAGAGGCTACAAAATGGAGAATAAGTTTAAGGAATTACGAAAATGTTTTCAATTTTTTAAAACCTGCGACAAATCAGACCTTATTTTAGTGAATACACTGAATGAGCTTTGATAAATTATCAGTTTTTGTAGCAGCAATTTGTGCAGAATGTGCACGTTTGTGTTGCAGTGTGCGCGAAGGTTTGCGCACAATTTAATGACGGGCTATCTTATTATTTAGCTAAACTCTCTAGAGACTAGAAGGAAACATCCTAAGGGCAATTATTTGCAATTATCTTCCCTTAATATATTCGCGTATGTTAACAAACGTTAGATTTAATAGTCTTCGGCCAGCTTATTCGTTGTTAGCCAAAGAACAATAAAATTTAATTACTCAAGCATTGTATGCGTGATTAGTCATTAGTGGCCATAAACGGTTTCTTACAATTAACGACTCGGCGTTTCTTTCCAAAGACTTGCTTTTTGTGCGTTAGAAATCGGTTAGTCAGTAAAACGGGATGACAACACTTTGGAATATGTATCTGTGACGTACTTATGGAGATGTATCTGTGGCATACTCATAAAGATGTACCTTTGATGTACTTACGAAGATGTACGTTTGGCGTACTTATGAATATGTACCTGTGACTTAGTTATGACGATTTATCTGTGACATACTTACAAATATGTATCTGTGGCATACTAATGAAGATGTACCTGTGATGTACCCTCGAAGATGTACCTTTGACGTACTTATAAATATGTACCTGTGACGTAGTTATGATGACGTATCTGTGATATACTTATGGAGATGCATCTGTGGTGTACTTACGAAGATGTATCCGTGATGTACTTACAAAGATGTACCTTTGGCGTACTTATGAATATGTACCTGTGACGTAGCTATGATGACATCTTCACATCACAGATACATCTTTATAAATACGTCACAGATATATCATCATAACTACATCAAAGGTACATCTTCGTAAGTAAATCACAGGAACATCTTCATAAGTATGCCACACATACATCTTCATAAGTATGCCTCAGATACATCTTAATAGGTATGTCACAGATACATCATCATAACTACATCATAGGTACATATTCATAAGTACGCCAAAAGTACATTTTCGTAAGTACATCACAGGAACATCTTCATAAGTATGCCACAGATACATCTTTATAAGTGTACCTCAGATACATCTTCATAAGTATGTCACAGATACATCATCATAACTACATCATAGGTACATATTCATAAGTACGCCAAAGGTACATTTTCGTAAGTACATCACAGGAATATCTTCATAAGTATGTCACAGATACTTCTTCATAAGTATATATCACAGATACATGATCACCGCAGTACCACAACCTGAACACAACTGTACACAAGTATTATATAGCTTACACGTCTGACGAGTCAAATACGTTGAATTCTTCTCCTTAACCTCAAAATCCATCACCACAACACCACAAAATCCGTAGTCCTCATTTCACCTATATTCGATTCTTTAATTGTGTCTGTAATTAATAATGCCTAATACATGAGTACATCATGTTTATAGTTAAAGAAGTACCAAACAAATTCAGTCATCGAGGAACACTTTTTCCTGCAAATCAAACGTTTATTCATGAAATTGTTTTTCTAAACTAAGTGTATATGTTTGTGTCTTATAGTCTTTCTTGGTTTTGTAATTTGAAAAAAATAGCGTGAACATCTTTAGACAAACGTTGAGGTCTCTATGCTGCGATGAAAGCTTCTGTATAAAGTTGATCGACAATATAATCAACCATCTTTGCGTACAATGGGATTGCATGTTAGCATGCCCAGCATTGAAATCTTGTTAACATTTTGGGCTCCATTTCAGGAAGACTATCTTGTACATTTCTAGAATCCCTTCCCATATAAATTTACTATAAAATAAAATTCTGTTTTTTTAAAAAAATGAACTTCTTTAAATTGTGAAAACTGTGTTGTGAAGACAGTGCTGTTTAAAATTATATTTGTTTTATATTTTATCTTGCAGAATATTTTCGGAAAGTGATACGGGTTACCGATTGAGAAACAAGGCAATCTTTGTTTAAATAATACCATTCAGGAACTGTACAGAAGTAAAATTATCAACTAGAGACCCATTCGTCACTAACTTATAATTTATCATTTCGTTTCTCATGATAGTAAACATGTACAAAATTTGTAAAATTATATAATTCAAGCGATTTGCAACGATATGGGTAATTTTGTCAGAAGAGGAAAAATGATAACATTCTTACGTGATAAATAAAATTAAACTAAAAATAAAAGTTTTTAAAGAATTGATCAGGAGATATTAGAGTGTTGTGGAAGTTAAAATAACTTTGGAAGTACTAAGTTTATACGAATATATTTCCAATTGGAACAAATCTAATGCGCACAGATTCGCGAGACTTTGAACGTAGATGTAAAGCACACGTTATACGTGCGCACAGATACGTCCGTTGTTGGAAAGCAATGGCCAGACAGTAGTGCAGTGACGCAATCGCATATCAATGCATGTCTGTCTGTCTAGCTGAGTAATTGAGATATCAACAATTGGAAGGGGATTAGAGTGCCGGGGAAGTGGAGGTGCAGTGCAAACATTGTCGAGCGTTACAAAAAGTAAATGTTACAGGGCGCAAGAGTATATTAAAGCGGATGCAAGAGTGGCTCTTTAAAAAAATCGATTCAATTAAAAATATCGACTTTAGTAAAGTTTAATTATTAAAGACAGTTTTTCAATTGTAGACAGTGTTTTTAGATTTTAGGTAATTTTATTAACTAAACTACCAGAACAAACCTAACCGAACCGAACCTAACCTATTGACAACAAATTACTAAATATTGTTAAAAAAAGCTAGACAACCAGATGAAAGTGGTAGTAACTCCTAGCGTTGTTACAAAATAAAATTAAACTTTCCAGTGCGAAGAGGATTTTGGCTATATTATATCTGAAGGATTACAAAGTTTTCTTTAAAACTCTTTTACTGACTAAATAATAAGTTAATAAGGTTTTGTAACAAATTTCAAGCTCTAGTAACAAAATCCATGTAGGTTATAAATTCAAGATAGTTTTCAATTATGATTGTAGGTTTGCTATTGATTTGAATGTATGATTGTAAATTGAGATTATACAATGTCGTAAATGATATGCAATGGGAGTAGATTTGGGAAAGACAACATTATTAAGAATGCCTAAACGGACTATCAACGTTTTTATTCATGATGAAATCTGTAACAGAGGAATCTTTATTACGTTCTTAACGTGCTTTCAAAGATGCCTCCTTGATTCAATACTTTTGTAGTTTGTAAAAATAATAGTTTTAGGTTTGCATTAATGTACTTGTTATTCCACGCAAGCCCTAATTTCATTTCCCGAATAAATATCTCCTATTGAATTTAATGTTCGTTGAGTACTCTTTGGTATGTGTTTAAATTAGGAACACATTTAACTCATTCATTTTGTCAAAGATGGTCTATTCAGTCCCTTCTATTAGTCCACACTCTCCTGATATATATCTTGTTCAAATTTTCACTCTTTAATAAAATATGTTTTATTCATTCACTCAAGTTCAAATACATTTTTTAAAAACTTATAGTGGATGACACTTGATGTTGATAGTTTTTTTCAAAATATATTAACTCCTTGCTTAAATTTAGTTTTATTTGGAAGAAAAACTTTTCACAAAAGGGGCAAGGTACGCTATATAGTTATTTCGTCCCATTTGGTTTAAAATAAGTGATAACATACGATATCATAAAACAGTTGATTTTATGTTATAGGTTATGTGGTAGAACAGCTGTTTTAATGCATAGATTATGTTACGTTATTTAGAATTATTGTAATTATTTAATAAAAAGTAACTAAACTAATTGTTTTTTAGTTAACCTAAGTACGAATTGACTTTACTTTTTTTGTTTATGAGTTGTTTACTATTAAGATCGTATAGGAGAGACAGGGTATCGCTGAAGCACATGAATTATAGTTAGTTATTAGTTAAGCTATAGATAATGCAGTCAGCACTACCATTTTATCGCCCATTATTACCCTTAATATATCCCAAAAGTCCTGAGTTATCAAAATAAATCCACTAGGAGTCTGAAAAAAACATACAACACTTATTTGGTGCTACGAATGCAAAACCTTTAAATTAGTAGTCGCTCTATTCACTAGACCCGTCAGCCGTCTGTAAAATATCCAGGGTGTCCGTAAACTACTCTAAAATTCTTCAGACGATTTATCAGGTCAGACTAAACGAGCAATGATTTACTCTGCAGTTAATATGGGGCCGCGCATTAAAATTTGCACGGAAATGAATCTGTAGTAGGTCCATACGAACGTCTACGGGAATACATAAAGCTTCGGAGCTTAACGAAATCTCCCGGAGATTTCCGAAAGCCAAACATGGCGGTAAGTGTACAGCTGTTTTCGGTCCCACTTAGAGGTTATTTGGAGGTTTTGTTTCAATCACTTTTCGTATGTAATTAAGTATACAGTATAAACAAAAGTAACGCAAGCATGATTAAATTATATGATAACGTATGATTTTGTACAGAAATGTTGTTAATAGGGAAACCTAATAATTAATAGGTTATGCTATATCCTAAATTGTAAACAGACGTTAAGTTAAAATCTATGTCTAAGGAAAATTATATTGTATCTCAAAGGTAATTAGGGTTACGATAACTGTAATCATTTAAAACGCGTTTTAATATATTACGTTCTAATAACGTGAGCTATAATTAATATTTAGACTAATTCTCTAACGGCTATTTGGTAATTCTTTAAAATGAAATTAAAAAAAAAAATTAAATTATAAAAATTTAATGTAATAAGTGTAGAAGTCTTACTAAATAAGGTTATGTTAATTAATGTTTTGGATAAATGTCATGTCTTTTTCTATATGAAATAGGAACTTAAAAAAATATAGTAATTAATTAATTTAATTACAAAAGTCTATCTAATAATTGAACTATTAAAGACTTTTATAACTTTATATTACGTTAGTATTAATTTCTTATTGATTTACATATTTGTATTTTACAATTTAAAACTATTTACAATTTTAAAATTGTTCGGCGGTATAAATTTAAAACTATTTAATTTTAACCATTGTTTTCTATTGCACAAAATATACTCCCTATTTCTATTCTACTTTGTTCACATTATTGGCAGACATACTTAAGGAAACAAATTATTATTATTAGTTTTATATATAATTATTTGAACAAGTTTATGTTTCTGAAACACTCTGTATAAGGCATCAGCAACACTTCCAAACAATGGCGTTTCAGATAAAAGAAACCGACCCTATTGTTAAATAATCAATCAGTCAATCGGCAACACAATCAGCCGAAAGACCCCGAGGTCAGAACGTTTCGACCTTTCTTGACCTTTGCTCCCTGTCAACCACAAATCATCCGCCGCACTTCTGGCTGTGTAGTTTCGACTTTAGCTAATATTAGTGCATAAAGGCTGTTACAAGAAATGCAGCTTTACACACTCGGATCTTGCCATAGTTTCCACGTAGGCTGTAGCCATAGTTGTATGTGTGGGTATATAAGCGCTTGCCTACAGAAGCTCGTATTTGTGTATAAATAATAACTTCCCCTCTGGAAGTGCTTTTTCAATTCCTTCTATTAGTTCACACTCTCCTTTCATATATATGTTGTTGAAATTTTCTATCGTTAATAAAATACTTTTTATTCATCCACTCAAGTTCAAATACATTTTTAAAAACTTGTAGTGAATGACATTTGAAGTTAATTCACCTTTTCCCAATATTATGTAATTAATTTATTAAAACCAATTAATGCATATTAGATTTATGTGGGAAAAAACGGACTATCTATGTTTTTATCCATGATAAAATGTGTGACAGAGGTTTACGCTTTTAACGTGCTTCTAAAGATGACGCATTGATTCAATAATATTGTAGAGAATTTGTAGTTTACAAAAATACTAGTTTTAAGTTTGCATTAAAGTGCCATGCAAGCCCTTAATTTAATTTCCCAAATAAATACCGCCCAGTACATATGCAGAATTTAATATTCGTAGAATACTATTTGGTAGGTGGTAAAATTAATAACACATTTAATTCACTCATTTTGCCAAATTTTGTCTATTCAGTTCCTTCCATTAGCTCACACTCTCTCTATATATATCTTGTTTAAATTTTCAGTCACTCAAGTTCAAAAACATTTTTTTAAAACTTTTAGTGGATGACAATTGATGTTAATACAGTTTTTTCAAATATTAGTTCATTACTTAAATTTACCATTCAATTGATTTTAGTTTTATATGGGAGAAAAACTTTTCACAAAATGGCCAAGGTATAGAATATAGTTATTTCGTCCCATATGGCTTAAAATAAGTGTAACATATGATTTCATAAAACAGCTGATTTTATGTTATAGGTTATATGATGGAACATTTGTTTTAACGCATAGGTTATATGATGGAACAGCTGTTTTAACGCATAGGTTATATGATGGAACAGCTGTTTTAACGCATAGGTTATGTTACTGTATTGGTATTAATTGTAATTATTCGGCAAAAAGTAAGTAAAATAAAATTTTTCTGTTGACCTAAGTAGGAATTGACTTTAACAAATTTCTGTTTATAATACTGGTTTTTTATAAGTTTCCATTTCTTAAACATCTGATCCTGCTGGAGTCGCTCCTTCCGCTCCAGTACCGGATACGTAGGTACCAAGAACTATACCTATGAGTTGTAACGCGTTTTGGTCCCTGGTTTCAAACTGCTTACATGGCAGTTCTTTCTACTTGTAAGTCCGAACTCTTCCTGAATATAACTAGCGTAGCATCAAGACTAGCTCAAAAAAATTCCAAAAATGCAACTCGATTTGATCTTAAGCCAGAAATAGTTCACGACTGCCATCTAGATTGTAGCTAAGGTATCAAGAACAACTTATGTTTACTCCTAAGCAGGAATAACGGGTAACGGGTAGAACTGCTCTTCATCCTGGTGGAGGACAGGTCTGTTTCAAGTAACCAGCATTAAAAACGCAGTAGGACAATATTCCCCTACTTCTATTATAAAGAGAGCGTTATATTCTTTTCGTAATCCTGCCGAATTCCATTTTCTCTTCATTAGCTTTCTTCTTACAAGAGGTTGTAATGAGCAGATACGTCTTTACAGTCAAAATACAAGTTAAAGGTACGGTTGATCATCTGGCCATATACTTGTACAGCGGTTTAGGTCACTCAAATGATGGCGATACCTTGCAGAGACGCGCGAGGCCTTACTGTAAGACAAATGGCAACAATGATAGAGTTCTCATGGACGAGCATTGGATGACTAAGAATGACTAAGGCTCATTCGTTAAGTCACTAAATTATCTTGCTGAATCGAACAGATACCATTTTCCAATGA